>CM045457.1:33837910-34247007 GCA_024666655.1 Dascyllus trimaculatus
GTGGACTATTTAACATCTCTCGTGACGCGTTGCCATGGCGCTGCCCACAGACCCTGCAGCTGTTCTGAACCATATGTAGCAGCAGGTCACAATAACACATCACATAGGTTAAAGGAAACTATAAAATCACTCATGTTGTGTCTACTGTCTTGCCATTGCTGCTTAAGTATTTTTAATGCATCAGATTAAAGTGTATTGCATAGTCAATTTGTATAGGTCACTTTTAAAATCATATCATATTTTGTAACTATAATCCTGGCTATGGATGCATTAATCATTGCATATGTCTTTCAAAGATGTCAGGTAAAAAGGCAAAGCAATCAAGCATCCTCTTATTTGCCGTGAGAGGAAAGCCCCCTAAAAAGCCATGGTTAGAAGAGGAGACAGTGCAGGTGGAAGAGAAGGAGACAATGCAGGTGGAAGAGAAGGAGACAATGCAGGTGGAAGAGAAGGAGACAATGCAGGTGGAAGAGAAGGAGACAATGCAGGTGGAAGAGAAGGAGACAGTGCAGGTGGAAGAGGAGGAGACAATGCAGGTGGAAGAGACAAAAAAGGTTAAAAAAGTATCAGGAGCAGCCACCTACAAGACCTCTTTTAATAATGAATGGACCTCTAAATGGCCATTTATTACTGTAGGAAACACCAGCTCCTATTACTGGTGCTCTATCTGCCGCCAAGAGAACTCCTGTGCCCATCAAGGTGTGCGGGATGTGACAAGGCACATAGAAAGTAAGGGGCATCAGGCCAAACAGCAAGCAATGAAGTCAACCAGCACAGTCAAAAAATTCTACTTGCCAGTGACTACAGAAATGAGTGTCCAAGAGGTCAAGGTACATACTGTAACACATTAAACCCAAAAGGTTGATTACAATGTTCATGAATACCATTTTTCTGAAATAATATACCAAATTCTATGTTTGTGGCATATATGAGACATTCATGACATGGACAAAATACTGCTCTGTCATGTATTTTTGTTGTTACTAAAACTCAGATTTTAATGGACACGTAGACATAGGTTAAATCAGTGTTAACATTCAAATGTGTAGTCAGCATATGTAGCCTAAATCTTTTTTAGGGCCCGAAGCACTACAGTGCGTAGGACCCTATTGTTCTTCTAGTGTTTCTTTGGCGGTTTGGCGGTTTGTTTGGCGGTTTCTTTATTAGGGCCCGAAGCACTACAGTGCGTAGGACCCTATTGTTCCTCTAGTGTTTGGCGGTTTGGCGGTTTGGCGGTTTAGCGGTTTGGCGGTTTGGCGGTTTCTTTTTCTTACGCCACTTTGAACCTCAATTTGACCCCCTAAACATGCTCAAAAACTCACCAAATTTTGCACACACATCAGGAATGGTGAAAAATTTGATATTTTGGGGGAATTACACATATGAATGGCAAAATGACTCAATAGCGCCACCTAGAAAATTGGGTTTTAGTGGAGTTAATACGGCTAGTTTCACGTAAACTCATGAAATTTGGTACACAGGTACAGTAGCCCGAGACAAAAACATTCCTGCTTTTAAAATTTCAAAAAAGGCTCAACAGCGCCCCCTACAGCACGTAGTGTGCAGGCATTGGAATTTATCGAACTCCTCCCAGGATTTTTATCCGATCTTCACCAAATTCGCTGTGTGGCATCTAGACCCATCCAGGATGAAAAGTTATTAAAATCTTGTGGCTGCGTCACACGGTGTGGGCGTGGCATGGCGGCCATTTTGAACAAAAAAGCTAAACAGCGCCAACTAGAACACGTGGTGCGCAGGCATTGGAATTTAACAAACTCCTCCCAGGATTTTTATCCAATTTTCACAAAATTCACTGTGTGGCATCTACACCCCTCCAGGATGAAAAGTTATTAAAATCTCGTGGCTGCGTCACACGGTGTGGGCGTGGCATCGCGGCCATTTTGAACAAAAAAGCTTAACATTGTACAATGGAAGACATTGTGCGCAGGCATTGGAATTTAACGAACTCCTCCCAGGATTTTTATCCGATCTTCACCAAATTCGCTGTGTGGCATCTGCACCCCTCAAGGATGACAAATTATTAAAATCTCGTGGATACGTCACATGGTGTGGGCGTGGCATGGCGGCCATTTTGAACAAAAAATCTCAATGGCACCCCCTAGAAAATGCTGTGCGCAGGCATTGGAATTTAACAAACTCCTCCCAGGATTTTTGTTCGATCTTCACCAAATTTGCTGTGTGGCATCTACACCCCTCCACGATGAAAAGTTATTAAAATCTTGTGGCTGCATCACACGGTGTGGGCGTGGCATGGCGGCCATTTTGAAAAAAAAAGCTTAACATTGTACAATGGAACACGTTGCGTGCAGGCATTGGAATTTAACGAACTCCTCCCAGGATTTTTGTCCGATCTTCACCAAATTCACTGTGTGGCATCTAGACCCCTCCAGGATGAAAAGTTATTAAATTCTCGTGGATACGTCACATGGTGGTGGCGTGGCATGGCGGCCATTTTGAACAAAATCGCCATGTGGAACGAAATGGGTTTTGGAGGTGAAGGGATCCATGTAAAATCACCAAATCCACACAAATCCTCATTAATCTCAAGACCTAATATTTAATATACAATTCAGGAATGTACGTGGTCAAACGGCTCCACAGCGCCCCCTAGAAATATTCAAATAGTCATATAAAATCACTGCTTTATCCTACAAACATACAATTTGGTACATACAAACATAAAATTTGGTACATACATACAAGACCAAGACCAACAGATTTGCACAGTCGAAATTCTAATCGGCTCTACGGCGCCCCCTAGGCAAGGTCGTGTGGAGAGGAGTGCCGTGAGGAGCGAGGGCCCGTCTGACGCTGCTTGCAGCTTTAATTAGGGCCCGAAGCACTACAGTGCGTAGGACCCTATTGTTCTTCTCGTGTTTCTTTGGCGGTTTGGCGGTTGGTTTATTTTTCTTACGCCACTTTGAACCTCAATTTGACCCCCTAAACATGCTCAAAAACTCACCAAATTTGGCACACACATCAGGACTAGCGAAAAATTTGATATTTTGGGGGAATTACACTTATGAATGGCAAAATGACTCAATAGCGCCACCTAGAAAATTGCCCTTTAGTGGAGTTAATACGGCTAGTTTCACGTAAACTCATGAAATTTGGTACACAGGTACAGTAGCCCAAGACAAAAAATTTCCTGCTGTTGAAATTTCAAAAAAAGCTCAACAGCGCCCCCTACAGCATGTGGTGCGCAGGCATTGGAATTTAACGAACTCCTCCCAGGATTTTTATCCGATCTTCACCAAATTCGCTGTGTGGCATCTAGACCAATCCAGGATGAAAAGTTATTAAAATCTTGTGGCTGTGTCACACGGTGTGGGCGTGGCATGGCGGCCATTTTGAACAAAAAAGCTCAGCCGCGCCCCCTACAGCATGTGATGCGCAGGCATTGGAATTTAACGAACTCCTCCCAGGATTTTTATCCGATCTTCACCAAATTCGCTGTGTGGCATCTAGACCAATCCAGGATGAAAAGTTATTAAAATCTTGTGGCTGCGTCACACGGTGTGGGCGTGGCATGGCGGCCATTTTGAACAAAAAAGCTCAGCCGCGCCCCCTACAGCATGTGGTGCGCAGGCATTGGAATTTAACGAACTCCTCCCAGGATTTTTGTCCAATATTCACCAAATTCGCTGTGTGGCATCTAGACCCCTCCCGGATGAAAAGTTATTAAAATCTTGTGGATACGTCACATGGTGTGGGCGTGGCATGGCGGCCATTTTGAACATAAAATCTCAATGGTGCCCCCTATAAAACACTGTGCGCAGGCATTGGCATTCAACGAACTCCTCCCAGGAATTTTGTCCGATCTTCACCAAATTCGCTGTGTGGCACCTAAACCCCTCTAGGATGAAAAGTTATTAAAATCTTGTGGATACGTCACATGGTGTGGGCGTGGCATGGCGGCCATTTTGAACAAAAAAGCTCAGCCGCGCCCCCTACAGCATGTGGTGCGCAGGCATTGGAATTTAACGAACTCCTCCCAGGATTTTTGTCCGATATTCACCAAATTCGCTGTGTGGCATCTAGACCCCTCCAGGATGAAAAGTTATTAAAATCTTGTGGATACGTCACATGGTGTGGGCGTGGCATGGCGGCCATTTTGAACATAAAATCTCAGTGGTGCCCCCTATAAAACACTGTGCGCAGGCATTGGCATTTAACGAACTCCTCCCAGGATTTTTGTCCGATCTTCACCAAATTCGCTGTGTGGCATCTAAACCCCTCTAGGATGAAAAGTTATTAAAATCTTGTGGATACGTCACATGGTGTGGGCGTGGCATGGCGGCCATTTTGAACAAAAAAGCTCAGCCACGCCCCCTACAGCATGTGGTGCGCAGGCATTGGAATTTAACGAACTCCTCCCAGGATTTTTGTCCGATCTTCACCAAATTCGCTGTGTGGCATCTAAACCCCTCCAAGATGAAAAGTTATTAAAATCTTGTGGATACGTCACATGGTGTGGGCGTGGCATGGCGGCCATTTTCAACAAAAAAGCTTAAGGGCGCCCCCTGGAACACGTGGTGTGCAGTTATTGGAATTTAACGAACTCCTCCCAGGATTTTTACCCGATCTTCACCAAATTCGGTGTGTGGTATCTACAGCCATCCAGGATGAAAAGTTATTAAAATCTCGTGGATACGTCACACGGTGTGGGCGTGGCATGGCGGCCATTTTGAACAAAAAAGCTCAGCCGCGCCCCCTACAGCATGTGATGCGCAGGCATTGGAATTTAACGAACTCCTCCCAGGATTTTTGTCCGATATTCACCAAATTCGCTGTGTGGCATCTACACCCCTCCAGGATGAAAAGTTATTAAAATCTTGTGGCTGCGTCACACGGTGTGGGCGTGGCATGGCGGCCATTTTGAACAAAAAAGCTCCATGGCGCCCCATAGAACACGTGGTGCGCAGGCATTGGAATTTAACGAACTCCTCCCAGGATTTTTGTCCCATTTTCACAAAATTTGCTGTGTGGCATCTAGACCCGTCCAGGATGAAAAGTTATTAAAATCTTGTGACTGCGTCACACGATGTGGGCGTGGCATGGCGGCCATTTTGAACAAAATCGCCATATGGAATGAAACAGGTTTTGGAGGTGAAGGCATCCATGTAATATCACCAAATCCACACAAATCCTCATTAATCTGAAGAACTAACAATTGATATACAATTCAGGAATGGGCGTGGTCAAACGGCTCCACAGCGCCCCCTACAAATATTCAAATGCTCATATAAAGTCACTGCTTTATCCTACAAACATGAAATTTGGTACATACATAAAGTATCACAAGACCAACAGATTTGCTAGTTGAAATTCCAATCGGCTTTACGGCGCCCCCTAGACAAGGTCGTGTGAAGACATTGGAATTTAACGAAGTCCTCCCAGGATTTTTTTCCCATCTCGATGAAATCAGCTGTGTGGCATCTTGACCCCTTCAGGATGAAAACTTATTAAAATATCATAGCGGCATCACACGGTGTGGGCGTGACAGGGCAGCCATTTTGAGCCTGTGGCCATGAAAAGTGAAATGCTCATAACTTGACTGTATATGATCAGATGTGAATGAAACTGTATATGCCTGATGACAGGCTATCCCTCAACACTTGGGCGCAGCCAAACATCTCCAGGGTGCCCCCTAGAAATTTCAAAAATTCATATAAAATCACTGGTTTCTGCATGAAATTTGGTACACATGTACAGCAGCCTGACACTAACTGATTTACATACTTGGACTTTCCCAACGGCGCCACAGGGCCCCCTATAAATTTTGAAAGTTCCTATAAAATCACTGATTTCTCCTACAAACTTGACATTTGGTACACACGTCGAGCAGGCCAAGATAAACAGATTTAGGTGCATGGATATTACAAATGGCTCCACAGCGCCATGTAGAAATTTTCAAAAACTTATAAAATCACTGGTTTGTCCTACAAATATGAAATTTGGTGCACGTGTTGAGCAGGCCGAGACGAATCGACATGCATGGTTGCAGTTTCCAAACTGCTCCACAGTGCCCCTTAGAAATTTCATAAATTCATCTAAAATCACTGCTTTGTCCTATAAACATGAGATTCAGTGCACGTGTATAGCAGGCTGAGATGAACAGATTTGAACACTTTTACGTTCCAAATACCTTTATAGTGTCCCCTAGAAGAAAAGCCATGTTTATATTTCTCGATTACATTTCCTATAAAACTACTATCATTGGTAGAACTACATTCCTCAAAAATGTGTTGCTTCTGACACATCAACAAAGCTTCAGGTGGGAGGAGGTTGGGTGCAAGACCTTCCTTCATAACCCCATCAACCACAATTTCACTTCATAGATAACAAAACACAACTAAAACATGTTATCTTTATTTTAGCAGATTTAACTCTGTTGTAGACATCAGACTGAGAGGCAACAATCTGAAGACAGGCGAAACCAACACAGTTAAAGAGCAGAGTGATCTTAAGCATACATTTCTTACAAATAATTAAACATCATCACTTCTTGTTGTGTCGATATGTTACATGTTGGTACTAAACATTAGCATGTTATCAGAACACTTTGGAAAAGAGACATCATAAAACCTGCCCATTTGCTTTGCAAAGTAAAGCATCTCTTAGTCATGTACAACTTAACAGAACTTGAAAACAGCTACATTGACAGAACTTTATTCATCCCTAAAGGGAAATTGAACTGTCCAGCAGCTCATAAACATTAAAACAATCACACTTCCATCAGACAATAAAAGCACATTGGGATCAAAATAGACACGATAAAAATAAGTAAAAAACGGTACAAAATAGATCAGTCTCAGTTAAAAATTGATTTAAATTTCAAAATTAACATTGAAATTGCCCACTGTAGTATCCCGTACACTTAGCAGAGGTAATGTGTGATGTGTGTGTGAGCATGTATGCGACTGCATTCAGGAGGAACTGAACAGTCTTATTGCTTTGGGGACAAAGGATCTCCTCAATCACTCCATTCTGCAGCGTATTCAGAGGAGGTGACCTCTGCATCTGCTCCTCTATTGCGCCAGGAAGCTGTGGAGAGGGTGTCTGGATGCACAGAAATGTCACGTGTAGACACAAAAACAAAGGTAAATCAATATAAGCCAATTTTATTTCTATAGCACAAAGTAAAAATACTACGAAAGGATAAGCATCATTTGAAAAATGTTGAGCAGCATATCTGGGAAATGAGTCAACTCAGTTCATGGAAGTGGAGGAGAAATCAGTTGGCAAACAGACAGTTGTGAACCAGCAGCTGAAACAGGAGACCACGTGACTGCAAGGTGGAAAAAGAAATGTTAGCAAGACATGAACACATAAATTCCCAATTTTAACCTTCTTTATTTGCTCTATATTTGTAGTACACTTGCACATGAGGTCTATGGTTGAATCAAGCTTTCATTTAAACAAAAAAGGCCTGTCTTAGTTTAAAGCCCACTCACCACGTCAAGGTGCAGGCTTCGAGTGGGAACACAAGACCAGTGTAGGGCTGGGCAATATATCATAAAAATTATATCTTAATTATTTTTTTTTTAGCCGGTACTCTACAAAATATATTTAAAAATTGAATTTGTCAATGCACTTTACTACAGAGAAGGACAATTCTGGGCAATTATTAACACAATGACATTTTCACTACAAAATCACCAATAAAGTAATAATGACAAAGACAGTAATTAAAGACATTAAATAAAATAAAACAGCCTGGTTATTTCATAAAATTATATCACTTCAGTCTAAAAACTACATGTATTGCCTAGCCCTACACCAATAACTTACATAACATACTCTGACAAGACAACAGATACACTGAAACATACAACATATAACAAACAACAAGAAGAAACAGAAGAACATAAAAGAACATGCAACAACTTTTTTGTGTTTTTTAAATTTTTGTGTTTTTTTTTTGTTTTTTTTGTTTTGTTTTTTTTTTTTAAACAAAAAGAGCATAAAATACTTTGAACTATATACATCAAAACTTCAACCAGTCACCAACAGCTGGCATGTGGCAAGCAGACAAACATCTCTACCAACTACTGACAGCTGAAACACAGCTGTCATTAGCTGCTCACACTGAGTAAAAACATATACCCCTCCACACATTCTACACAAAACATGACTGATTCATTTAAAATCATTTCGTTGCCATAAATTCAATAAATAAATAATAAATAAGCCATCATTTCATCTCATAATAAATACAGATGTCAACAGAAATCTATAGACATCACCTATGGCAGACGTGCGTTAGTGAGGAACTAAAAACCCTGGCAATAATATTAAAGCCCTAACCCTGCTTCTATGCTACACACCCTGAACAACACAGCAGTCAGTTTCCTCTTTAAACTAAACAGACAACTACAACAACACCTACAACCAACATAATCCTTGCCTAACTCCAATCATCTTCAAAAATATTATCCAAGTCATCTATCTGCCCCTGATCATCAGTCACATCAAGCCGACAAACAACACCCTCATGATCGCTAAAATATGTGGGCAACACTGCACATTCCACATTATACCGTTCTGTTTTAACATAAACATGATCAATTAATGTCCCCTTCTCTGTTGTCTCTTGTGTTACATGCTGTGTAAATCCTTTTTCAAACATGAACTTGGAAATTGATGATTTCTTAAGTAGGTCCTCATTAAAATCCCCCATTACTACAATTGTGTCACTGATTGGATTTAACCAATCCAGCAACTTCCCCAGGTTTGATAGAAATAAAGATCTGGAATAACACGGTGGACGATAAATTACTGCCATCACTAGGCTAAATTTGGAGAACAGGCACACCAAACACTCCAGATTCAAATTGGGTGCTTGCAGAACATTACACTCCAATTGGCCTACGCTGTACAAACCAACTCCACCGTGTTCTAGGCCCTGTAACTCTAACAATTTGGGGTCAAAGCTGCTGTAACACAGACCTCGGGGACGACTATGGAAAACATAACCATCAATTTGGACATGGTCTAATGAGGGTTGTGCAGTGAGCCACGTCTCCGTCACAGCAATACAGTTAGGCTTTAAATGCTGTGTGCAGGACACCAAGTCTACAAGGTGGCGACTTAAACTTTGAACATTTATTAAATACACAGAAAAACTGTCTGCACCTAACGACAGCTTACTCTGCTCCAACAAAAATGGAGGCATGCTATACATGGCCTCCTTAATGGTGCCTCTGCAGTAAATAGCCTTCTCTTTAAAATCCCTGATGATCAGTCCTGACAACGTCCTAACACGACTAAGTGCTACATACGCCTGCCCAGGTGCAAACATATTCTTAAAACACACAACTGCCTTGTCCACAGTCAAACCTTGAACTTTGTGGACGGTACATGCCCAAGCTAACCTAAGAGGAAACTGACAACGTACACCACCACGCTGACTAACTTTCTCTGTTTCTGGTTCAATGGCAGTAGAAGACCTGCATTCTACTGAGGCATTGGCACATTCTCCCCTCCTCCTGGTCCCTATGTTAACGTCATCAAAGTTGACATAAACTCTGAGTGGAAATGTGGAATCCGCTCCAAAATCTATCTGGCTAACTGTGCCACATGCTCCATTGACCAGACCGTCCTCCACATCTACGTTCTTACACAACATTACACGCGCGTTCTTGGCCAAACACAACATTTCCGGTAAGCACGTGTCCCGTGTGTTACCATGATGCCCAGCCATCTGCTCTAACTTTCCTGTTCTACTATTCTTCACGTAATCCCTAGCCTCTATGCTTACATAATTGGGACACATGGCAAACAACTGCTTGAGATTATGCTCACTTACCTGCCTATTCGTCGGGAAAATGTGCAACGCGCAACTGTCCGCGCCGGTCTCGCGCAGCTTCAAAAGTTCGATGTCACGAATCAACATGGGGGTGTCCTTTGTCCGCACTCTAAGTCTGTTCAAAACTTCTGCAAACTCACTATCCTTCTGCCTGACTATCGTTTTTAACTCTACTACCTTAAAATTACTCCACAGGTCCACACCAACTGAACTACTATACAGAGGCTTCCCTTTAACAGGAGGCAACTGATAGAAGTCCCCGACTGCAATCACACATACATTTCCAAATGGGGAAAAGTCGCCCGTCTGCTTTACCTGTCTAAGCCTACCATGCATATATGCCAACAGGATGTGATCAACCATACTGATTTCATCTATGATGAGAATTTGGAGGTGACTAAATTTAGCTCTCAGAGAGTTTAATTTATCCTCACCCAAGGGGATGTAGGGTAAACTACAACGTGTGCCAATGCTCAATGTATGATGGATTGTTGCTGCATTTAAATTGTATGCAGCTATGCCGGTGGGAGCAGTTAACAAAACACAAATCTGGTCTGGTTGATCACATGTTGTTGATAACAGCCTCTCTGCCTCATACTGAATAGCCCTAACTAAATGACTTTTCCCCGTCCCTGCTCCACCTGTCAAAAACATGCGCAGAGGCTCTGGGTTTTTACCCATCACCTTCTGCAGACACCACTCTCTGACCCTATAGAAGACAGCCATCTGTGTCTCGTTCAGAGACCTAACTAAGGCTAAGCCCTCACTGCGAGGCAGAACGTTCCGGTTCCTCTCTAAATGCGCCACCTGTCTATTATTAACAACCAAATCTGGAACGTTCTCAAAAGACTCCTCTAACTGTTCTTCTGCAATTTCACCTTCCTGCTGCTGTCTTCTCTCTTCTAAACCCTCTAAGCGCTCTCCCTCCAATTCAGGACACAACTCCCCCCAAGCATCCTCATCAACACCATTCATACGCTCAGCCAACGCCTGAGCAGCCACCAAATCCCGACAATCAACCTCAAACCTGGCCCTGTTTTCAGCAACCACCGCACAAACTGAATGGACAGAACCATCCCCAAACCTCACCTCGCCGTCCTCATAGAACTGTTCAAACAGCTCAAACCCTTCAGGTTTGAGGTCTGACTCAGTCGTATAAGGAAAGAACAACTGCAGCAACGTCTGAAAACGGGCATCACCCTGCCGGTCATCACTAAAACGCATGTACCGAACAACCGCAAACTGAATTCGTGTCCTCCTCAAGATGAAGCCCAAACCGTTTTTCAACGCAATACGATTGTCAGGATTCTCGTTCTTGGAGAGAACACGATACTCCGATGCAAACACTGCCATGCACATGTTGGCAAATGGTGCACCATCAGGCCTGTTCTTGTATCTGTCAACTATACTAGTCATCCACATATCTTCTGACGTAAGATCATGTGATGACGCCTTTGCTTTCAAAACACTGAGGGGTAAACTCATCTTAACTATATTATTCCCTGTCGGCACAAACACAACCTTCCTGGAACACTCCTTGAGATGCATGTTCGTTAGCCTGTACACTGCCTCCTGTGCGCAAACGTCTCTGTTGTGAAGATACACACTTCCCAATTTCTTTAAAGCATCTTTGGCAGACACGTTTCCATGTTTTTGAGCTTCTTTTTGAGCATTACTCAATAAAAGGCCAATTTCTCTCTCTGCTTTAGTGATGTACGAAATAATGTAGATGACAACCGCATAGGCATCAGTGACAAAGCTAAGGTCCATGTTAGCATCCCAGCACTTCAACAACTTCTTACTATATTGATTCACCCAGACCTCTTCTACCCCTCTCTTATAAACTACCTTAGTCTTAGACTCAACCCTCCTATAGGCCTGTTCAAACACGTCCTGATTGATGCCGAGGCGCTGAAAAAACTCCTCTACACTAACTTCAGGAACATCTGCCTCCAAAGCTTTCTTAACTTTCCTAATGAACGCCTTTGCGACCTCTTTGGGCATCAATTCAGGCTGACACTTACAGATCGGCTTTGTTTCTGAGTCAGCATCTTTCTTCTCCTTCCCCTGTGTTTTCTTTGAATGCAATTGGCATTCACTTTCCTCAATTTTACAAATGAAAGTACGCGCAGACACCGGTTTTGGAAAATTGAAACGACAAGTCGTCTTATTTTTGCGGCAGGATTTCGAATGTCGTTTAGAGTGCATCTGAACTGATGACACAATGTCCAATAGTGTGTCATCATCTGAGGGTAACTCACACGTGACATACCTGTCAATAAACTCTACTACCTCCTCATCTGTGTTTTTACCAATTTGGGGAGCACCCTCAATCCAAAACAAGCAATGAACATGAGGAGACCCGCGCTGCTGAAACTCTACTCTATAAAAGAAGTCGACGATTTTGCCAATTGGTTGGGAAGGAGACATCAGGACCTGTCTCAGAAAACAATGCCACCTGTAATCAAAAAGCCTCGCAGCAGTGACGGGATTGCGACGCAACAACTTGCACCTGTCCGCCCACTCCAAATCCACTACCGTCTGACTTCTGCCTTCCTGTTTCAGGATGCTGGTCAGGAGATTCTGCCAGCGCAGATCTGCAGATGAAAATGAACAAAACCACGTCGGAATCCCTAACTGACGGACGCAAGCTAACAAGTCCTTCTGAACCGACTGCCAGAAAGCCGGAGTCCCTCGAATTGGCTTAAGAAACCTGAAGCCATCATCACACTCCAACAACTGCTTCAAAGCCTCTTTATTCTTCAACATACTCTGGCTTATCCTCTGGGTATTTGGGCGTCCCTTACCCTTTCTCCACCCAGAGGAAACAACACGGGGAAACACTTAGCCTCATTGGTGTGGTCAGAAAGCATCCTAACTGGACTATTTCCCTCTGCAGGCGCAATATTCAAAATATCCTCAAAATACTGATCTAATGCTTCCTGACCAATATCAACAGGCATAAGACAAGTGTCCTGAAACATGCAGTGCTGTTGCCTGTCATGTAACATTTCATCTTGTATTATGTCTGATGATTCCTTCACTATCTCTACCCCTACCTTATCTGTTATCTGAACGCCTTCCCCAGAGGCCACAACAACGCCCTGTCTAAGACTGTGCTCTGCCTGACACGATACAACCTTGTCAACATCTTCATCTTCACTGGCAGATTCTACCTCTTCATTTTCCTCATCTACCTGCCTACAAAACTCATTGACCCACTCCTCATTAAAATCTATGTCCTTATAATAAATATTATTACTTTTCAAGTACTTCAGCGCCTGTCTTACACGCAAGGTATCCACAAACTGATATTCATAGTGCCCTTTATATGTTAACTTCCGCTTCAGCTTTACCTGCACCAAAGAGCCTTCCATACTGGACCGCGGCAACACATTTGTAGTCTGCACTACGTCAGCTGGAACACATGTCACCGGGCCATGTACTCCATTCTGACCTCCTTTGGGCAACGCCAACATCTTCATGAACGGAATATGAATCGCGATTAAATGCTGCTCTAAGCTATTCAAACATCCCAGTTCCGGTGAAACAGGATCAAGCTGCAAATTATTCATCCAACTCTCAGCTGGCACCTCCCCTCTGCTAATCTTTGAACGACAAGTAAAACAAATCCACAAATCACCTCTAGACACTGCCAGCTGACAAGGAACAGCACACTGCTCATCACATCTATGCAAATATTCCTCACTAATGCACATGTCTGCCACCCTAGCCGCTGCTAAACTCCTACTGTTAACCTCCCTGTCAAACTGAATGACCTGATTCTTAAACAACAACCTATGACAACAACAACAGACAAAATCAGGTCCATCCCTGACCTTGTCCCGAAACTGCTCCAAAACAAAGCTAAAATCTCTTGCCCTCTCCTGCTTCTGTTCCCTACTTAAACCAACATTTCTAATAACCCTCTCCCTATGCTTTACATTTCCATAGTACTTCCTTTTACTTTCAATTCTATTGCTTTCCTTAACCCTCTCCCTATGCTCTACACTGCTGTAATATTTCCTCTTTTTTTGTATTCTACTGCTTTCTTTAACCCTCTCCCTATGCTCTACACTGCTGTAATATTTCCTCTTTTTTTGTATTCTACTGCTTTCTTTAACCCTCTCTCTATGCTCTACACTGCTGTAATATTTCCTCTTTTTTTGTATTCTACTGCTTTCTTTAACCCTCTCTCTATGCTCTACACTGCTGTAATATTTCCTTTTTTTTTGTATTCTACTGCTTTCTTTAACCCTCTCCCTATGCTCTACACTGCCGTAATACTTCCTTTTTTTCTGTATTCTAGTGCTTTCCTTAACCCTCTCCCTATGCTGAGTATTTCCCTGATATTTACCAACACTAGCTGCCTTAAGACTCTCTCTATATGCTACATTTTCCCTATACTTTTTTATGCCACGTAATATAGCGTTTTTCCTACACAGCTCCTTCTCCCTATAAAGCCTTCTCATACTTAACAATCGTCTCTCCCTAATGAACAACTTCTCCTCTTGAACCCTTTTCTTTTCCCTCAAATACTTTGACCTAACTGAACTGCATGACTTTAATGGACTGTCTACGACCACAACATCTGCTACTCTGGACCTAGTGCTATACCCTGTCTGCTCCCTAAGTTTACAGTGGCCGTAGCAACTCTGCAGTCCAGGCCTACAGACACAGACAACATTCTCAAAATGCTGCCCCCTAATATTCTCCAAGTAAATGCCCTCTATTGACTGACCACTACTACTGTACTTCAACCACCGTCCCTCATGAAAAGTAAACACACTAATCCCTAACCAATCTGCAGTCACCTGGATCTCCACCTCTGTGGCCCATGTATTCACGCACCTCATCTTGGACTTTTGGATGTACTCTGAAACAGACGAATACTCACACCTCAAAAAGCTGCTATACCGCTCAGTGTTTCTCTCCAACTCCTTACAAACAGCAAGCCTAATCTTCCGATGGTGCTTCTGTGACCCACTCACAGCCTGAGACACGGCTCTAAAGAAGCAGTTCCCATCGGCAACAACTTTCTCCTTCAAACAAGGAGCGCCCAGTGGCCCTAACTGCAAGGAAGCTGAGCACCCAACCTTAACAAAATCTACATCCCACTTGCTGCACAAAAACTGACAAACACCTACACTAATGGGCTGGAAGACCAACTCCTCACCTGCTACCGAATTTACAAACTCGATGTCTGAGTTGAGCTCACGCACATCGAAATCCTTCAGTCTTTCACAGACAGAAGGATCAGTACAAATACCACGCTTTCTGCCATCCTTGACGGTGGGTTCTGCAGCTAAACTACAACTAATCTCACTGGCAGAAGTCCGCATAGAAATGCTTGTCTGTGCCAGACTCGCACCTAGACCAAAAGGACCTTCAGACACATGTGTGCCTGCACAAACCTCAACCCCATCCCTGCCCTCACTAAGCTCTACTGCTGGAGGACCAATCGCCTCTGTGATGCAACTCTCAGCAGTTTCACCAGAAAGCACCGGACTTGCTCCAGCCCCTACACCAACACCACACAGTTCAAAGAGCTTCTCTCTTGAGCTGAGGCTGTTGGCCAAACGACAGATGTAGTGGTGCAGGTCATCCAAACATGCAAACTGCAGAACCACACTGGTGCCATCAGGATTCAACAAACCATTGGCACCACGTGAGTGACTGTCCACCACAGCAAACTGTCCGTTGTCACACACAATGACAGTCATGTTTCCGCACATTGTGAAAAGACACGAGTCGTACTGTCTAAAAATGCTCTCCAGCCCATCTCGCAAAGCAATGAAGACACCGCTATCGATGTGTTCGCCTTGTGTAACACCTACCTCTCCCTGCACTGTGTTTCCAAAGCTGAAGCTAAACAACTGCTCGTCCAGTACCAACTGCTGTGGTAAATCAGGGACAGAAAGCAGATACGAAGGATGCTCAAATATGTGGAGGTCACGCAAGCTTGAGTACAACTCGTTGCCAGAAATCAAGGCACTATCGAGTTCCTGTGTTGTCCATGAAAACACGCTGCTGACAGCGTGCTTTGCTAAGCTGACCAAAGCTATAGCCCCACACTGGACACCTCCGTAAACAAAACGTTCATTTCCCTGGTGAAATGAACCACGCACAACCTTAACAAGCCTAATCCCGTCTATCATCTTAACCTCTGTTGCCACAGCATCACTGTTATTACCTGGTTCAGCTATAACATTAGAGTTAATAGAGGGAAGCAAAACAGCCTTAGCTTTTATGTCTTCAGGCATCTGGCTTCCCTCTGGAACAGAAGAATCCACAACCATGGATCTCTCTTCATCATGGACAGTGGCAGAGAACACTTGGCTTGGTGTGGCCTCAGCCTAAAAAACAAATAAATAAATAAATTAACAGTACACCACAAAACAAGCATATCTATACATTTTATAATTTCTCAGGATTGTCAAGTTTGGCTACAAAACAACTGATCTTGCTAGAGTACAAAACTACCCATTGAAATATGGTACAAATCATTTTTAAAAAAGGTTTTTATTACAATGCATTTAAAATGACACATAATTGCACTAAGGACACTAACAGGCAACATCAGGCGTGGTGTTGCATCAGCTACAGAGAAGAAAAAAAGCAAAATATGAAAGGACAAGCATCACGCAAATTTCTGCATACTTAGCATCGTTCCTCACAATGGCACAAATGTCCAATAAACGCTCCGACACCGAAATGTTAATTTCACAACAATTTTAAGAGTGAAATCTGAAATGTGCTACACATGTATAACACTCACCAGCTGTTCAACAAGCACAGCATATGCAGGCACCTCAAGGGATGGGGAACCCGCAAGCTACAACAAAAAATAACAGCTACATGAACATAGTGCATACAATGTCTTCATTAAGGCAAAATGCTCCATTTCAACTACAAGTTGTGACTACTTGTAAATAATATTTCAAACTTCACCCACCATGGTCGGAACAGCCGCCTCAACAACACTGGCACACACCTGAGTGTTTGGTGTTGCCCCTACCTGAAAAACAAACAAAAAAATTCCCCCTAATGTTTAGCTTTTTTACCCAACATATGTCAGACAAGTATTAACGGTGAACGAATATTTCACATGCAACACTTTGACATTATAAAAACTCACCTGCTTCTTTGTGCGGCTTTTGAAGGGTGCAGGTGGATAAGAAGGAGTATAAGGAAGAGGAGGAAAAGTAAAAGGACAAGCCAAAGGAGGAGGAGTAGCAACAGAAGGATAGGCAGGAGGAGAAAAACGAGGAGGAGCAGTAATAGCAGAAGAAGCAGGAGGAGCAGAAGGAGGAAGAGGAGAAGCAGAAGAAGAAGGAGCAGCAGGAGGAGCAGAAACAGAAGCAGAGGAAGGAGGAGAGGCAGCAGGAGAAGGAAGAGAAGCAGGAGCAAGAGGAGAAGCAGAAGAAAGAGAAGCAGGAGAAACAGAAGAAATGGGAGAAACAAAAGAAAGAGGACGAGCAGCAGGAGAAGATGATTTAGGGCCGCGCCGTTCCTTGCGAGATTTCTAATGCAAGAACAACACAACAAGATCAGGTTTTATTAAATTGAATAGCATCCATTACTCCTGTTGCAAATATTACTCTTCTTGAGTATTACTTATTTGTAATCTGAGAAAAACAAGGCAGAAAATAACTGATCATTACTTGGGTCTGAGGAACAGCAACAGGGATAGCCAGCTGCGAAGGACAGACCCGCTCCATCGCATCCAGCACAGCACCGCTGAACCAGACAGGATTCAAGGGGATGGAACACTCCAGTGAGTCAACTTCTGTTCCATCCACCTATAGAAAACATGAAGATACATATGCTGACTTTTCACTAGTTAAATACACATCGTATAACAACATATGAGCTATCATTGTTTTGTTGATGTATAAGAAATTTAACAAACCAAATGATGAACCATCCTCTTCTTTTTGGGTGCTGAGGATATCGCAGGCTCCTCAGGATGGTTCTTCTGAAATGACACAAATTGCATTAGATATAAAGCAGATGTGTTACCACTGCCACCGAAAAGTGCTGAACATAAAGCACACCATGTAAAAGCAGTTACCGGTACCTTCTTGTCTGGCTCAACAAGCTGAAAGCCGTCCCCATCGAGGATAGGCTGTCGGGGCAAGGTGACCTTCCCCTTTGTAATGATAAGTGGAGAAATGGGATGGGGTGGTGTCCTGGGACGGACCTGTGCAGGGGGTGGTGGTGGAGGTGATGCAGCATCCAAGACCTAGTAAAAAAATAAAGTCAAAAGATTTTCGTCAACTATGAAGCACTTTACTTAACAGTTACCACTTGGAAAATACAACAATTATAAGCCTGATTGCAAACACAAATATACATATATAAAAAAAAAATGCCAAAAAGAGTTACCAGATAAGCAGCCTTCCACAGGCACTGCACAAACACATCCATCCCCAAGTTATCACTCAAATGGACCTGCAGATGTGAATGACTGTTATTTAGAAAACAGTAACAAGAGTGCATTTAACTCTTCATAGTAAAGTCACATAACATGTAAACGCAATTTTTTCAACTTACACCATCCCGGCTCCACAGGTTCAGCTGACGCAACGGGAAAGACTCTGTGGCAAAGTGAAAGAACTTCACCCCTTTAGAAAAAAGTGCAGAGAAAAACAAACACATCAAGAACCAGGATTTATATGCAGTGATCATATCTATCTATCCATCCATCCATCCTTTGTAAAACACAATTTTGAGACGTACCCATTTTGCTTGCCACACGGTGGAATTCCTGCCGGAAAAACTCCTGCAGTTGCAGTGGCATGTTCAGACGTGGTGGCATGTCTGTCACATAAACCTACACAAAACAGTGATGTCTGATTAAAACATCTTGTATGAATGTCAATCTCATAATAACAACAGTCAGTCAAACCAGTCAAATAACTACATAAAATTGTGATCACACATAGCAATTGCTTCAAAAGAGCTATTTAAACAAAAAAATGTGCATACTGTGGAACAGCGTTCCAGTGCGCTCTGCAGGAGACGGGCAAAGTCAGCCCCAGCCTCTTGGACGGTCCGGCACGCCGTCATGCAGTTGCCTGGGGAACCGATGCAGATGGCGTCAGGTGTTCGAGGAAGAACAGTGGCGACAAGTTCTGCCCTCAAATCCCTGGCACAGCCTCCGGGTGTAGACATCACACCGAAGGAGATGCCTCTTTGCCCTCCGTCAGGCATCTTGACGATGCCATCTGCGATGCTTCGCAGATGGGAGTCCCCAACAAGAAGAACAAACTGTAACAACATAAGACTTAATAATTATAATGAAGAACTGTGGGGATTACCAAATATTTACAGATCAAGTCTATAGCAATAATACCTTCTTGTTCGGGTCCTCGGCTGGAATGACCAACTTGTGCTGGCGTCCGGACACGCCCTTTGGCCATTGTCGCACCCGGTGCCGGTGCCCAGTACCGTGACCTAACAACCGACAAGCCAAAAGAACATTTAGCCTTTCCAACTTTGGTAATGACACTTCATATAGACAGCTTTTACACAACTAAAGAAGACATGTTACAACATCCCTACAAAGAAAGACTTCTAAAATCATAGGAGAATATATAATAGAATATGTCTTACTGCCACATTAAACATTATGGTTTCAAGTGTATTTATTCCAATAAAAAGAAAACCTTCTTACGCTCAAGCGTGTCGTCACAGGACCAGCGCAGAGGAATGAAGACACGGCGTTGTGCTCGCTCCTCAGCGCGCAGCTTGGCTGCCTCTGAACGTCGTGCGGACTTCTTACGAGGCATCTACAACATGAAGACAAACCATATAAAAAGATGGGGAAAAGGGCTTCTTTTGAAGGATGCGTTTCATTTGTCAACACGGCCTCCTGCCTTTGCTGCAGTCAAAACAACTGTAAGTGTGTTTACGCTCCTGGCTGCTTTCACATGCTCACATGAACGCACGCACACACATTCCACTAAAAAGAAGATGTCTTGCAAAATTTCATGCCCCTAACTGCACCACAGCCAAAATGACGACCAAATAATTAAAAAAAAGTTGACAAAAATGTACAAAAACTCCCGAAGAGGGCAAGAGGGTTAAAGGTGAAAGAAGTCAACACCGCTAATAAATCAGCCATTCACTTTGCGGATGAAGAAATTAACGGGATCCTCGTAACTTTTCGCGGCGGTTCATAATAACATTTAAAATTGAACATGAGCATAATAACTGGGCAGCTCTAAACGACCGCGGTAACCAGAGGAAGGCCGATCAGCTAGCAGAGCTACATGTAGCACACACGTTGACACAAATATGCGAACAGCATTGCACTGTGCCTTAAAAACAAAGATGGCGCCTTGTCGGTCGTAAGCCTGATTTCCATAGACATATATACGTGTGTATGTCTATGCTAATTTCAATCAATTCCCCGGAACACTGAAGTGCAGTGGAAACGCAAATCATACAGATTATCCCCGACTTCCTGGTAATATCGCTGGACACACCAAAATGTAATCATCTGTTCCTTGTCACATTATCAATATTTCTTGAAAATTTCATCGGACAAAAACAAACAGACACCACCTAAAACATAACCTCCGCTGCCGCTTTGCTTAGCAAAGGTAACAATAACGAATGGTATGTTATTTATTAAAGAGCAATGAAATGTCAAATAAGGCGCAAACAAAAATATATACTAAACCGTCTGTTGCTTTTAAAATCAGGAATCCATTTAAAGTATTTTATCCCTCCCTGTATTTTCAAATTTAATTAAATGAAATAAAATTCCTTTCGTTTTATTTACCCCCGGTCCCTTACAGTGATTTCTTACTCCCAGCTTTCATGCATGAGATGTATTCTCTTCAGCCGAAAGGTTGTAGGTCCGGCCCCGTGAAGTGCCTCTTTACAGGGCCGGTCCGGACCCCACCCCATTAGGAAAAACGCATTGGATTTATAGGATTCACGTAAATGGCCTATTTTGAGTTCAAAATGAAAAATTTCACACACAACCGACTGATTTGCATGTATATAATTTGTATCCGTACCACTAACGTTACCGTTAACATTAACAAAGATAACAAACTTACCGTGTGCCCAAAGAAGTCCAGCAGTCGACAAAAAACACTGGGATAATTCCTTTAGAAAATATGGATATTAATCCAATATGAATCCACCGAAAATTATCCCTGGGTAAAGATGGTGGGAAAATGTGTTGGTAGTGGTGGTGGTGATAAAATTAGTCAAGAAAAAGCTCAGATGATGGCGAAACACTCTCCAACTGTCTCTCTCTTGCAATATAAGTTTGCCGACCGCAAGCAATCAACAAACCCAAATCCGTTACAAGTGGCAAAGGGTTTATAAACCCACCAAAAGTTTAAAAAAAATCACTTCCACCAATCAGCGCACCAAGATTTAGTAACGTGTGTCAGGTTGGTTGAAGCTCGTCTCGTGACCTCTACACTCTCAGCCGCGTGAGATCGCGATACTTGCTAGCCCACCCACTGTGGTCAACGGACGCGCCGGCACGTGAAAATGACGTGCCCGATTAGCAGAGCCCCTGTTTAAACTTGTCTTGAAACTATCTACCAGCTTTTGAATTGTGTTGATATGCCCAGTAAAACCAGAGTCATGATAACTGATAAACACCATACCTTTTCACACATTTGCTGCTCCAATGAGACGTCTTTAGTGCAGGATGAAACAGTAAAAACGAGTGATTCTCTGTCAATCCCGAACTGCTGGCAAGAAAAACAAACAGAAAAACACTCCTTTCCTATTGGTCGAAAACGTTCCACGTCAGCAAATCACAAAATTCTATGGTTGCTAGGCAGAAAGTTTGAGTTGATACGGATGTGCAGAGAGGTGCAGCAGGGGAGACAGATTTGTGACATTTACCTGGTTTGGATTACATCGTTAGTCTGTACATTAGTGTGTTTGAAGTGAGGTGTAGGGAGTTTTATGTGTCAGAGCAAAGAGGACATTACTGTATATAAACCCGTTAAAAACAGTGTTCTCCGTCAGCTCTGTGCCCCTCTGTGTTGTGGTGGACGTGGTTTTTGGAGTGGCACAAATAATTCCTGTAAAATCTTTCTGTGACACCTGATGGTTTTCTAGATAGTTGTGAACAGTTGTACAGTAGCACATGGGAATTTGCTGTATTTTACTGCAAATAGTGAAACTGTTTTCTTTGCTAAATTTGTACATTTTTTTTTGAAGTTTACTATTTATATTAGCTTTCTAACTAATAAAATTGGTTCATTGCACATGTTTTTGGTCTTCACAGTCAAAATTCTAACTCTTTCCAACTCAGATTTTGTATTTTTTTTTCTGCAATTATAGATCCAATGTATTGGTACATTATGTCAAAATGAATAAATAACTGTACAATCACATAGTTGAGGTTGTGCAAAAAAGACACTAAACAAAGCAAGATAAACACTTTCTAAGGTGAAATATAAAAGTAACATAAAAAGTAGTCAAAATAGCCAATTTACCCCCAAGACCTCACAATGTTAAGAACATCCACAATTTTTACTTTTCATTTAAGGCATGAAAATATTCCCAGTTTAAGAACATCTGATATTTCAAGTTTACGTTTAAGGCATTGAAATATTAATTCATTTTCTTCTGTGATGTTTTCAGTTGAACTTGCAGCATTTGTCCTCCATTGAAAATCACATCAAGAACTGAAATTACAACACTGACAAGTTCAACCTGCGGCACAAAGACTGACGTTTCAAACACAAAAAAAAATTTCAAACATAATAAGTAACATATTTAAAACTCTCAGAATAACAGAATTGATTTTATTATAAGTTTACTATAATTATAACTACTGCTGAAAGAGAGCTTACCATATATATATATATATATATATATATATATATATATATTTAATTCAAGTTGACAGCTCACTGCATGCTCCAGTCCACACAATAAAAGGAAAATGCTACACAGAAGCAGATTGCATTTTTAGTTGACTTAAGGTGGATGATTTAAGTACAGCTTTTTATTTCATAATATGAAGATAACTCAAATAGACACTAACTATATTATTTGACAGTAACCTTCAACCTCACATGTTTGTTTTTAGGAGTCCAAATATTTTTGTTGCATGCAAAAACAACATTTAGTTTTCTCTGTAGCAGTTCATTGACTTCATAAATGCAACACTGTAGTTTTTTTATACTAACATACAGGTACAAAATAATATATACAGTTATATTAGGGCCCGAGCACTACAGTGCGTAGGACCCTATTGTTCCTGTAGTGTTTCTTTGGCGGTTTGGCGGCGTTTCTTTGTTTGGCGGTTTCTTTTTCTTACGCCACTTTGAACCTCAATTTGACCCCCTAAACATGCTCAAAAACTCTCCAAATTTTGCACACACATCAGGACTGGTGAAAAATTTGATATTTTGGGGGGAATTACACATATGAATGGCAAAATGACTCAATAGCGCCACCTAGAAAATTGGGCTTTAGTGGAGTTAATACGGCTAGTTTCACGTAAACTCATGAAATTTGGTACACAGGTACAGTAGCCCAAGACAAAAACATTCCTGCTTTTAAAATTTCAGAAAAGGCTCAACGGCGCCCCCTAGAGCACGTAGTGTGCAGGCATTGGAATTTAATGAACTCCTCCCAGGATTCTTATCCGATCTTCACCAAATTCACTGTGTGGCATCTAGACCCGTCCAGGATGAAAAGTTATCAAAATCTCGTGGCTGCGTCACACGGTGTGGGCGTGTCATGGTGGCCATTTTGAACAAAATCGCCATATGGAATGAAACAGGTTTTGGAGGTGAAGGCATCCATGTAATATCACCAAATCCACACAAATCCTCATTAATCTCAAGAACTAACAATTGATATACAATTCAGGAATGGGCGTGGTCAAACGGCTCCACAACGCCCCCTACAAATATTCAAATACTCATATAAAATCACTGCTTTATCCTACAAACATGAAATATGGTACACACGTACAGTATCCCAAGACCAACAGATTTGCACACTCCAAATTTCAAACAGCTCCACAGCGCCCCCTACAAATTTCAAAAATTCCTATAAGATCACTGGTTTGTCCTACAGACATGAAATTTGGTACATGTGCAGAGTAGGATGAGACAAATACTATTGCGTGCTATAGACATTCCGATCGTATCCTAAACGACTGTGGGGGGGGAGCGAGGGCCCGTTCGACGCTGCTTGCAGCTTTAATTATTATTATTTTACCGCCAAATGAATTGCTTTTTTGAGGGCCTAAACATGCACCGATTCGCGTCAAAATCTGCACACACATCAGGACCGGTGAAAAATTTGATATTTTATGGGGTATGTGCATGTGTGTCCCAAAATGGCTCCATAGCGCCCCCTGCAAAATTTTAAAAAGTGGTATTAGACTAACTGGAAGGACATTTGATCTACAGCTACAAAATTTGGCCAGCATATTCAGCACATCAGGAAAGACAAAAAAGTCAATCATAGCCATGCTCTAAACCCAACAGGAAGTGACATATCTTGCGTTAACTGTGAAAAATCTGTGATGAACTGCTCCTAGGGGGTAAGTCTTAGAGACCTGAAATTTGGTCTGTACATACAACAGACCTTCCTGATGAAAAGTTATAAAAGTCTTCTATGTCGGTCAAAGGGTGTGGCCATGGCAGCCCCCCCGAATTACTGATCCTTCGCCATGCAACAGGAAGTGCTGGTCTAACTGTCTGAACATGCTCCAATCTGAATGAAACTTTACATGTCGGATCACAGACCTGAGCTGATGTCATCCATATGATAATATTCATTCACAGTCGTAGCGCCACCTTGTGGCAACAGGATTTTTGCTTTTTTAATACTTTTATGTACTGTTGTCAACCTGTTGTCCAGATTCACCTCAGACCTGCTGACATAAGCCTGAACACATTGATGATGAATCACAAAAAAAATGGTGACGTTTCATCTAAGGGCGTGTCTGTGGCACCGTGGCGAATTTTGATGTTTCGCCATGAAATTTCAAGGGCCTATATCTCAGCTGAACAAGAACCTATCTGCTCCAAACTTCATATCCAGAATGTCATGTACAGTCTGAAGACATCCACACTCAAAAATTTTGAAATAGTCATAGCGCCACCAACTGGCAACGGGACGTTTTGGAATTACATTTGCCCATCCCATTGCCCTAAACTTGGTCAAATAATTCTGAAAATTGGTGTGATGAGTCTTCACACCATGATCATGGCACAGTGTGAAGATTTTGCCATTTCATAAAACGCTGTTGCCGTGGCAACGCAAAGTTGATATGAAAAACAACTTGCCTTTGACAGCATTAGAATTATCCAAACATCACCAAAATTTGCACACACATCACCACCAGCTGAAGGAAGAAAACTGTATGCATCTCAGCACAACACGTGCTATAGCGCCCCCTACAGCATTTTTAACAAACAGCCCCTGCAGTACATTTAACCTACGTCCACAAAATTTGGGGGACATATAGAACACATCAGGACGCACAAAAAATCCTCTTGGAGCCACACCCTAAACCCAACAGGAAGTCCGCCATTTTGAATCAATTGGACAAATTTGGACGAATGTTGTTCATTTTTGAGAACTATCTCCTCCTAGGGGATAACTCGCGCAGACCTCAAATTTGACCAGTATATACACCAGGACATTATGATCAAAAGTTATAAAAAGCTTCCTCCAGTGTCAAAGGGCGTGGCCATAGCGACCCCCTGAAGTTTGATCTTTCGCCATGAAACATCAACTGCTGTGTAAATATCCTCTGCTTGCTCCAATCTGCCTCAAACTTTGCATTTTTAATCACACTCCTGCCCTGACCACATCCATGTGCCAAAATACATTCACAGCATGTGGCATAGCGCCCCCTGCAGCATTTTAAAAAATTGCCCACTCATCAAATTTAACCTACGTCTACAAAATTTGGCATGCATATTTAACACATCAGTGTCAACAAAAAAGTCTCTTGGAGCCATTCTCTAAGCCCAACAGGAAGTCGGCCATTTGGATTTCAATGTCAGATTTTTGCTGTTTTTGCTCATATTCAGATATTAATTGCTCACAGACGATAACTCCAAAACATCTGAAATTGTGCCCATATATGGAACACATCTTCAGGTTGAAAATATGTGAAAATCATATGCCAAACCCAAAGGGCGTGGCCACGGCGGCCGACTGAACTTTGATGCTTGGCCAGAAAGGAGGAAGTCTTGTTAAATCCCCTGTATGTGCTGCTATCTGCCTCAAACTTTAAATGTGTGATCAGGTTACAGCCCTGATGATTTCCATACACCAATATACAGTCACAGTGATAGCGCCACCTGTTGGATGGACAGTAAGTGCTGCATAAACACTCTGTAATAATCCAATCTGGCAGAAATTTGACCTGTGTGTTCAGAATCCAGCCCTGGTTGCATTCATGGGCCTAAATGCGCTCCCGGTCGCAGCATCACCTGACGGACGTGCTTGGGGTCGCCGACAAGCAAGGGGTGCGAGGACCCGTTCATCGCTGCTTGCAGCTTTAATTATTATTATTATTTTACCGCCAAATGAATTGCTTTTTTGAGGGCCTAAACATGCACCGATTCGCGTCAAAATCTGCACACACATCAGGACCGTTGAAAAATTTGATATTTTATGGGGTCTGTGCATATGTGTCCCAAAATGGCTCCATAGCGCCCCCTGCAAAATTTAAAAAAGTGGTATTAGACTAACTGGAAGGACATTTCATCTACAGCTACAAAATTTGACAGGCATATTCAGCACATCAGGAAAGACAAAAAAGTCAATCATAGCCATGCTCTAAACCCAACAGGAAGTGACATATCTTGCGTTTACTGTGAAAAATCTGTGATGAACTCCTCCTAGGGGGTAAGTCTTAGAGACCTGAAATTTGGTCTGTACATACAACAGACCTTCCTGATGAAAAGTTATCAAAGTCTTCTATGTCGGTCAAAGGGTGTGGCCATGGCAGCCCCCCCGAATTACTGATCCTTCGCCATGCAACAGGAAGTGCAGGTCTAACTCTCTGAACATGCTCCAATCTGAATGAAACTTTACATGTATGATGACAGACCTGAGCTGATGTCATCCATATGATAATATTCACTCACAGTCATAGCGCCACCTTGTGGCAACAGGATTTTTGCTTTTTTAATACTTTTATGTACTGTTGTCAACCCGTTGTCCAGATTCACCTCAGACCTTCTGACATAAGCCTGAACACATTGATGATGAATCACAGAGACAATGGTGACGTGTCATCGAAGGGCGTGTCTGTGGCACCGTGGCGAATTTTGATGTTTCGCCATGAAATTTCAAGGGTCTATATCTCAGCTGAACAAGAACCTATCTGCTCCAAACTTCATATCCAGAATGTCATGTCCAGTCTGAAGACATCCACACTAAAAAATTTTGAAATAGTCATAGCGCCACCAACTGGCAACAGGATGTTTTGGAATTACATTTGCCCATCCCATTGCCCTAAACTTGGTCAAATAATTCTGAGAATTGGTGTGATGAGTCTTCACGCCATGATCATGGCACAGTGTGAAGATTTTGGCATTTTATAAAACGCTGTTGCCGTGGCAACGCAAAGTTGATATGACAAACAACTTGCCTTTGACAGCATTAGAATTATCCGAACATCACCAAAATTTGCACACACATCACCACAAGCGAAAGGAAGAAAACTGTATGCATCTCAGCACAGCATGTGCTATAGCGCCACCTACAGCATTTTTAACAAACAGCCCCCGCAGTACATTTAACCTACGTCCACAAAATCTGGGGGACATATAGAACACATCAGGACGCACAAAAAATCCTCTTGGAGCCATGCCCTAAACCCAACAGGAAGTCCGCCATTTTGAATTAATTGGACAAATTTTGACGAATGTTGTTCACTTTTGAGAACTATCTCCTCCTAGGGGATAACTCGCACAGACCTCAAATTTTACCAGTATATACACCAGGACATTATGATCAAAAGTTACAAAAATCTTCCCCCAATGTCAAAGGGCGTGGCCATAGCGACCCCCTGAAGTTTGATGCTTCGCCATGAAACATCAACTGCTGTGTAAATATCCTCTGCTTGCTCCAATCTGCCTCAAACTTTGCATGTTTAATCACACTCCTGCCCTGACCACATCCATCTGCCAAAATACATTCACAGCATGTGGCATAGCGCCCCCTGCAGCATTTTAAAAAATTGCCCACTCATCAAATTTAACCTACGTCTACAAAATTTGGCATGCATATTTAGCACATCAGTGTGAACAAAAAAGTCTCTTGGAGCCATTCTCTAAACCCAACAGGAAGTCGGCCATTTGGACTTCAATGTGGGATTTTTGCTGTTTTTGCTCATTTTCAGAAATTAATTGCTCACAGACGATAACTCCAAAACATCTGAAATTGTGCCAATATATGGAACACATCTTCAGGTTGAAAATATGTGAAAATCGTATGCCAAACCCAAAGGGCGTGGCCATGGTGGCCGAATGAACTTTGATACTTGGCCAGAAAGGAGGAAGTCTTGTTAAATCCCCTGTATGTGCTGCTATCTGCCTCAAACTTTAAATGTGTGATCAGGTTACAGCCCTGATGATTTCCATACACCAATATACAGTCACAGTGATAGCGCCACCTGTTGGATGGACAGTAAGTGCTGCATAAACACTCTGTAATAATCCAATCTGGCAGAAATTTGACCTGTGTGTTCAGAATCCAGCCCTGGTTGCATTCATGGGCCTAAATGCGCTCCCGGTCGCAGCATCGCCTGACGGACGTGCTTGGGGTCGCCGACCAGCAAGGGGTGCGAGGACCCGTTCATCGCTGCTTGCAGCTTTAATTATTAGGGTCCGAGCACCGAATGGTGCGAAGACCCTATTGTAATGCTAGAGATTATTATTAATAGGGTCCGAGCACCGAATGGTGCGAAGACCCTATTGGAATGCTAGAGATTATTATTATTAGGGTCCGAGCACCGAATGGTGCGAAGACCCTATTGGAATGCTAGAGATTATTAGGGTCCGAGCACCGAATGGTGCGAAGACCCTATTGTAATGCTAGAGATTATTATTATTATTATTATTAGGGTCCGAGCACCGAATGGTGCGAAGACCCTATTGTAATGCTAGAGATTATTATTATTATTATTATTTTACCGCCAAATGAATTGCTTTTTTGAGGGCCTAAACATACACCGATTCGCGTCAAAATCTGCACACACATCAGGACCGGTGAAAAATTTGATATTTTATGGGGTCTGTGCATGTGTGTCCCAAAATGGCTCCATAGCGCCCCCTGCAAAATTTAAAAAGTGGTATTAGACTAACTGGAAGGACATTTCATCTACAGCTACAAAATTTGACAGGCATATTCAGCACATCAGGAAAGACAAAAAAGTCAATCATAGCCATGCTCTAAACTCAACAGGAAGTGACATATCTTGCGTTTACTGTGAAAAATCTGTGATGAACTCCTCCTAGGGGGTAAGTCTTAGAGACCTGAAATTTGGTCTGTACATACAACCGACCTTCCTGATAAAAAGTTATAAAAGTCTTCTATGTCAGTCAAAGGGTGTGGCCATGGCAGCCCCCCCAAATTACTGATCCTTCGCCATGCAACAGGAAGTGCAGGTCTAACTCTCTGAACATGCTCCAATCTGAATGAAACTTTACATGTATGATCACAGACCTGAGCTGATGACATCCATATGATAATATTCACTCACAGTCATAGCGCCACCTAGTGGCAACAGGAGTTTTGCTTTTTTAATACTTTTATGTACTGTTGTCAACCCGTTGTCCAGATTCACCTCAGACCTTCTGACATAAGCCTGAACACATTGATGATGAATCACAGAGACAATGGTGACGTGTCATCGAAGGGCGTGTCTGTGGCACCATGGCGAATTTTGATGTTTCGCCATGAAATTTCAAGGGTCTATATCTCAGCTGAACAAGAACCTATCTGCTCCAAACTTCACATTCAGAATGTCATGTACAGTCTGAAGACATCCACACTAAAAAATTTTGAAATACTCATAGCGCCACCAACTGGCAACGGGACGTTTTGGAATTACATTTGCCCATCCAATTGGCCTAAACTTGGTCAAATAATTCTGAAAATTGTTGTGATGAGTATTCACACCATGATCATGGCACAGTGTGAAGATTTTGGCATTTTATAAAATGCTGTTGCCGTGGCAACGCAAAGTTGATATGAAAAACAACTTGCCTTTGACAGCATTAGAATTATCAAAACATCACCAAAATTTGCACACACATCACCACCAGCTGAAGGAAGAAAACTGTATGCATCTCAGCACAACACGTGCTATAGCGCCCCCTACAGCATTTTTAACAAACAGCCCCTGCAGTACATTTAACCTACGTCCACAAAATTTGGGGGACATATAGAACACATCAGGACGCACAAAAAATCCTCTTGGAGCCACGCCCTAAACCCAACAGGAAGTCCGCCATTTTGAATTAATTGGACAAATTTTGACGAATGTTGTTCATTTTTGAGAACTATCTCCTCCTAGGGGATAAGTCATGCAGACCTCAAATTTGACCAGTATATACACCAGGACATTATGATCAAAAGTTATAAAAAGCTTCCTCCAATGTCAAAGGGCGTGGCCATAGCGACCCCCTGAAGTTTGATGCTTCGCCATGAAACATCAACTGCTGTGTAAATATCCTCTGCTTGCTCCAATCTGCCTCAAACTTTGCATGTTTAATCACACTCCTGCCCTGACCACATCCATGTACCAAAATACATTCACATCATGTGGCATAGCGCCCCCTGCAGCATTTTAAAAAATGGCCCACTCATCAAATTTAACCTACGTCTACGAAATTTGGCATGCATGTGTAACACATCAGTGTCAACAAAAAAGTCTCTTGGAGCCATTCTCTAAGCCCAACAGGAAGTCGGCCATTTTGATTTCAATGTGGGATTTTTGCTGTTTTTGCTCATTTTCAGAAATTAATTGCTCACAGACGATAACTCCAAAACATCTGAAATTGTGCCCATATATGGAACACATCTTCAGGTTGAAAATATGTGAAAATCATACGCCAAACCCAAAGGGCGTGGCCATGGCGGCCGACTGAACTTTGATGCTTCGCCAGAAAGGAGGAAGTCTTGTTAAATCCCCTGTATGTGCTGCTATCTGCCTCAAACTTTAAATGTGTGATCAGGTTACAGCCCTGATGATTTCCATAGACCAATATACAGTCACAGTGATAGCGCCACCTGTTGGATGGACAGTAAGTGCTGCATAAACAGTCTGTAATAATCCAATCTGGCAGAAATTTGACCTGTGTGTTCAGAATCCAGCCCTGGTTGCATTCATGGGCCTAAATGCGCTCCCGGTCGCAGCATCGCCTGACGGACGTGCTTGGGGTCGCCGACCAGCAAGGGGTGCGAGGACCCGTTCATCGCTGCTTGCAGCTTTAATTATTATTTATTATTATTATTATTTTACCGCCAAATGAATTGCTTTTTTGAGGGCCTAAACATGCACCGATTCGCGTCAAAATCTGCACACACATCAGGACCGGTGAAAAATTTGATATTTTATGGGGTATGTGCATGTGTGTCCCAAAATGGCTCCATAGCGCCCCCTGCAAAATTTTAAAAAGTGGTATTAGACTAACTGGAAGGACATTTGATCTACAGCTACAAAATTTGGCCAGCATATTCAGCACATCAGGAAAGACAAAAAAGTCAATCATAGCCATGCTCTAAACCCAACAGGAAGTGACATATCTTGCGTTAACTGTGAAAAATCTGTGATGAACTGCTCCTAGGGGGTAAGTCTTAGAGACCTGAAATTTGGTCTGTACATACAACAGACCTTCCTGATGAAAAGTTATAAAAGTCTTCTATGTCGGTCAAAGGGTGTGGCCATGGCAGCCCCCCGAAATACTGATCCTTCGCCATGAAACAGGAAGTGCAGGTCTAACTCTCTGAACATGCTCCAATCTGAATGAAACTTTACATGTAGGATCACAGACCTGAGCTGATGTCATCCATATGATAATATTCACTCACAGTCATAGCGCCACCTTGTGGCAACAGGAGTTTTGCGTTTTTAATACTTTTATGTACTGTTGTCAACCCGTTGTCCAGATTCACCTCAGACCTTCTGACATAAGCCTGAACACATTGATGATGAATCACAGAGATGTGAAGATTTTGGCATTTTATAAAACGCTGTTGCCGTGGCAACGCAAAGTTGATATGAAAAACAACTTGCCTTTGACAGCATAAGAATTATCCAAACATCACCAAAATTTGCACACACATCACCACCAGCGAAAGGAAGAAAACTGTATGCATCTCAGCACAGCACGTGCTATAGCGCCCCCTACAGCATTTTTAACAAACAGCCCCTGCAGTACGTTTAACCTATGTCCACAAAATTTGGGGGACATATAGAACACATCAGGACGCACAAAAAATCCTCTTGGAGCCATGCCCTAAACCCAACAGGAAGTCCGCCATGTTCAATTAATTGGACAAATTTGGACGAATGTTGTTCATTTTTGAGAACTATCTCCTCCTAGGGGATAACTCGCACAGACCTCAAATTTGACCAGTATATACACCAGGACATTATGATCAAAAGTTATAAAAAGATTCCTCCAATGTCAAAGGGTGTGTCTGTGGCGGCGTGGCGAACTTCGATGTCTCGCCATGACTACTAAAGTGTTTATATCTCAGCTGTACATGATCCGATCTGGCCCAAATTTCATGTGCTGGACAACAGTCCACTTCTGAACACATCCACATTTTAAAATTTAGTCATAGTCATAGCGTCACCTAGTGGTAAAAGGATTCTCTCTAACAAGGACATTTGTCCTTACCACTGCTCCATACTTTGTGATATCATCCTGAAATTTGTCCAGTATATACAACAGGCCTTAAAGATGAGAAGTTATCAAAATCTTCCACAAAAGTCAAAGGATGTGCGCGTGGTGGCCCTCTGACCTTTATGTACTTTTACCATTGTACAGCAGCTCTGGATTAAATCCAGATAAATGGTGCAACGCTGACACCTACTGTTCAAATCGTATAAATGCAGATCTGTGTCATTGTAGAAAAATCCCTCTGTTTCAATACATTTTAATGTATTATTATTATTTGGTTGACCGTATTCAACTGAAATTTGGTGACATAAGCCTCAAGATGTTGATGATGATTCATGGAGAAAACTGTGGCAGCGTGGCGAACTTGATGTCTCGCCATGACTACTAAAGTGTTTATATCTCAGCTGTACATGATCCAATCTATCTCAAATTTTATATTCTGGACAAGAGTCCACTTCTGAACACATCCACATTTTAAAATTTAGTCATAGTCATAGCACCACCGATTGGTAACAGGAACTTAAAGACAGTATATTTGCAGGTATCATTGCTTCAAACTTTGCAATATAAGCAATATATATATAAAGCTGACGTGCAAAAGCTCATATCTCTCCCAAAACCTTTCACTCATGTTTTAAAACTAAATTTCTTTCTCATATAAATAGTCAGTGCCACCAAAAATGCACTGACTATTCTCAATTGCTTTGGCTCATTTCTTGAAACAGACCAGACGTTCTCAACCCTCTTGGTGCTTTTGCCAAAATAACATGGATGGTTCAGCACAACACCATGGTTCACCTGCAAAAGCTCATATCTCTCCCAAAACAGTTCACACGACTGGTCAAAACTAAATTCTATTCTCATATAAATAGTCAGTGCCTCCAAAATTCATTGTCCCTCTGGCATTGTGTGAGCACTCTTATAAATGTCTATTCATATAATGGTTTGTGTCATTTGAAAACAAAATAGCATTTTGAGAAGTAATAACATCATTTTGAATGTAAAGTTTCAATTGAAGGAGAATTGAGGGCTTTTGCTCATTGTGTGTGTTTTCTGATTTGTATGCAGAGTTCTGAAATATGAGGCATGCTTTCACAAAATGTGTGTAAACAATCGAGAAAACTGTATTGACACACATAAAGTAACTTTCATACATCAGAGTAAAAAGAAAATCTATACATCATTACATACTGTAATACAAACACATAAACAAAAAACAAGGAACATTATATGGAGCCTACAGTGCTGTAAATAAAGCTGTCCTCACCGTCCCTCTCCTGGCCACCATATGTTCATGACTAATCCTGACAACTGAACAGACTATTGTGCATGTGATGACTTATACAATGAAATGATGCTGACATGTTTTGGAGTGAACAACCATCAGACTGAGAAGTCAACAATCACTTTAGATCAACAAGATCTATTCACTTGGAAATTGTGCTAAATGAAGGCTACCTGTACTGAATCATTTGCAAAGATGTACTGAGACATCGAGACATGAACTAAGATGTTTGCAATTTGATGAAATGAAGGACAAATTCCAGTCTGTTGTGAACAATTGCCAAGTAGTTTGGACGTTTGTCCATGTTGTTTTGAGAATGTAATTTTAGTTTCGAGAAATGAGCCAAACCTATGGAGAAAAACTGTACAAACAACGATATATCAAATATGTATTTCAACTAGTTTAATTATACATTCGTCAATATTCATATCATCACAGATTGTAGCTAGAAAAGCACCCAGAGAGCACAGACCTCCGCCAAGCAGCTCCAGTCCACCCCAACACAATCTCCCAACGACAAAGTATACTTAAAAAACACTCAACATCTTTGTGCTATATATGTGCTATATATGTGCTCCGTCCTACCACAAGGTGGCACTGCAGGGCTTTCTAGCACTCCCAATGTTAAAAATCTTTTAAAAAATTCCCAGATCCAGATAGTGATCTGGATCACTCCCAAAACTCAATCATTTATTCCTTGTCCCATTTCACAGGGGCTGAGGGGGGCAACTCCCACTTCATTTCATGTGCGGTCAATATGACCGCCTATGGCCAGAAGAGGTACAAATGATTATGTCTTCTTTGTCTTTTTTTTAAATCATGAAAAAAAAATAGTTTTTAAACTAGTTTAAATATGTCCAAGGTACATGGTGGCGTGTCACTGCCATTTATAAATATAAATCTTGCATCCAACACTGAGCTATTAGAATGATTCACAGATTCATGTTTTTAATTTAAATGTGCATGGTTATTTGGCTGACATGTACTTGTGATATGTATAATAACAATAAATTATTATTACTATTGCTACTGCTTATGCCAGCAGTGTTCAATATTTTCAGGCCAACAACCCCCAAACTGATGGATAGATGGAGCAGGGATCTCCTACGATACATCTTATATAATATTGTTTAACCCCTTAACGCCTGAATTTATATACAAGTATATTAAAAAATTTGTTTTGTGTTTTTGCCTTTATGTACGTGTCACATGAGGGTTGAGATTGTTAATTTCATTATAGCACAAAAAATAAATAGAAATTTGGGTATGTTGCAAATTTGCAACAACAGGCATAATGGTCAATAATAGTGACCCAATAATACAGTAATATAACAATAATAAAACAGATTTTTTAAATTGATAACAGTACAGAAAAAAATAGAACAGATAACATCTCACTCACAGATTTTTAAATTAATAACACAACAGATAATAGTCAATGAGAAATGAGTTTGACACCACTGATGTTCATGGTGGCCGAGAAAGTTTGTGATACAATCCTTGAAATTGGTCAGCTAAGTCTGAGCACCTTGAAATTTCTGCCACATCCCGACATGCACCACACCTGGACGTGCGCCATGTCCCGACACGCGTGGGTGTGCGAGGACCCGTTCAACGCTGCTTGCAGCTTTAATTATTATTATTATTTTACCGCCAAATGAATTGCTTTTTTGAGGGCCTAAACATGCACCAATTCGCGTCAAAATCTGCACACACATCAGGACCGGTGAAAAATTTGATATTTTATAGGCTCTGTGTATGTGTGTTCCAAAATGGCTCCATAGCGCCCCCTGCAAAATTTTAAAAAGTGCTATTAGACTAACTGGAAGGACATTTCATCGACGGATACAAAATTTGGCAGGCATGTTCAGCACATCAGGAAAGACAAAAAAGTCAATCATAGCCATGCTCTAAACCCAACAGGAAGTGACATATCTTGCGTTAACTGTGAAAAATCTGTGATGAACTCCTCCTAGGGGGTAAGTCTTAGAGACCTGAAATTTGGTCCGTACATACAGTAGACCTTCCTGATGAAAAGTTATAAAAATCTTCTATGTCAGTCAAAGGGTGTGGCCATGGCAGCCCCCCCGAAATACTGATCCTTCGCCATGCAACAGGAAGTGCAGGTCTAACTCTCTGAACATGCTCCAATCTGAATGAAACTTTACATGTATGATCACAGACCTGCGCTGATGACATCCATATGATAATATTCACTCACAGTCATAGCGCCACCTTGTGGCAACAGGATTTTTGCTTTTTTAATACTTTTATGTACTGTTGTCAACCCGTTGTCCAGATTCACCTCAGACCTGCTGACATAAGCCTGAACACATTGATGATGAATCACAAAGAAAATGGTGACGTGTCATCGAAAGGCGTGTCCGTGGCACCGTGGCGAATTTTGATGTTTCGCCATGAAATTTCAAGGGCCTATATCTCAGCTGAAGAAGAACCTATCTGCTCCAAACTTCACATCCAGAATGTCATGTCCAGTCTGAAGACATCCACACTCAAAAATTTTGAAATAGTCATAGCGCCACCAACTGGCAACAGGACGTTTTGGAATTACATTTGCCCATCCCATTGCCCTAAACTTGGTCAAATAATTCTGAAAATTGGTGTGATGAGTCTTCACACCATGATCATGGCACAGTGTGAAGATTTTGGCATTTTACAAAACGCTGTTGCTGTGGCAACGCAAAGTTGATATGAAAAACAACTTGCCTTTGACAGCATTAGAATTATCAAAACATCACCAAAATTTGCACACACATCACCACCAGCTGAAGGAAGAAAACTGTATGCATCTCAGCACAACACGTGCTATAGCGCCCCCTACAGCATTTTTAACAAACAGCCCCTGCAGTACATTTAACCTACGTCCACAAAACTTGGGGGACATATAGAACACATCAGGACGCACAAAAAATCCTCTTGGAGCCACGCCCTAAACCCAACAGGAAGTCCGCCATTTTGAATTAATTGGACAAATTTTGACGAATGTTGTTCATTTTTGAGAACTATCTCCTCCTAGGGGATAACTCGCGCAGACCTCAAATTTGACCAGTATATACACCAGGAAATTATGATCAAAAGTTATAAAAAGCTTCCTCCAATGTCAAAGGGTGTGCCCATAGCAACCCCCTGAAGTTTGATGCTTCGCCATGAAACATCAACTGCTGTGTAAATATCCTCTGCTTGCTCCAATCTGCCTCAAACTTTGCATGTTTAATCACACTCCTGCCCTGACCACATCCATGTGCCAAAATACATTCACAGCATGTGGCATAGCGCCCCCTGCAGCATTTTAAAAAATGGCCCACTCATTGAATTCAACCTACGTCTACAAAATTTGGCAGGCATATGTAACACATCAGTGTCAACAAAAAAGTCTCTTGGAGCCATTCTCTAAGCCCAACAGGAAGTTGGCAATTTTAATTTCAATGTCGGATTTTTGCTGTTTTTGCTCATTTTCAGAAATTAATTGCTCACAGACGATAACTCCAAAACATCTGAAATTGTGCCAATATATGGAACACATCTTCAGGTTGAAAATATGTGAAAATCATATGGCAAACCCAAAGAGCGTGGCCATGGTGGCCGACTGAACTTTGATGCTTCGCCAGAAAGGAGGAAGTCTTGTTAAATCCCCTGTATGTGCTGCTATCTGCCTCAAAACATTAAATGTGTGATCAGGTTACAGCCCTGATGATTTCCATCGACCAATATACAGTCGCAATGATAGCGCCACCTGTTGGATGGACAGTAAGTGCTGCATAAACACTCTGTAATAATCCAATCTGCCAGAAATTTGACCTGTGTGTTCAGAATCCAGCCCTGGTTGCATTCATGGGCCTACATGCGCTCCCGGTCGCAGCATCGCCTGACGTACGTGCTTGGGGTCGCCGACCAGCAAGGGGTGCGAGGACCCGTTCATCGCTGCTTGCAGCTTTAATTATTATTATTATTATTATTTTACCGCCAAATGAATTGCTTTTTTGAGGGCCTAAACATGCACCGATTCGCGTCAAAATCTGCACACACATCAGGACCGGTGAAAAATTTGATATTTTATGGGGTCTGTGTATGTGTGTCCCAAAATGGCTCCATAGCGCCCCCTGCAAAATTTTGAAAAGTGGTATTAGACTAACTGGAAGGACATTTCATCGATGGATACAAAATTTGGTAGGCATGTTCAGCACATCAGGAAAGACAAAAAAGTCAATCATAGCCATGCTCTAAACCCAACAGGAAGTGACATATCTTGCGTTAACTGTGAAAAATCTGTGATGAACTCCTCCTAGGGGGTAAGTCTTAGAGACCTGAAATTTGGTCTGTACATACAACAGACCTTCCTGATTAAAAGTTATAAAAGTCTTCTATGTCGGTCAAAGGGTGTGGCCATGGCAGCCCCCCGAAATACTGATCCTTCGCCATGCAACAGGAAGTGCAGGTCTAACTCTCTGAACATGCTCCAATCTGAATGAAACTTTACATGTATGATGACAGACCTGAGCTGATGTCATCCATATGATAATATTCACTCACAGTCATAGCGCCACCTTGTGGCAACAGGATTTTTGCTTTTTTAATACTTTTATGTACTGTTGTCAACCCGTTGTCCAGATTCACCTCAGACCTTCTGACATAAGCCTGAACACATTGATGATGAATCACAGAGACAATGGTGACGTGTCATCGAAGGGCGTGTCTGTGGCACCGTGGCGAATTTTGATGTTTCGCCATGAAAATTCAAGGGTCTATATCTCAGCTGAACAAGAACCTATCTGCTCCAAACTTCACATTCAGAATGTCATGTACAGTCTGAAGACATCCACACTCAAAAATTTTGAAATAGTCATAGCGCCACCAACTGGCAACAGGATGTTTTGGAATTACATTTGCCCATCCCATTGCCCTAAACTTAGTCAAATAATTCTGAAAATTGGTATGATGAGTCTTCACACCATGATCATGGCACAGTGTGAAGACTTTGCCATTTCATGAAATGCTGTTGCCGTGGCAACGCAAAGTTGATATGAAAACAACCTGCCTTTGACAGCATTAGGATTATCAAAACATCACCAAAATTTGCACACACATCACCACCAGCTGAAGGAAGAAAACTGTATGCATCTCAGCACAGCACGTGTTATAGCGCCCCCTACAGCATTTTAAACAAACAGCCCCTGCAGTACATTTAACCTATGTCCACAAAATTTGGGGGACATATAGAACACATCAGGACGCAAAAAAAATCCTCTTGGAGCCACGCCCTAAACCCAACAGGAAGTCCGCCATTTTGAATTAATTGGACAAATTTGGACGAATGTTGTTCATTTTTGAGAACTATCTCCTCCTAGGGGATAAGTCATGCAGACCTTAAATTTTACCAGTATATACACCAGGACATTATGATCAAAAGTTATAAAAAGCTTCCTCCAGTGTCAAAGGGCGTGGCCATAGCAACCCCCTGAAGTTTGATGCTTGGCCATGAAACATCAACTGCTGTGTAAATATCCTCTGCTTGCTCCAATCTGCCTCAAACTTTGCATGTTTAATCACACTCCTGCCCTGACCACATCCATGTGCCAAAATACATTCACAGCTTGTGGCATAGCGCCCCCTGCAGCATTTTAAAAAATGGCCCACTCATCAAATTTAACCTACGTCTACAAAATTTGGCATGCATGTGTAGCACATCAGTGTGAACAAAAAAGTCTCTTGGAGCCATTCTCTAAGCCCAACAGGAAGTCGGCCATTTTGATTTCAATGTGGGATTTTTGCTGTTTTTGCTCATTTTCAGAAATTAATTGCTCACAGACAAGAAATCCAAAACATCTGAAATTGCCACTATATATAGAACACATCTTCAGGTTGAAAATATGTGAAAATGGTATGCCAAACCCAAAGGGCGTGGCCATGGCGGCCGACTGAACTTTGATGCTTCGCCAGGAAGGAGGAAGTCTTGTTAAATCCCCTGTATGTGCTGCTATCTGCCTCAAACTTTAAATGTGTGATCAGGTTACAGCCCTGATGATTTCCATAGACCAATATACAGTCGCAGTGATAGCGCCACCTGTTGGATGGACAGTAAGTGCTGCATAAACACTCTGTAATAATCCAATCTGCCAGAAATTTGACCTGTGTGTTCAGAATCCAGCCCTGGTTGCATTCATGGGCCTAAATGTGTCCCGGTCGCAGCATCGCCTGACGGACGTGCTTGGGGTCGCCGACCAGCAAGGGGTGCGAGGACCCGTTCATCGCTGCTTGCAGCTTTAATTATTATTATTATTATTATTATTATTATTTTACCGCCAAATGAATTGCTTTTTTGAGGGCCTAAACATGCACCGATTCGCGTCAACATCTGCACACACATCAGGACCGCTGAAAAATTTGATTTTTTATGGGGTCTGTGTATGTGTGTCCCAAAATGGCTCCATAGCGCCCCCTGCAAAATTTTAAAAAGTGCTATTAGACTAACTGGAAGGACATTTCATCGACGGATACAAAATTTTGCAGGCATGTTCAGCACATCAGGAAAGACAAAAAAGTCAATCATAGCCATGCTCTAAACCAAACAGGAAGTGACATATCTTGCGTTTACTGTGAAAAATCTGTGATGAACTCCTCCTAGGGGGTAAGTCTTAGAGACCTGAAATTTGGTCTGTACATACAACCGACCTTCCTGATGAAAAGTTATCAAAGTCTTCTATGTCGGTCAAAGGGTGTGGCCATGGAACCCCCCCCGAAATACTGATCCTTCGCCATGCAACAGGAAGTGCAGGTCTAACTCTCTGAACATGCTCCAATCTGAATGAAACTTTACATGTATGATCACAGACCTGCGCTGATGACATCCATATGATAATATTCACTCACAGTCATAGCGCCACCTTGTGGCAACAGGAGTTTTGCGTTTTTAATACTTTTATGTACTGTTGTCAACCCGTTGTCCAGATTCACCTCAGACCTTCTGACATAAGCCTGAACACATTGATGATGAATCACAGAGACAATGGTGACGTGTCATCGAAGGGCGTGTCTGTGGCACCGTGGCGAATTTTGATGTTTCGCCATGAAATTTCAAGGGTCTATATCTCAGCTGAACAAGAACCTATCTGCTCCAAACTTCACATTCAGAATGTCATGTCCAGTCTCAAGACATCCACACTCAAAAATGTTGAAATAGTCATAGCGCCACCAAGTGGCAACAGGATGTTTTGAAATCACATTTGCCCATCCCATTGCCCTAAACTTGGTCAAATAATTCTGAAAATTGGTGTGATGAGTCTTCACACTATGATCATGGCACAGTGTGAAGACTTTGCCATTTCCTGAAATGCTGTTGCCGTGGCAACGCAAAGTTGATATGAAAACAACCTGCCTTTGACAGCATTAGGATTATCAAAACATCACCAAAATTTGCACACACATCACCACCAGCTGAAGGAAGAAAACTGTATGCATCTCAGCACAGCACGTGTTATAGCGCCCCCTACAGCATTTTTAACAAACAGCCCCTGCAGTACATTTAACCTACGTCCACAAAATTTGGGGGACATATAGAACACATCAGGATGCACAAAAAATCCTCTTGGAGCCACGCCCTAAACCCAACAGGAAGTCCGCCATTTTGAATTAATTGGACAAATTTGGACGAATGTTGTTCATTTTTGAGAACTATCTCCTCCTAGGGGATAAGTCATGCAGACCTCAAATTTGACCAGTATATACACCAGGACATTATGATCAAAAGTTATAAAAAGCTTCCTCCAATGTCAAAGGGCGTGGCCATAGCAACCCCCTGAAGTTTGATGCTTGGCCATGAAACATCAACTGCTGTGTAAATATCCTCTGCTTGCTCCAATCTGCCTCAAACTTTGCATGTTTAATCACACTCCTGCCCTGACCACATCCATGTGCCAAAATACATTCACAGCTTGTGGCATAGCGCCCCCTGCAGCATTTTAAAAAATGGCCCACTCATCAAATTTAACCTACGTCTACAAAATTTGGCATGCATGTGTAGCACATCAGTGTGAACAAAAAAGTCTCTTGGAGCCATTCTCTAAGCCCAACAGGAAGTCGGCCATTTTGATTTCAATGCTGGATTTTTGCTGTTTTTGCTCATTTTCAGAAATTAATTGCTCACAGACGATAACTCCAAAACATCTGAAATTGTGCCAATATATGGAACACATCTTCAGGTTGAAAATATGTGAAAATCATATGGCAAACCCAAAGAGCGTGGCCATGGTGGCCGACTGAACTTTGATGCTTCGCCAGAAAGGAGGAAGTCTTGTTAAATCCCCTGTATGTGCTGCTATCTGCCTCAAACTTTAAATGTGTGATCAGGTTACAGCCCTGATGATTTCCATAGACCAATATACAGTCGCAGTGATAGCGCCACCTGTTGGATGGACAGTAAGTGCTGCATAAACACTCTGTAATAATCCAATCTGGCAGAAATTTGACCTGTGTGTTCAGAATCCAGCCCTGGTTGCCTTCATGGGCCTAAATGCGCTCCCGGTCGCAGCATCGCCTGACGGACGTGCTTGGGGTCGCCGACCAGCAAGGGGTGCGAGGACCCGTTCATCGCTGCTTGCAGCTTTAATTATTATTATTTTACCGCCAAATGAATTGCTTTTTTGAGGGCCTAAACATGCACCGATTCGCGTCAAAATGTGCACACACATCAGGACCGGTGAAAAATTTGATATTTTATGGGGTCTGTGTATGTGTGTCCCAAAATGGCTCCATAGCGCCCCCTGCAAAATTTTAAAAAGTGCTATTAGACTAACTGGAAGGACATTTCATCGATGGATACAAAATTTGGCAGGCATGTTCAGCACATCAGGAAAGACAAAAAAGTCAATCATAGCCATGCTCTAAACCAAACAGGAAGTGACATATCTTGCGTTAACTGTGAAAAATCTGTGATGAACTCCTCCTAGGGGGTAAGTCTTAGAGACCTGAAATTTGGTCCGTACATACAACCGACCTTCCTGATGAAAAGTTATAAAAATCTTCTATGTCGGTCAAAGGGTGTGGCCATGGCAGCCCCCCCGAAATACTGATCCTTCGCCATGCCACAGGAAGTGCAGGTCTAACTCTCTGAACATGCTCCAATCTGAATGAAACTTTACATGTATGATGACACACCTGAGCTGATGTCATCCATATGATAATATTCACTCACAGTCATAGCGCCACCTTGTGGCAACAGGATTTTTGCTTTTTTAATACTTTTATGTACTGTTGTCAACCCGTTGTCCAGATTCACCTCAGACCTGCTGACATAAGTCTGAACACATTGATGATGAATCACAAAGAAAATGGTGACGTGTCATCAAAGTGCGTCTTTGTGGCAGCGTGGCGAATTTGGATGTTTCGCCATGAAATTTCAAGGGCCTATATCTCAGCTGAACAAGAACCTATCAGCTCCAAACTTCATATCCAGAATGTCATGTCCAGTCTGAAGACATCCACACTCAAAAATTTTGAAATAGTCATAGCGCCACCAACTGGCAAAAGGATGTTTTGGAATTACATTTGCCCATCCCATTGCCCTAAACTTGGTCAAATAATTCTGAAAATTGGTGTGATGAGTCTTCACACCATGATCATGGCACAGTGTGAAGATTTTGGCATTTTACAAAACGCTGTTGCCGTGGCAACGCAAAGTTGATATGAAAAACAACTTGCCTTTGACAGCATTAGAATTATCCAAACATCACCAAAATTTGCACACACATCACCACCAGCTGAAGGAAGAAAACTGTATGCATCTCAGCACAACACGAGCTATAGTGCCCCCTACAGCATTTTTAACAAACAGCCCCTGCAGTACATTTAACCTACGTCCACAAAATTTGGGGGACATATAGAACACATCAGGACGCACAAAAAATCCTCTTGGAGCCACGCCCTAAACCCAACAGGAAGTCCGCCATTTTGAATTAATTGGACAAATTTGGACGAATGTTGTTCATTTTTGAGAACTATCTCCTCCTAGGGGATAACTCGCACAGACCTCAAATTTGACCAGTATATACACCAGGACATTATGATCAAAAGTTATAAAAAGCTTCCTCCAATGTCAAAGGGCGTGGCCATAGCAACCCCCTGAAGTTTGATGCTTCGCCATGAAACATCAACTGCTGTGTAAATATCCTCTGCTTGCTCCAATCTGCCTCAAACTTTGCATGTTTAATCACACTCCTGCCCTGACCACATCCATGTGCCAAAATACATTCACAGCATGTGGCATAGCGCCCCCTGCAGCATTTAAAAAAATGGCCTACTCATCAAATTTAACCTACGTCTACAAAATTTGGCATGCATATGTAACACATCAGTGTCAACATAAAAGTCTCTTGGAGCCATTCTCTAAGCCCAACAGGGAGTCGGCCATTTGGATTTCAATGTGGGATTTTTGCTGTTTTTGCTCATTTTCAGAAATTAATTGCTCACAGACGATAACTCCAAAACATCTGAAATTGTGCCAATATATGGAACACATCTTCAGGTTCAAAATAGGTGAAAATCATATGCCAAACCCAAAGGGCGTGGCCATGGCGGCCGACTGAACTTTGATGCTTCGCCAGAAAGGAGGAAGTCTTGTTAAATCCCCTGTATGTGCTGCTATCTGCCTCAAAACATTAAATGTGTGATCAGGTTACAGCCCTGATGATTTACATACACCAATATACAGTCACAGTGATAGCGCCACCTGTTGGATGGACAGTAAGTGCTGCATAAACAGTCTGTAATAATCCAATCTGGCAGAAATTTGACCTGTGTGTTCAGAATCCAGCCCTGGTTGCCTTCATGGGCCTAAATGCGCTCCCGGTCGCAGCATCGCCTGACGGACGTGCTTGGGGTCGCCGACAAGCAAGGGGTGCGAGGACCCGTTCATCGCTGCTTGCAGCTTTAATTAGGGTCCGAGCACCGAATGGTGCGAAGACCCTATTGGAATGCTAGAGATTATTATTATTATTATTATTATTATTATTATTATTATTTTACCGCCAAATGAATTGCTTTTTTGAGGGCCTAAACATGCACCGATTCGCGTCAAAATCTGCACACACATCAGGACCGGTGAAAAATTTGATATTTTATGGGGTCTGTGTATGTGTGTCCCAAAATGGCTCCATAGCGCCCCCTGCAAAATTTTAAAAAGTGGTATTAGACTAACTGGAAGGACATTTGATCTACAGCTACAAAATTTGGCAGGCATATTCAGCACATCAGGAAAGACAAAAAAGTCAATCATAGCCATGCTCTAAACCCAACAGGAAGTGACATATCTTGCGTTTACTGTGAAAAATCTGTGATGAACTCCTCCTAGGGGGTAAGTCTTAGAGACCTGAAATTTGGTCTGTACATAAAACAGACCTTCCTGATGAAAAGTTATAAAAATCTTCTATGTCGGTCAAAGGGTGTGGCCATGGCAGCCCCCCCGAATTACTGATCCTTCGCCATGCAACAGGAAGTGCAGGTCTAACTCTCTGAACATGCTCCAATCTGAATGAAACTTTACATGTAGGATCACAGACCTGCGCTGATGACATCCATATGATAATATTCACTCACAGTCATAGCGCCACCTTGTGGCAACAGGATTTTTGCTTTTTTAATACTTTTATGTACTGTTGTCAACCCGTTGTCCAGATTCACCTCAGACCTTCTGACATAAGCCTGAACACATTGATGATGAATCACAGAGACAATGGTGACATGTCATCGAAGGGCGTGTCTGTGGCACCGTGGCGAATTTTGATGTTTCGCCATGAAAATTCAAGGGTCTATATCTCATCTGAACAAGAACCTATCTGCTCCAAACTTCACATTAAGAATGTCATGTACAGTCTGAAAACATCCACACTAAAAAATTTTGAAATAGTCATAGCGCCACCAACTGGCAACAGGATGTTTTGGAATTACATTTGCCCATCCCATTGCCCTAAACTTGGTCAAATAATTCTGAAAATTGGTGTGATGAGTCTTCACACCATGATCATGGCACAGTGTGAAGACTTTGCCATTTCATGAAATGCTGTTGCCGTGGCAACGCAAAGTTGATATGAAAACAACCTGCCTTTGACAGCATTAGAATTATCAAAACATCACCAAAATTTGCACACACATCACCACCAGCTGAAGGAACAAAACTGTATGCATCTCAGCACAGCACGTGTTATAGCGCCCCCTACAGCATTTTTAACAAACAGCCCCTGCAGTACATTTAACCTACGTCCACAAAATTTGGGGGACATATAGAACACATCAGGACGCACAAAAAATCCTCTTGGAGCCACACCCTAAACCCAACAGGAAGTCCGCCATTTTCAATTAATTGGACAAATTTGGACGAATGTTGTTCATTTTTGAGAACTATCTCCTCCTAGGGGATAACTCGCGCAGACCTCAAATTTGACCAGTATATACACCAGGAAATTATGTTCAAAAGTTATAAAAAGCTTCCTCCAATGTCAAAGGGTGTGCCCATAGCAACCCCCTGAAGTTTGATGCTTCGCCATGAAACATCAACTGCTGTGTAAATATCCTCTGCTTGCTCCAATCTGCCTCAAACTTTGCATGTTTAATCACACTCCTGCCCTGACCACATCCATGTGCCAAAATACATTCACAGCTTGTGGCATAGCGCCCCCTGCAGCATTTTAAAAAATTGCCCACTCATCAAATTTAACCTACGTCTACAAAATTTGGCATGCATATGTAACACATCAGTGTGAACAAAAAAGTCTCTTGGAGCCATTCTCTAAGCCCAACAGGAAGTCGGCAATTTTGATTTCAATGTGGGATTTTTGCTGTTTTTGCTCATTTTCAGAAATTAATTGCTCACAGACGATAACTCCAAAACATCTGAAATTGTGCCCATATATGGAACACATCTTCAGGTTGAAAATATGTGAAAATCATATGCCAAACCCAAAGGGCGTGGCCATGGCGGCCGACTGAACTTTGATGCTTCGCCAGAAAGGAGGAAGTCTTGTTAAATCCCCTGTATGTGCTGCTATCTGCCTCAAAACATTAAATGTGTGATCAGGTTACAGCCCTGATGATTTCCATCGACCAATATACAGTCGCAATGATAGCGCCACCTGTTGGATGGACAGTAAGTGCTGCATAAACACTCTGTAATAATCCAATGTGGCAGAAATTTGACCTGTGTGTTCAGAATCCAGCCCTGGTAGCATTCATGGGCCTAAATGCGCTCCCGGTCGCAGCATCGCCTGACGGACGTGCTTGGGGTCGCCGACAAGCAAGGGGTGCGAGGACCCGTTCATCGCTGCTTGCAGCTTTAATTATTATTATTATTATTATTATTATTATTTTACCGCCAAATGAATTGCTTTTTTGAGGGCCTAAACATGCACCGATTCGCGTCAAAATGTGCACACACATCAGGACCGGTGAAAAATTTGATATTTTATGGGGTCTGTGTATGTGTGTCCCAAAATGGCTCCATAGCGCCCCCTGCAAAATTTTGAAAAGTGGTATTAGACTAACTGGAAGGACATTTCATCGATGGATACAAAATTTGGCAGGCATGTTCAGCACATCAGGAAAGACAAAAAAGTCAATCATAGCCATGCTCTAAACCCAACAGGAAGTGACATATCTTGCGTTAACTGTGAAAAATCTGTGATGAACTCCTCCTAGGGGGTAAGTCTTAGAGACCTGAAATTTGGTCTGTACATACAACAGACCTTCCTGATGAAAAGTTATAAAAGTCTTCTATGTCGGTCAAAGGGTGTGGCCATGGCAGCCCCCCGAAATACTGATCCTTCGCCATGAAACAGGAAGTGCAGGTCTAACTCTCTGAACATGCTCCAATCTGAATGAAACTTTACATGTATGATCACAGACCTGAGCTGATGTCATCCATATGATGATATTCATTCACAGTCGTAGCGCCACCTTGTGGCAACAGGATTCTTGCTTTTTTAATACTTTTATGTACTGTTGTCAACCCGTTGTCCAGATTCACCTCAGACCTGCTGACATAAGCCTGAACACATTGATGATGAATCACAGAGACAATGGTGACGTGTCGTCAAAGGGCGTGTCTGTGGTGGCGTGGCGAATTTTGATGTTTCGCCATGAAAATTCAAGGGTCTATATCTCAGGTGAACAAGAACCTATCTGCTCCAAACTTCACATTCAGAATGTCATGTCCAGTCTCAAGACATCCACACTCAAAAATGTTGAAATAGTCATAGCGCCACCAAGTGGCAACAGGATGTTTTGAAATCACATTTGCCCATCCCATTGCCCTAAACTTGGTCAAATAATTCTGAAAATTGGTGTGATGAGTCTTCACACCATGATCATGGCACAGTGTGAAGATTTTGCCATTTTATAAAACGCTGTTGCCGTGGCAACGCAAAGTTGATATGAAAAACAACTTGCCTTTGGCAGCTCAAGAATTATCAAAACATCACCAAAATTTGGTCACACATCACCACCAGCGAAAGGAAGAAAACTGTATGCATCTCAGCACAGCACGTGCTATAGCGCCCCCTACAGCATTTTTAACAAACAGCCCCTGCAGTACGTTTAACCTATGTCCACAAAATTTGGGGGACATATAGAACACATCAGGACGCACAAAAAATCCTCTTGGAGCCATGCCCTAAACCCAACAGGAAGTCCGCCATTTTGAATTGATTGGACAAATTTGGACGAATGTTGTTCATTTTTGAGAATTATCTCCTCCTAGGGGATAACTCGCACAGACCTCAAATTTGACCAGTATATACACCAGGACATTATGATCAAAAGTTATAAAAAGCTTCCTCCAATGTCAAAGGGCGTGGCCATAGCAACCCCCTGAAGTTTGATGCTTCGCCATGAAACATCAACTGCTGTGTAAATATCCTCTGCTTGCTCCAATCTGCCTCAAACTTTGCATGTTTAATCACACTCCTGCCCTGACCACATCCATGTGCCAAAATACATTCACAGCATGTGGCATAGCGCCCCCTGCAGCATTTTAAAAAATGGCCCACTCATCAAATTTAACCTACGTCTACAAAATTTGGCATGCATATGTAACACATCAGTGTCAACAAAAAAGTCTCTTGGAGCCATTCTCTAAGCCCAACAGGAAGTCGGCCATTTTGATTTCAATGTGGGATTTTTGCTGTTTTTGCTCATTTTCAGAAATTAATTGCTCACAGACGATAACTCCAAAACATCTGAAATTGTGCCCATATATGGAAAACATCTTCAGGTTGAAAATATGTGAAAATCATATGCCACACCCAAAGGGCGTGGCCATGGCGGCCGACTGAACTTTGATGCTTCGCCAGAAAGGAGGAAGTCTTGTTAAATCCCCTGTATGTGCTGCTATCTGCCTCAAACTTTAAATGTGTGATCAGGTTACAGCCCTGATGATTTCCATAGACCAATATACAGTCACAGTGATAGCGCCACCTGTTGGATGGACAGTAAGTGCTGCATAAACAGTCTGTAATAATCCAATCTGGCAGAAATTTGACCTGTGTGTTCAGAATCCAGCCCTGGTTGCATTCATGGGCCTAAATGTGCTCCCGGTCGCAGCATCGCCTGACGGACGTGCTTGGGGTCGCCGACAAGCAAGGGGTGCGAGGACCCGTTCATCGCTGCTTGCAGCTTTAATTATTATTATTATTTTACCGCCAAATGAATTGCTTTTTTGAGGGCCTAAACATGCACCGATTCGCGTCAAAATGTGCACACACATCAGGACCGGTGAAAAATTTGATATTTTATGGGGTCTGTGCATGTGTGTCCCAAAATGGCTCCATAGCGCCCCCTGCAAAATTTAAAAAAGTGGTATTAGACTAACTGGAAGGACATTTCATCTACAGCTACAAAATTTGACAGGCATATTCAGCACATCAAGAAAGACAAAAAAGTCAATCATAGCCATGCTCTAAACCCAACAGGAAGTGACATATCTTGCGTTTACTGTGAAAAATCTGTGATGAACTCCTCCTAGGGGGTAAGTCTTAGAGACCTGAAATTTGGTCTGTACATACAACGACCTTCCTGATGAAAAGTTATCAAAGTCTTCTATGTCGATCAAAGGGTGTGGCCATGGCAGCCCCCCCGAATTACTGATCCTTCGCCATGCAACAGGAAGTGCAGGTCTAACTCTCTGAACATGCTCCAATCTGAATGAAACTTTACATGTATGATGACAGACCTGCGCTGATGTCATCCATATGATAATATTCACTCACAGTCATAGCGCCACCTTGTGGCAACAGGATTTTTGCTTTTTTAATACTTTTATGTACTGTTGTCAACCCGTTGTCCAGATTGACCTCAGACCTTCTGACATAAGCCTGAACACATTGATGATGAATCACAGAGACAATGGCGACGTGTCATCGAAGGGCGTGTTTGTGGCACCGTGGCGAATTTTGATGTTTCGCCATGAAAATTCAAGGGTCTATATCTCAGCTGAACAAGAACCTATCTGCTCCAAACTTCACATTCAGAATGTCATGTACAGTCTGAAGACATCCACACTAAAAAATTTTGAAATAGTCATAGCGCCACCAACTGGCAACAGGATTTTTTGGAATTACATTTGCCCATCCCATTGCCCTAAACTTGGTCAAATAATTCTGAAAATTGGTGTGATGAGTCTTCACACCATGATCATGGCACAGTGTGAAGACTTTGCCATTTCATGAAATGCTGTTGCCGTGGCAACGCAAAGTTGATATGAAAACAACCTGCCTTTGACAGCATTAGAATTATCCAAACATCACCAAAATTTGCACACACATCACCACCAGCTGAAGGAAGAAAACTGTATGCATCTCAGCACAGCACGTGTTATAGCGCCCCCTACAGCATTTTTAACAAACAGCCCCTGCAGTACATTTAACCTACGTCCACAAAATTTGGGGGACATATAGAACACATCAGGACGCACAAAAAATCCTCTTGGAGCCACGCCCTAAACCCAACAGGAAGTCCGCCATTTTGAATTAATTGGACAAATTTGGACGAATGTTGTTCATTTTTGAGAACTATCTCCTCCTAGGGGATAAGTCATGCAGACCTCAAATTTGACCAGTATATACACCAGGACATTATGATCAAAAGTTATAAAAAGCTTCCTCCAATGTCAAAGGGCGTGGCCATAGCAACCCCCTGAAGTTTGATGCTTCGCCATGAAACATCAACTGCTGTGTAAATATCCTCTGCTTGCTCCAATCTGCCTCAAACTTTGCATGTTTAATCACACTCCTGCCCTGACCACATCCATGTGCCAAAATACATTCACAGCTTGTGGCATAGCGCCCCCTGCAGCATTTTAAAAAATGGCCCACTCATCAAATTTAACCTACGTCTACAAAATTTGGCATGCATATGTAACACATCAGTGTGAACAAAAAAGTCTGTTGGAGCCATTCTCTAAGCCCAACAGGAAGTCGGCCATTTTGATTTCAATGCTGGATTTTTGCTGTTTTTGCTCATTTTCAGAAATTAATTGCTCACAGACAAGAAATCCAAAACATCTGAAATTGCCACAATATATAGAACACATCTTCAGGTTGAAAATATGTGAAAATGGTATGCCAAACCCAAAGGGCGTGGCCATGGCGGCGACTGAACTTTGATGCTTCGCCAGGAAGGAGGAAGTCTTGTTAAATCCCCTGTATGTGCTGCTATCTGCCTCAAACTTTAAATGTGTGATCAGGTTACAGCCCTGATGATTTCCATAGACCAATATACAGTCGCAGTGATAGCGCCACCTGTTGGATGGACAGTAAGTGCTGCATAAACACTCTGTAATAATCCAATGTGGCAGAAATTTGACCTGTGTGTTCAGAATCCAGCCCTGGTAGCATTCATGGGCCTAAATGCGCTCCCGGTCGCAGCATCGCCTGACGGACGTGCTTGGGGTCGCCGACAAGCAAGGGGTGCGAGGACCCGTTCATCGCTGCTTGCAGCTTTAATTATTTTTATTTTTCCGTTGATAAAAGTAGTGCCGCAGGCTAAACCGTGCAAGGGAGGGAGGTGCCATTTGGAGGGCTTGTCCAGACCCCTGCCCTTACCTCAGTTGCAAAAAATTGCACATGTTTGCCAGCAGGGGGCGCTATAACCACATTCAACATGTTTTGGGTTATAACTCCCACACCGTATGTCGCACATTCAAAAACCTTATATCCACAGATTCCCTGAATAGCACTGAATCATCTGGGATAAGCCACGCCCATTTCCGCCTATAATTCTTTTTCGCAAAATAGCAAAAACTGGAAATCCTACTTTTTCGAACTCCTCCTTGGCTTTTTGTCCAATCAGCGTGAAACTTGGCACATACAGTCTTCAGTTGGACCTGATCTAAAGTTATCAAAAGAATTTCGTTCTGTCTAAATATGCGAAAATTACTAACGCAAAAATTTTTATAGTTAGCTATAACAATGCTAACTGTTGCATATCTTGGTCACAACAAATGCTAGTAACACCAAACCTGAGATCTCATGTTGTCATGTGACTGTGGGGCTATGAGCCAAATTTGGCTCATGTTGGCCACTAGGGGGCGCTGCAAATATGGGAAATTTATATCTGTTAAATGACAAGACCCATTTTCCCCAAATTGGGTAGGTATGATGCTGAGTCACTCCTGAGGTCATATCTTAATGTTATTCATGAATGGTCAAAGTGGGCGTGGCTTATTACAAGGCAAACAACAAACATTTATTTCAGCTCAACTATTATGCTATGGACTGTGAAAATTACAGGGTCTATATAGAAGAGCACACAGACCACCCACACCAAAAATTGTGCATCTACTCCACTAGGTGGCGCTATTACGGTTGCAAACGCAGTTTGGACTGTAACTTTCACATTTTAAGTCAAGTCTTGGTAAACTTTACATCTACGTGTTCTGTAAATAGTGTCACATCTTCTGACATAGGCCACGCCCACTTCCAGTGAACATTCCTTGTTGTACGTCAGTACACATCAAAAACCTACTTTTTCGAACTCCTCCTACAGTTTAAACTCCATCTACACCACACTTTGCACATATATTCTACAAATGTGCTTGAGCAAAAGTTATCAAAAGAATTTTGCTACTTCAAAAAATGTGCGAGTTATAAATACGCAATTTTTTTCTGCTAGCTAAAAAGCACATACTGTTGCATATTTTTGTCAACATGAAAGCTATCCACATTAACCTCAAGTCATTTGTGTCAGAGGTCAACCAGAGGCTCTGTGCCAAATTTGCCGCAAATTGGCCTTTAGGGGGCGCTATAAACTGGAAAAATTCAAGAACATGAAAGTTGATCGGTTCGGCACCAAATTTGGTGAGCATGATGTGGGCTTGCTCCCGAGGCCAGCCGTGAAATTTAGTAATGTTTGGTCAAAGTGGGCGTGACTTGTTACAGCTGACACATTCAGCCTTTCACGCTTCCGGTGCTCTTCCAATTACCATTCCAACACTGCTGGTGATACTTTGGCCGGTATCGTGACGCTCGCCCCGTGCCCGTGGTCCTTCTGGCCTGACTTCCGTGGGCTCGACGAAACCCGGGGACCGAGTCGCGCGAAGGGGCTTGGCCCCCTTTCATAACTGCTTGCAGTTCTAGTTATTATTTTCCTTCATTATTTTTCCGTTGATAAAAGTAGTGCTGCAGACTAAACCGTGAAAGGGAGGGTGGTGCAATTTGGAAGGTTGGTCCAGACCCCTGCCCTTACCTCAGATGCAAAAAAATGCACATGTCTGCCTACAGGGGGCGCTATAACCAAAGGCAACACGTTTTGGGTTATAACTCCCACACCGTATGTCGCACATTCAAAAACCTAATATCCACAGATTCCCTGAATAGCACTAAATCATCTGGGATAAGCCACGCCCATTTCCGCCTATAATTTTTTTTTGCAATATCGCAAAAACTGGAAAACCTACTTTTTCGAACTCTTCCTTCGGTTTTTGTCCAATCAGCGTGAAACTTGGCACATACAGTCTTCAGTTGAACCTGATCTAAAGTTATCAAAAGAATTTTGTTCCGTCTAAATATGCGCAAATTACTAACGCAAAAATTTTTATAGCTAGCTATAAAAATGCTAACTGTTGCATATCTTGGTCAAAACAAATGCTAATAACACTAAACCTGAGATCTCATGTTGTCATGTGACTGTGTGGGTATTTGCCAAATTTGGCTCATGTTGGCCACTAGGGGGCGCTGCAACTATGGGAGATTTATATCTTTTAAATGGCAAGACCGATTTTTCCCAAATTTGGTAGGTATGATGCTGGGTCACTCCTGAGGCCATATCTTCATGTTATTTATGAATGGTCAAAGTGGGCGTGGCTTATTACAAGGTAAACAACAAACGTTTATTTCAGCTCAAGTATTATGCTGAGGACTGTGAAAATTACAGGGTCTATATAGAAGAGCACACAGACCACGCACACCAAAAATTGCGCGTCTACTCCACTAGGTGGCGCTATAACGGTTGCAAACGGACTTTGGCCTGTAACTTTCACATTTTAAATGACATCTTGGTAAACTTTATATCTATGTGTTCCCTAAATAGTGTCGCATCTTCTGACATAGGCCACGCCCACTTCCACTGCACATTTCTCTTTGTACATCAATACACATCAAGAACCTACTTTTTCGAACTCCTCCTACAGTTTAAACTCCATCTTCACCAAACTTTGCACATACAATGTCCAGACGTGCTTGAGCAAAAGTTATCAAAAGAATTTTGCTACGACAAAAAATGTGCGAGTTATAAATACTCAATTTTTTCTGCTAGCTAAAAAGCACATACTGTTGCATATTTTTGTCAACGTGAAAGCTGTCCACATTAAACTCAACTCACTTGTGTCAGAGGTCAACCAGAGGCTCTTTGCCAAATTTGGCGCAAATTGGCCAATAGGGGGTGCTATAAACAGGACAAATTCAAGCTACATGAAAGTTGATCCGATTGGCACCAAATTTGGTGAGCATGATGTGGGCTTGCTCCCGAGGCCAGCCGTAAAATTTAGTAATGTTTGGTCAAAGTGGGCAGGACTTGTTACAGCTGACACATTGAGCCTTTCACACTTCCGCTGTTCTTCCATTACCATTACAGCACTGCTGGTGAGACGTTGGCCGGTATCCTGACGCTCGCCCCGGGGCCGTGGTCCTTCTGGCCTGACCTCCATGGGCTCGGCGAGACCCGGGGACCTAGTCGCGCAAGGGGGCTTGGCCCCCTTTGATAACTGCTTGCAGTTCTAGTTATTTATTATTATTAGTATTATTATAATATTTAATTATATTTTAGAATAAATATTTTTATCATTATTATTATTATGAATATTATGAATATTATTATTATTATTATTATTATGAATGTTATTATTATTTTTAGTCATATTTTAGGATAAATGTTATTGTGAGTATAAAATATTATTATTACTAATAATGATAATAATAATAATTATTATTATTAATATTATTATTATTATTATTATTATATACACATATAACAACTACTTATATAACAACAACTACTACTAATAATAATAATAATGATAATAATGATAATAATGATAATAATAATAATAACTATTATTATTATATCCTTTATTTAACCAGATAAAAGCCTCATTGAGATTTGAAATGTAATTGAATTGAATTAATAATAATAATAATAATAAGTATGCTTTTCCTTTTAAATTGCAAATAGGCTATAAGGTTGTGCTGAAATACTAATGTTGGGAGTTGCATCAGCTTCATTAATATTCTGTTTGCAAGATTTAAATACTATGTGTTTTAATCCACAACTGCACAAACGATGAATAGATTTATTTCCTAAAAGCCACTAGATTAACAAAAACATTAAAAAGCATGAAAATAGAGAAAAAAATCTGCAGCAACTTCATTTAAAAAAACATGTTTGCTAACTTTAAAACTTGTGTTTGTAATGACAGGAATTAACTTTAAAAATCCCTTTTTATGATTAAACAACTCAGAGACTTTTGTTTCTGCTACCAAGCATTAAATAGCTGGTAATTAAAAATAAACTGGATTGTAGGGGAAAAGATAATTCTCCTAACTCAGCATAGTTTGTTGGATGAACATAATTTCTTTAGAAGTTGTGAAAGGATCGATCCAAGCAGTTTATTTTATTTTTTCTCAGATTGCAGTATTCATTCTGACGCTACGTATTTTTTGCACTCACCTCCAGATGGAGTTGCGGCCCTGCAGGATGACTCCGGTGAAGCGAGTCGGCCGCCGGGCGTCGACCTCCAGCCACTGATTCCTGTCTCTGTACTGAGCGCACCAGGCTCCGTCATAGATATCTCCATCCTCTATCCCAGACTGCAGCACAAACACACAGGACAGGTCAGTGACAGCCATGGTGTGGCTCTGGGGGCAGGTTTGCTCGTCTGGACAGTCACCTGGATGTTGAGTCGGCCGCGGTGGGGACCCAGGCCTCTGCGTTTGAAGGACGAAGCTCTGAGCTGATTGTCTTTGACCTTCAGTGACTCCAGACCCAGCGGAGGACATTCTGACAGTCGACATGTGAAGACAACTTTTATTATCACATCATGACAGGAGAGTAGAAAAGTAAGTTCCAGAGGTGAAGGTCTGATCTGATTTTGCAGGGTGTTAAATGACCCAACATTTGAAGATGATCCATTGTTGATGGCATAAAAAAGGGTAAGAATTCCAGGACTGTGTCGTGCATACGCAACTACTGGAACAGCTCAGTGATCTACAAATTAAAAAATCCAACACTCCACATAAGCTTTTAGTCAAATCAACTAACGTTAGAGTTTTTAATCAAGTCTGTATCAGGTGGTGATGCATCTTCTGTGTTGGAGGACACTGAGTTTACTCTCTAAAGCCAACATTCAAACTCCTGGAACCAGCATCTCAACAAAAAACATAATATAACGTTTGCAAGTATGCAAAAGAGATGCACTGCAATTCTACAAACACACACTAACATGTACGTACACCGATCAGACATGACATCATGACCACCTGTCTAATATTGTGTTGGTCCCCCTTATGTGGTCCAAAATGTTCTGAACCATTGGACCAGAGGACCTCTCAGGGGGTCCTATGGGGTCTGGAACCACTGGATCCTTTGGCTACTCTGGCTTGTGCAGTGGGGCCTCTGTCAATCCAACTGGTTCCACTGCATCCTGTTGATGCTTGATCAGAATGGGATGTAGGAAGTCTGGAGGTCACATCAACATGTTGGACCATTGTCATGTTCCTCCACATGTTCCTGATTGGTTGATGTTGTTTCCATGTGGTGGGGTGCATTTTCATCCAGTGACATTTGGGATTTCCATCAGCATGAGGGAGTGTGTTTGTTGTGGGACAATGTTTATTTGGTCGTCTAAGTCTGATCAAGGTTTTCCATCAGAACACCACATAGTACCAATATGATCCATGTTATTCACTTCACCTGTCAGTGGTCATGATGTTGGGGCTGATCTGTGTACGTTACTGAACACACAAAAGATCCTGCGAATCGCTGAGAGTTGAGGGATCAACTCTCGAAAGCATGTGAGTAAATAAAGCTGTTTGTTAGGTATCTGAAGGCGTTTTTATGTTATATAATGCACATGAATTATATAACACGACAGAATTTCTCACATTTTTTTTCAATGTGACAAATTAACAGGTGACAGATTAAAGATGCTGAATCTAAACACATGATATGAGCCATTTGCTACAGACTTTAGAGCGACTAAATCTCAACCCATCTGCACAAGCTATGGGAGATAACATCAAATAAGAGGTTTAACTTTAGAGTTTTTACTTGTGATAATAGAGCAACGTCCACCTTGACGTGCTGCGACTTCTTTCTCCCCTAATGGGTTTAGAAATTGAACCAAAAAAGGAAGCAACAAAGCAAGCTCTCGCAGCTGCTGAAGTTTCTTTAGACCTGTCCAGCGTCGCCTGCTGCCGCTCCGGAGCCTCAGACAGACTCTCATTGTCTGCAGGGTTCAGCTCGGTTCAAACTGCCTCTTCCTGTCGAGAAGCTTTACTGGCTGTTAAAAAGGCCCAGCTATAGAAGCAGCATAAATGAATGCGTCCTTTCCCATAGAGACCCTTTCCCCCCTTTCGCCTTGTCGTCCTGCAGGATCTCTTTGGAGCTGCTCTTTTTGTTGCCGCTGACCACTGGATTCCTGCCAAACCGCAAATTCCTCTGGGCGAACTGACAAGGACGCCCGGAAGACAAAGATTGTTCAATTTATACTAGATTAAAGCCGTCGGCTCGGCTGATTAACTGGGAAAATAAATTCCACGAGGAGGGAAAATAAATCCAGATTGTTTGTTGGTTTAGTTTTGCTGAAATGCAAACAAAGAGGGAGAAAGCGATTATTCTGACTGGCACTGAGGGTCTCGTCTTTCCTCTATGATAAATCGATATAAAGACCAAAGGATGCATCAAAAGTTACATATTTGGAACTTCCGTCCATGAAAAATAATCCCTTCCTACTTTAAAATGGTTTAGAAGTGCAACTTTAAACTCGTGTTTCCTTTGGGAATGTGCAGATCTATAAAGTCCCTGCCTTTATCTCCACCCAGCCCTCTAGTCCCTGCAGCTCCGGCACATCAGCTCACCCACAACTCCACTCCAACATTGAGCCAGAAACCAAATCTGAAGAAGATGAATGATGTTGAAAGTCTTGCATTCCTTAATGGTGCGTATCCACAGGTGTGAGGGATCGGGACGCTGCCCAACGTTGGACGCTTGATGGACGTGCAACCCGACATCGCACAGTTGATGGTAAATAGTCTGCACTTATATAGCGCTTTTCTCTACCTTAGTGGTACCTAGCTTAGTTTACAACGTGTTTCTCATTCACCCATTCACACTCCAATAGCAACAAAGCTGCCATGCAAGGCGCTAATCTAACATTGGGAGCAACTTGGGGTTCAGTGTCTTGCCCAGGGACTCTTCGGCATGTGGAGGGGCCGGGGATCGAACCGCCAACCTTGCGATTAGTGGACAACCCGCTCTACCACCTGAGCCACAGCCACCCCTAAAGCCTTTGATGATTGACAGCTGCCCCTTCAATGAGAGCCAATACAGGATCCGCCCCCTGCATGGTGCCATCTGATTGGACGACTCCTGGATTTTAAACTGCGCCAACAAACAGTTAGGCAAAAAGTATTCCTGAAAACATTTGAGGCAAGAGGTAAGCCACACATTTGCTGCATCTGTCCTCGTTTTAAATAACCGCTGGTAGTTTCAGAGTTTTTCGAAAACTTCGTGAGGCGTTGGGCCACCCTTAACGCTCCTCGTTTGCAACAACAACGGGCAACGCGATACCCAGCCTCTCAAAAACCCAACACAACGCAACAAGACTACATTACAGGGTGTCTGACATCGACAGTGAATGGGAAGCCTGTGGACTCGTGCCATGACAGATATTGTGCCGCTTTTCAACTAACATTCAGTCAAATCTCATACGTTCCCGTCAGTTTTACAGACCAAAATACTGCAGAGTTGTGTAATGTCATCGTGACTGCATGACAACCGGTTTTAGGGCTGTTCTAAAGGGGTTGTCCCCGCCCCCTTCAGGAAGGAAACACTCTCTGCATTTGTGATTGACAGGCAGAGCTGCATTTTATGTCCATATTTCTTACAAAGAGCATCAGATAAGATCTAGGCGATGATGTAATTTTGCATCAGCGGCTGCTTTCAGCTACAAGCTCTGCAGAAGTTGCACTCGGCCCTTTCATGTGTCTGGATGACGCCCGGTGAGCTTTTAATTCCGTTTTCAGCCCTAAAAATATGAACTGAAGCAACTTCTGACGGCCTTTGAGCCGAACTTGCCACAACATGTTTGTCAGATCCGTCCACCAGGACCCTGTTTGACACACAGAATGATTCCCAGAGTTGAGGTGAAGCTGTTGAACCTGTGCTCTGCTCTGAGACGGCACTAAAGCAGTTTAATGCACAACAGCGAGGCTAATTCTAAGCAGCAGGTTAGTTTAAACGCTAACTAGTATAAAGATATACAGTATGTTGCACATCAGCACTGTGGCGAGAGTGAACGTCCCGAAATTAAGACGCAGAAATGGGTGTTACTAGTGTTAACTTAGCAAATAGTTTGGTTTATCTTGGACCTGCAGCCTTCAACTGACAACTCAGTGTCCCAGTTAGTTTGACCTTCAGCACATTTACGGGACAAAAACTGTTCCAAGCAGGTAAAAGCAACCAAAACTATTTGCCGCTGATGTCTGCGCCGTGTCTGATTGACATACTGTATAGTCCGGGGCTGATTCTAATACATACGTGGGACTGTTTCTGCAGCCACTGACTGGCTCAGGCCTTTTTTGACCTGCGGCTTTTGTTTCTTAGCAACCGTCGGCTTCTTGGCGATGACTTCGGGTTTCTTCAGGACCGTTTTGGGCTTCTTTGCCGCCTTAACACTCCTGGTGGACCTCCTTGCTATGAAAAGGCAAACCATTTTTTGTACAGAGTGAGACATGCGAACGTGACAGAACATCACACCAGACTTTATCATCTCCTAAATAAATAACGAGGTTCCTCAGCTGCTGAGTACGGTGGCCCAGAAGGGTCAACGCAACCGCAAAGGCCACGACAGAAGTTAAACCACAACGGAAGTGCACAGTGGTCGGAAGAACAGGCTTTGTTTCCGGGGGGACCGTATTTTCTGACGGACTATTTTGATTACAGGAGAGTTTAATGAGACGTCAGTAAAACGCTGCTGCTCGGTGATTGTGATTAATGTTGTTATGTGTTTTCACAAATCAGCAATGTTGGTCACTCTGTTGACGTTGTCGCTAATCAAAACAGTCCGTCAGAAAATACTGTCCCCCGGAAACAAAGCCTGTTCTTCCCATAGACATATATACGTAGACGCCGCATTGACTGTGGAGGGACGCGCCTAAAGCTCCGCCATCTTGGTACAGGGCTAGCAGAGGGGGGAGTGAATGTAAGTCTATGGAGGTAAGAGGTACTCCACAATCTTAAAGTAGAATTATTCACTGAATTTTCCACCGATTTCCAAACGGTTTGATTTGTTAAAATGGCACACATGTAGCTTTGACACAGGATGCTTTTGTTCTACTTATGTCTGCCTGTCCGTCCTCCATGTCTGACGTTTGCAACAAACAATATATGTTGACAACTGATGGATTTATGATCACTTTTATAGTGCAGACATGTCATTCCTCTATAGACGTAATGCACTGTAGGGGCGAGTGGCACTGTACCAAGATGGCCGCCGCGTAGGCACGTCGGCTCCAATCGGCAGCAGCAGTCAACGCGGCGTCTACGTATATATGTCTATGCTTCTTCCTACCGCTGCACACTTCCGTTGTGGTTTAACTTCCGTTGTGGCTTTTGCAGTTGCATTGACCCCTCTGGGACACCGTAGCTGATGGCGCTTTGAAGAACCATTTGAGAACCTTTATTTTCCTGAGAGCAGAGACAAACCGGCAAACAGCCAAACAGTAAAATAAGACATTTAGGTAAGATCATGACAGCCATATTTCCAAGCATCTCCTACAGCAAGCAGCACAAAGCAGCTTTTAGATGGATGTAAATGCAGCTCTGTGGATGTTCTTGGCTCCAGATGCTCGTATTTGCATTCAGCTCTGGGCGGTGGAATGTCCAGCGTGTCTGCGTGAGATGGGGACCAGCATCACACATGACTGGCTTTAAAAAGTGTTGTTTTTTTCTGGTCTGAGGGCATCACACGGCCCATCTGGTTTTCATCAGCAGAAAACACACGGCGGAGCGTGGAACATCCTCCCCCAACCCTCGGACACCGACTCTCCGACCGCAGATATGCAAAAAGACCAACACGGAGATTTTTACACTCTGGGAACCGACGAGACTTTGAGGAACACTGAGAGATACTTTGACTCATTGATGGATGTATTTCCAGAGTCTCATCAGTCCTGCAGATAGTGAGCAGATAGTGAGCAGCCTTTACTTGCAAACTAAACAACACACTGCATTTAAAGATTAGGTCATTATGCTTCCAGGGACTCTGTTAGCTTCCAGGGACTCTGTTAGCTCTCAGGGTGACACATTACACTCACAATGTTAACTTTTTTACCACCGTGGCTGCTTTTCTTTATGGGGAAAAGCAATGAGACACGTGAAACCAATGCACCATTAGTAAAGCTGCACCTCAAACACAGCACATTCCACATTAAACTGCTGAATAAATGCTTTAATGACAGACTTGATCACTTTAAGTCATTCTTTCCTACTCAGACGTGAATTAAAAAGCATTAAAATACACAGAAGGACATCAGTTTCCACTCACCTAACTCAGGAGGACCCTCCTCCTCTTCTGCTTGTCGTCTGGACGCTGCTCTCTCTGCTGCTTTGGTTGGGTCTTCAGTAGTTGTGGTGGGTTTAGCTGTTGATTCACTGCAACCAGTTGTGAATGCTGTGGTGGGAACCTCAGTGGCACTGGTTGCCCCTGCAGAAAAAAGGCTCCCGGCTGCATCTGAAACCACAGAGGTTCTCGCTGTAGTTGTTGCGTTAATGGAAAGTGCGTCTGAAGCCGGCACAAGTGAGACGCAATTCAGAAATAAAAGCAGAGTGAGGTGCAGAAAGCCGGCCATGGTAACTTCTTCCCTGCAGGAACTCCTCCAACTCTCATTCAACCTCCCTGACCTGCAGCTCTGCTACAACGTCAAGCCGGCGGCAATGCAAACGCTACTTCCTGTAGCACAGAGATTTTAAAAAATAAACCTCAGGATGGGATGTTTTTAGTTAATACATTTTAGGAAGGTGAAACAGGTTGTATGTCATGATAATATATGAACACTAACCATGGATCATAAAACTGATTTGAATGAACCAATTATCCAGTTGTGCACGTCCTTTACATCTGTTTGCCTCATGTTGTCTCACACTCTGACTTTAATGAAGTAGACTGGAACGCAGTAATGTTGAATTAATAGTCTGTTCGCACAACTGATTGCTCCAATGCTTTATGTCCTCTAAGACTGCTGTGATTATGTTGAGTAGCAGCTGATTTCGATCCACAGACAAACCTGGTTTAGTAAATCTTGAATATACAGCAATCAGCCTCAACATCATGACCACTGACAGGTGAAGTGAATAACATTGATCATATTGGTACTATGTGGTGTTCTGATGGAAAACCTTGACCAGACTTAGACGCCCAAATAAACATTGTCCCACAACAAACACACTCCCTCATGCTGATGGAAATCCCAAATGTCACTGGATGAAAATGCACCCCACCACATGGAAACAACATCAACCAATCAGGAACATGTGGAGGAACATGACAATGGTCCAACATGTTGATGTGACCTCCAGACTTCCTACAGCCCATTCTGATCAAGCATCAACAGGATGCAGTGGAACAAGTTGGAATGACAGAGGCCCCACTGCACAAGCCAGAGTAGCCAAAGGATCCAGTGGTTCCAGACCCCATAGGACCCCCTGAGAGGTCCTCTGGTCCCAATGGTTCAGAGCATGTTTGACCACATAAGGGGACCAACACAATATCAGGCAGGTGGTCATAATGTTATGGCTGATCGGTGTATGTCTGCCTGTTGAAGGTGGTTGCATAAAACATGTTTTTGAAAATGCTACTTTGATTGTCACAAATGTTAGTTTCCCAGATTTTATTTTGCAGACAAAACAATTAATCGAGAAAACTACTCTATTTTCTTTTATAAATAGTGAAGACCACTGCCAGCTGCAGCCCAAGAACAATTTTTGAATTCATCATTAAAGCACAAATTGTCCTGTTTCGCAAAACACACATGATTTCATTATATCAGATTGGTATGGTTTTTCCTTACTGTATCGTGTCGCTATAATGATCAGGAAAAATCATTATAACACTAAAAAAAACTAAAACTAGAGAACCTTTAATGCTTGAGAGTGCTACATTATCACATTCAAGCTAAAATGCTTTAAAGTGAGTGTGGCCTGACACATTTGTGCTTTTATTTTGAAGGTCTCGCAAAAACCCTGCGTCTCCCTGACTTGACGCTCCCGTCTGCACAGCTGCTGAACCAACAACCGTCCCACCAGTTTACTCAGGGATTACACTCCGTCAAACCTCCTCTTCATCGGAGGATCAGAATTTGCAAAACCCGCACCCCGGCGAAGCAGGCGACAGTTACAAAACGGATTCAGAATCTGTTTGAAAACTGAAGGAAGTGGAGCTCAGTGACGGCTGCACAGTGACATCTGCTGTCCTTGTTGCTTTAAACCTGAAATAAGGCTGAGATATTTCACATTAACTCCAATTCTGCAGGCTTTCCGGCATCACAGGTCACATTCGACTGCTCTGGTTAAACAGCTTTAATGGCACAAAGAAACGTTACATGGGACATCTGTACATCCAGAAGGTTCACATTCCATTTGTGTGGATCACTTTTTAAATTCATGCACATAACAGCTGGAGGAAGCTTTATAAATCTGACCGAGAGGTATTGAGGTGAATGAAGAAGAAAATTAAAGCGGGGCGAAGACGAAACAGTCCTCAACATTTCAGTCCTATTCCGAAAGACGTTCTTGTGGAATGTGGGGAAAAAATCCTGAAAATAAGACGACTTGTTCTAAAAATTTAAATACTTTAAGCGACAGAATCATCAGTCGCTGCTTGACCAAACTGCTCTTTTTGACAACATCAGCCATATTTGAAGATCTGAGTAATTTCAGGTAATGTGTCTTTTGCCATGACTAAAAAAAAACAAAACACACAAACACTATTTAACCAGGTCTTTCTGGAAAAACAACCCCAAAAAAATGCTGTTAAAAAATATATTTACAAAGAAGCGGAATTTTCAAAACAAGAATTGACTCTGGTATCTACACTCCTCACCCCAAACGTCTGACAGCTCCCCTCCCCTCTCTGAAGACACTGATCGAGCGTCTGTGAAGCTCAGGTGTTGAGCAGCAGAGCCTTATTTACCAGTGAAAATGAGAACAGAATGACTGCTGGGGGCTTTCTTTCACCATCTGGTCAAGTACAGGAGAAGCATTTGTAACCATCATTCATAGTTTGCTGCTTGATGAACATGACACCAAAAAGCCCCCCATAAGCAGAATCGCAGTAAAGCAAATGCTGCTTTGTGAGACACACTAATTGAGTTCTACGCTGGACCGCTTGAAAGCTATGTTCACAAGCTGACGATTTAATAATAAAGAGGTTTTTTCTGTTAGCAAGAAGTGAAACAAGGCTCTGCTGTGCAAACACCCCAAACTACCGTCAACATTCAGCTGCACGCTTTCAAGGATTCAAAAAGCACCTTAGAAACACTGTAAACACGCAGCTGAGTGTGTAAAACTGACAGCGCTCCCACGGATCTGAGCCTTCAGGTCCACATGGAGCTTTGAGGGGATTCACCGGTAAAAATGGCTGAGACAGAACAAAGAGGGCAGAGCGGCGTCCGGAGTGAGGAGGGTACATCAAGTGTCCCCTCTGGACGGTGCTTTAAGGCTTCCAGAGCTTCAGCAGGCCGTCCTCGCTGTAGGTGGAGATGAGGTTCTGGTGGGGGTGGTGGGCGATGCCGATCACGTCCTTCTCGTGTACCTGAGGAGGGGAGGGGAGGAGCAACATGTGAGCAGGAGGCGCAAAGAGGCTCAAACAGGGTGGAGCTTCTACATGAAAATAAAACTGACATTTAGCAGTTGGTGATGCGGAAAACGTGATTTTTTTTATGCTCGATCCTGATATTCTGTCCAGTCTAGGGCTGAAATGACTCCTCAAATATTCGATTATTAAAATGCCTCGAGGCTTCGTTTAATCCACTATAAACTATATTTGCATGATAAAGCAGGGATGTCCGCCTGTGTTCGGCCCTGACGGTTATTTCCGTTGCACAGCGCGCTCGCTTCTGCTTTTGATGCTGCAACATGCACACCAAGCGCAGAACGCAAAATGAAAAAAAAAATTCAATTAATCATCAAAATAATCGATAGAATACTCGATCATTAAAATAATCGATAGCTGCAGCCCTAGTCCAGTCCCTCTGACACTGCAGTCAGTTAGAAAAGTGATCAGTCTGTTAGTATCTACTACAGAGAATATTCAATTAACACAAAATTCACTTAGATTTGGCCAAAAACTACAGTGATTTCCACACATATCCTTCATAATTTGACCATGTCAAGACAAATGCACTTGTTCAGTATCATGTTTAAATGTATGTAAGACTAAGTTTAAAGTTCAGGAGCTCTACTTTGCAGCTGTCTTGTTACACTTAATAACTTAATCATAATAATAATGTACTGGTTTTATATAGCGCTTTTCTAGGCACTCAAAGACGCTTTACATTGCATTATTCATTCACTCCATACTCTATGGTGGTCATCTACCTATGTAGCCACAGCTGCCCTGGGGTAGACTGACGGAGGCCAGTCTGCTCCATCAGCCCCTCCGATCACCACCAACCACTCACCCAGGCTTCCTGGTGTTCCCTAACGGTCTCCCATCCAGGTACTGACCAGGCCCAACCCCGCTTAGCTTCCCAGGGGGTCCACAAGGCGGTACGGCAATAAACTTACATCATAAACAATTTTCTACCAGCATTCCTCTCTTGCATCACTTGCAGGAACAGCAGTTTACTGGGATAAATTTCTAATTTTCTCATAACTACCCGTTCCTCCCGACTTAAGTTTGTGAGAAAGAAGAGTCGAAAGATGAATCAAACTCCCCCCTTTTTACGGGAATGTGCACAGAGTTTGCATTTACGAGTAGCTCTCCTGCTCCCTGTCGACCTAAAGATTGCTTTTTGAAGGACAGAAAGCAAAGGGAGGATTACTTTGGAATATCAGTTATTTTTAAACATATTTCTATACAAAAGTTCATGTTTTAGTTTTGCATTTTGTTCAAACTATCAATAGTAACATTAATATACAACTTAAAAACATCTTTAGTGTCTTATCTGTCCTTCAAGGTTTCCTAATTTGCTTCCTAGATTTGAGTATCCAGTAGTCCCTTAAGGAAACTGCTAATACCGAAACGTCTCCCTTGTCATGGTTTCCAGATATAAGACAACGTTGCTTCATAGTAAATCTCTTCTATTGATTCGTCTCACACCACAAACAGGTGCTGGATGGATTGGCACAAAACTTTGAGTTCAGTCAATACTTAGTTTAACCCTTTGGGGTCACACACCTACTTAGCATCAGCATGTAACTGTGTGTTTGCCAACATTCTGACATTAGCATTTATCTCTAAGCACCACTGCGCCAAAGTACCGCCTCACGGAGTCGATAGCACGGATCTCTACTTTTAAAAAGCAAGAGAAGAGAGCCACACATCCCACCTTCAAGACCCTGATCAAAACTTCAGCGATAGAGCTTGCTAGAGAAACAGAGGAGGGATAAGCAGTGGTATTTCTGGACACTTTGATCCGTGCAGTAACGTACCGTCAGCGTTCTCTCCAGTTTGCCGGTGACTGTGCTGAAGCAGTAGAGCACAAAGTCTTCTCCCACGCAGTAGATCCACTCGCCGCGGGGCGACAGTGTGCAGCACACAAAGTCACCACCTTCCCTCTTACCGGAGCTGAAACTCCTCACGATCTTCACAGCGAGAACATTCAAACAAAGCATATATGTGTTAAAGGGCAGGCAGGCAGGCAGGTTCAGTTTTATGAGCACACAGCTGCAATGTTTCATGTTTACTGCCAAGACTTCAGGAGAAAAAAATCTAATGACTATTATTCAAACCAGACAAACTCATATTTGATGTAATGTCACAGAAAACTATTTCAGCATCCTGCTCCTAAACATTTATAGAGTAACACCAGGCTCTGAAATCCTGCCAGACTGTTTCGGGGAGCAAAGACTTGAACCGACCTGTCCCTGCATGTTCATGATGACCACCGTGTTGGAGCGATTACACACTACGAAGTGCTCTGGGTTCTTGGGCAGCAGGATGACGTTGTTGACCGTGATGTCGGTGCCGGCTGACGTCCCCAGAGGCTTGAAGGTGCTGCTGCACTCTGTGGTCTTCACGTTCCACACCTGAAGCGGGTAGAATGCAAGGAGACGAGACAGGAGATACATGACGGAGGCGTGTGATGCTGTCGGAGATAAGAGAACAAGTCGGCAGCTGCTTCTCTTACCTTCACTGTGCCGTCGGAGGAGGCGCTGACGATGTGATGCCCGTCTGGAGTGAAGGTGGCCTCGTTGACAAACGAAGAGTGACCGCGGAACTCCTTTAGAGTTTTACCTGACTTCAGTCCGTGGATTCTTACGCAAAACACACAAAGATGATGTTGACTTATATTATCCAAAAAGGTCGGTCAGTGAAGAGCAAGGTTTTCCCATCAATGAGGAGTCTTAAAAAGCCTATATCATGCACTTTTACAGGTTAATAATTATATTTTTGGGGTCTACTAGAATAGTTAACGTGTTTTAATGTTCAAAAAATCTGAATCAGACTAGATAAAAGCAAGGCAAAGTTAGTTATACACCATAACACCAGATCTATGGGTATCGGCAGAGAGATTAGCTGAAGTGGCTCTATGTTTTGTTATGCAAATGAGGCACACAAAGACGCAGATCTGCAGCTGACTTTAGACGAACACAAAAAAAAGCCTGAAGGTCAGATATGAGTTTCACCTGATGGTCTGATCGAAGGAGGCACTGAGGAGCTGGCTGCTGTCCTTACAGAAACTGAGGCATGTCACTCCTTTGCTGTGGGCTCGTTCAAATCTTCTGAGACACTGGCCGCTCTGGATCTTCCACACCTACACAGACGCATTCATACGGTGTTTAATGATGGTTTTTACTGTTGTTGACAGTGGCAGGATTTAATCAAGATTCCTGTCAACACTCTAAATGTTCTATTCTTTGCAGATGGTTCAATATTTAAATAAAACGTAAATTAAAAGACGAGTCACATAAGCGACTGAGGTTTCACAGGACAATTTGAGAGTTTTTGAACACACAGGCAGTGCTGACATTGTAATAAAGCACTCAAGAGCAATTAGAAAATAAGAAGGTAAAGTTCATCCTCTACCTTGATCTTTCCGTCCTGGGCTCCGGTGGCCAACATCTCCGTGTCCCGACTGAAGCACATACACAACACGGCATCGTCCATCATCATGAAGTTATCCTGAGCCTGGTACTTCAGATCCTGTAGGACGCAATTATTCTAAGTCGAAACAACCACTTTGAGACAGTACGTGTAAATGTAGTGCCATTTAACCGGACAGTACACGGCTACCTTTCTGATTTTGCCAGTGGTGAAGTTCCAGACTTCAATGAAGCCGTCCACAGAGCCAGTGACCAGATACTGACCATCGGGGGAGAACCGGGAACACTCCACGTGAGATTTCTGTCCAAACTGTGTGAGGAAGGAAAGCAACACCGAAAACATTAAAGTCACAAAATTGACCACACGTCTGGGAGAGTGTGACCTTGACCTAAACGTGGGCTTGGTTTGGGTACCTTGATGTGCCTGCTGAGCTGCGTGGGGAAGCGCTCCTCCTCCACATCTTTAACGGCAGCTTTACCCCTGAACAAGTCGATGGTCATACCCGGAGGCAGGAGACCCTGGTGCTGCTGCCACTTCAGAGACTGAAGAAGAGGAAAAAATGCAGACACAATCATCATCAGCCCTTCATCTGGACGACAGCATTACTTGTGTGTGTGTGTGGAATGTTAATCGAGAACCACATGTATGTTGTAAAAAAGTCAGGATTAACCTTACTGACGACACACAGGTTTTCAGAGCACTCACCTGTCCCAGCAGAGCCATGAGACGAGAGGGCGGCACCACGCTGACCTCTCCTGCCAGAGCCTGAGCAATAGCTGCCCGACGCTTCTCCTTACTGCTGCCGTCTGGATATGCCTGGAAAGAGTTTTACCAATATGACTTTCAAACACACATTTATATTTGCCTCCTTTTACTGTTCCTCAAAAAGATGAAGAATTCTATTAGATAGTGTTCATTTCTTCAAGGCGTAGCATATTTTAGAAATCTAAACCAACTGACGCTAACATGATGCTACATGTATGAACTGCATCTTCCTGCACGTCCGGTTTGGACTTACCTCTCTGGGATCGAAGTAAGAGCGAGCCAGCAGGTTCTCCAGGTGGATGTATCTCTCCGGCTGCGTCTGTTTCAGCATAATCATGGGGTCGGTCTGCCTGAGGAGTGAACGGGCTGCTCCGAGCTCTCTCAGCTCGATCAGCTCCAACACAACCTGGTCAGAAAGCAACACAGAGGCATCTTCAGGCGCGACATACTAGACTCCCCATCACTGGGAGATCTGCCAGCATGAGTAGTGGCAACAGCAGAACAAATCCTGGGTCAAAAATGATTGATTAAAATATCTGAAAATGTGAATATGCTGAACAAAATGCAACAAAACCCTTCATGCCATGATTGTCCAGCTGTGAGAGAGAAGCAGAGGGTTGTACTTCTCTCTCTAGCTCACTTTTAATTTGTTAAACAATAGTTTATGGCAATGTTGAGGCAAAGACTTGTAATTTCAGATTTATAAAGTAGTTCTGACAGACAATAAATTGGTGTTTAGAATAAACAAACCAGCAATGTGTTGGAAGGTGACAAAGCATGTGAGATCAGGACTAGAAAATAATCAAACCCTTGCTGCACTTCTTTCATGACGTAAGACTAACCACAACATAACAATAATACTAATATGTCCTCCTCTAGTTGCACTAAGAATGCAGGATGATTTCAAAATCCTGTGTGAGGACAAGTAGACAAGATGATATGCTGCAGACTTCAACTTATTCTATGCTTACCTGCTCATAAAGGTCTATCAAAGTCTTATCCGGCAGCTTGAGGGACTGGATGGCCTGCAGGACGGTATCCCAGTGGCCGCTGTTGATGTCCGCCACGAAGCTCTCTATGCTGTCCACTGTGTTCAGAGACACCGTGGTCTCCTCCTGCAGCGTGACCAGAGTCCGGTGCAGATTGTTCTCTTTCAGGTACTGCATGATCAGACGGATGACGCTGCGGGAAAAACACAAATGATGTAGGTGATCAGGCAGCAGGACAAATCGGCTGAAGCAATTCATATAACAGCCTCAATAACAGCTACAGTTTGTTTGCCAAGTTTATTTTCCCACCCTATTTTACTGAAAACGTTTTTATTGTCCAATAATGTTAAAAAAAAATAATATCAGTAAATACAATTGTTGGATTTTAATTCTAATATTAGCATCATCTTCAACCTTCCAGCATCTGTTGGGACCTTATAGGAGTCAAGTACCTTTGCTACTGAGAATACTGAATACCTTTCTGCTGGGGTACATGGTGACCCACAATACAAACACGACTACATTTAATACGACAACTAAATTCAATGCTTCGCTGCTTGACTTTGAATGATTTACATCCTCGGTCACATCAGGACCTATGGCAGCTGGGAGCACAAGGCTAGCTAATGCTAACTAACTAACTCCAGTGCCTAACAGTTCAGTTCCCTGCTCATAAATATTAAACACCTATAGAGCACAGTTGGTTTAATACTTAAACAGCACAGAGACACCTGGAACTGAAACTACCCTCGCTTCGCCACGTTTAAAAAAGCGCAAACAGCACTTAAACGGCTCTAACTGAAAGTTGGCTTGTTAGCTTAGCCTAGCTTAGCGAGCTAACGCTAGTGGAGTGCAGCTGAGGATGCAGCAGGCCTCACCGCTACAAAATATGACCAAATGTGTGGTTATTTACGGGCGAATACCTGTAGAAACAACCCTACTGCGATGGTAATTAAAAGGACTACTTACTCCGCGGATTCCACCTCCAGAGACATGATTATTTATCTTGAAACAGCAGCTACAAGTCACTCCTGAGTCTGCAGCAGCAGCGGCGAGAAACACGCAAGACGGACAGATACGGGAGAAGTGGGAGGAGCCAAGGGCCGTCAATCACAAGAGGAGGCGGAAGTTATTTCATTATTTTTATTTATTTATTTATTTATTACCATACTCGGTGCATGAATAAAAAGAAAAAATAATTATGAAAAAACAAATCATTTTATCTGACATTTATCATTTTTTGACAAGACGTGTCTGATCACAGAAAGATTTAAACATTATTTTATCTGACATTAATGCCAAAAAAAAATTATAAAAATACAGATTTGTCATGTGGACATTGTGAACAGTTTTGTGGCTGTCTTTTATAAATTAATACCCTGGTTCTGTGATTTTTCTTGATAGTATTAAATTAAATAAAACTGGCAAATGCTGCAAAATAACTGTAAATTATTTTTAAACAGTTCAAACCTGTTTATCTTTTTTTGTTTTACATTGTGGCACTGGAAAGAATGTGTAAAAAAAAACAACAACACACAAATAAAGTGAAAATATGTCAGCAAGACTGCCACAAAAAGCATGCTATAAACGCAGTGGACATTCAAAAACTGCAAAAACTGTGAAAATATTGGCAGATGTCAGTAAAATAATGATGTTTTTTAAACTTTTTTACATACAGTAAAAGCGTAATTTTATGGTTACACATTGTAAGAAAATAAAAAATAAATGAATTTTTTTGATGTGGACATGATGTACAGCTAACATACACATTTACATTTTTTTCTACAGTTTTACTAGATGCTATCTGTAATTTACCTACTTTACAGAAGGGAAGTAGCACTAGCTAGTCAGCTTGAAGTCTTTGCTAGTGTAGCTTGATTTGACAATATTTTAATGTCATTATCAGGAATTTAAATACCAATGATTGTAAAGTCATTGTGAAGCAATAGTTTTTTTCCTAGGTCCATGAGTTCTAAATTCATAGGCAATAATCAAACTGTGTTGCAAATGTCAAAAATCATTTATGACGCAGTTAAAGTCAGAATAACATCGACATTTTAAAATAAAGTTAATCTTAAGCATAAGTGACAAATCTGAATTGATCAAAATGGCTTGTGAAATAAGATTCACCCCAGAGGCTCAGTCGCTGGGTCATGGGGCAAGATGATCCCTTTACAAGATTTTATATTTCTATATCTGCTGGAGGTTCCTTCCTGTTTATGCTGCTCATAGGGAATCTTTGCATTTGTTAGCTTGTCCAGTATTATTTTTGCAGGGTTTTAACCTTAATATTCAAATTAGTCAAGTAATTCTTTAGAGTATATAATATTGTTGGTTGTTAACTTTAACATTTAAAATAGTTAAGTTGATTTGCACTATACACCAATCAGGCATAACATCATGACCACCTGCCTAATACTGTGTTGGTCCCCTTATGTACTCAACAATGCTCTGAACCATTGGACCAGAGGACCTCTCAGGGGGTCCTATGGGGTCTGGAACCATTGGATCCTTTGGCTACTCTGGCTTGTGCAGTGGGGCCTCTGTCAATCCAACTTGTTCCACTGCATCCTGTTGATGCTTGATCAGAATGGGCTGTAGGAAGTCTGGAGGTCACATCAACATGTTGGACCATTGTCATGTTCCTCCACATGTTCCTGATTGGTTGGTGTTGTTTCCATGTGGTGGGGTGCATTTTCATCCAGTGACATTTGGGATTTCCATCAGCATGAGGGAGTGTGTTTGTTGTGGGACAATGTTTATTTGGGTGTCTAAGTCTGATCAAGGTTTTCCATCAGAACACCACATAGTACCAATATGATCAATGTTATTCACTTCACCTGTCAGTGGTCAGGATGTTGTGGCTGATCGATGTATATATTACTGTGGTGTCTTTTCCTTAATATTAGAGTTCGCCAGGTAAGTTTTAAATTTGTACTTTTATTATAATGTTGGAGAGTCTTAACAGTAATATTTAAACTTGTTCAGTAAATTTGTCACTAGAAATCATTTTAAACATTCATAACAGTGACTCAACCATCGACCCATTAACCTAACAACAGTAAAAAGCCTTCACATGCTCATCATGTTGTAGATTTACGATCCAGAAATCAGTTATTTTTTAAATCCACAGTCCAGGTTGTGCAACAAGTCCTTTAAAGGACACCAGAGTTGTTTTGCTGCTAGAGATTAGTTTAATGAGGGTAGATATCAGGATGATTATCTCACTGATACGGGTTTCATTAGACTGGGTTTCCTCCTGCCTCCTTATGTTAAGCCAAAGCAGAAGCAGATTTGTGTTCCCGGGGACTCAATCAATAAAGAAGATCTATAATGTAATTGTTATGGGCCTCGTGTCTTTATAAGCATGAGTCTGCATGCAGCTATCCGTCTCTAGCCGTGATGCTTTTCCTCATTTTGTTCCTGCGACGGTCAACAGGGGGCGCTATCTGCACAGTTTTGACACCGAGGCCCTCTTGACTCCCATCTCTCTGCCAGTGAAGGTCTTTCAAGGTTATGATGATGATGATGCACAGTGCAGCACCACTTCAGTCTGCAGGCCCGGGTTTGATTGTTGTGGGCAAATGTGACATAATCCCCCCAGTGAGCCTCGTCCACAGTGGAAATGAATTTGGCACCGACAACACAGCAGATCCCGGTCGCTCTCATTTGCCGTTGCAGATGGAGAAATATATTGGGACGTGATGAGGGGGAAGCACGGAGGGACGGGGAGGGGAGGAGGAGTAGGGCTTCCACACAATACCGTAACACCATTCAGAATATATTAACATGAAAGCAGGAGAAAGACGTCAATATAATTTTGCCGTCTTCTGGCATGACAAAGCAGAGGCTGCCTGGAGAATGCTTACCAACGAGGTAGACGCCACCACGCTGGAAGAGTGACAGCAGCACAAAAGGCTGTAATGTAATCACTCCGTCCTTTCTGGGAAAAAACAAAAGGGATTTCTAAATTTATGTGAGGTGCCACTCTTAGCGTGCAATAAAGTTAGCCCTTTCCAACATAATTAGAACGCATTACCACCACAAAGAAACTTAGCTGTTCTTTGTTCTGTCGGGATGACAAAAACATCCTGTGGATAAAAACAGAGAAGTGTTGCACCTGATCAGTGATGGAGGACAGTGTTGCTCTATCTGGTGTAAGAACTATCATCCGGCAACTCTCCAGATGTCTTGTTTTCATGCCAAACATGCAAGAAATGAAAGTACTCTGGTGGTTTGCATTCTACACTAGGACACAGTGACTAAATCGTGGCAATCATGAGCCAAACAGGTCAGCTGTTCGGCAAAACAGCACCATTTGTCTCCACTTCACTGCCTCCAGATCGCATTTTTGCAAAAACGCTGCACACAATGCTGCATCTCTGGAACAATCTTCACAGATGCGACGTCGAGTGTTCTCATGGAAACCATTTAAAATGCTAAACTGAAAGGGGCCACTTGGTCACGCTGAATACTCACAGCCCTCACAACAATAACAAACAAAAGCACGGAGACTCGTTTAAGAGACGAGGAGATGAATCAATCAGCAGACAGCAGCAGCGGAGTGAAGCAGCAGGAGAGAATGAGCATCCAGGGATCCATGCAGGGCTGGAGCTGTCATTTTCCCAGCAAGGGAAACCGACTGTCTGTGTTGTAGATATGACAGCGAGTCCCATCACTTAGACAGGTGGCCTATTTTCTAAACTTTTACCTCCGTCCTATTTGTACTTTGGGCAAACATACAAAACTAATGGCATGTTTGTGTTGTGTTTAGGGAGCAAGCAAAGACACTGCAGGTGCTGCTATATGTTGTTCATTCTGTTTCATGTGTTCGTGTATCTTTCTATTCCTTGAATCTGCCCATTATTTTTAAAAAACTGCAAACAAACGCACATGGGAAATGAAAATCCTTGCTGCATGTAACAGCTGAGCTGCAGTGGCATTAATTTTTAATGGGGATAAAAACCAGATGAGAATAAGTTGCACACAATAGCAAATCTTTGCAATGTCTTGTCAGCTAAGGAAGGGATTACAGGTGTGCTTTTCTGAGGCTGGAACAGAGAAGAATCTTCATGAGGTGCTTTTCTGTTGAGCTCTGCTTATTCAGAAGAAGCATCTACAGAAAAACAAAATGTTGAAGCTTTGCCATGGAAACAGATGATGTACTGCAGATTCATGATCTGGATCGGACATGAAAAATATGAATTAACTGGCATTTTTACAGGGGAGGGAGTTTATTGAGCAAATGTATGGAAGCATTTCTACTATCATGCAAGAATTAAATCTGTCCACTGCTTCCCTGTAATCAGTTTCCCTGTCCAACATATGATATCCTTATAACACTTTTAAAACATTTGAAATAAGATTAAGTGACATAATACAGCAATTCGGCATAACATTATGACCACCTCCATAATACTGTGTTGGTCCCCCTTCTGTGCTCCAAAATGCTCTGAACCACTGGACATGGACCAGAGGACCTCTCAGGGTGTCCTATGGGGTCTGGAACCAGGACCAGGGCACTGGATCCTTTGGGTACTCTGGCTTGTGCAGTGGGGCCTCTGTCAATCCAACTTGTTCCACTGCATCCTGTTGATGCTTGATCAGAATGGGCTGTAGGAAGTCTGGAGGTCACATCAACATGTTGGACCATTGTCATGTTCCTCCACATGTTCCTGATTGGTTGATGTTGTTTCCATGTGGTGGGGTGCATTTTCATCCAGTGACATTTGGGATTTCCATCAGCATGAGGGAGTATGTTTGTTGTGGGACGATGTTTATTTGGGTGTCTGAGTCTGATCAAGGTTTTCCATCAGAACACCACATAGTACCAATATGATCCATGTTATCCACTTCACCTGTCAGTGGTTTTAATGTTGTGGCTGACTGGTGAACGTTACTGCAATAGAAAAACAACAGTAAAGAATATGGAGTGGGTCAGGAAGGATTGTGTTTTCCTGTGAAAGTACACACTGATCATAAATAGACTGGAGGTTAGAAACAGTCTCAAAAATAAACAAGGTACTGTACAAGTTGCAAACCAGTTGAAGCTTGGCATTGAATTAATATTAGACTTAAACCCGCCATACTATTTATGTTTGCTTTTTTAAAATGTGAATTTGCATTGAGCATGAAGTTAATGTTATCTGTGTTTTCATACGCTGCTCATTTCATGCAGCATTTCCAGCAGACCAACCAGCTGATGTGCAAAATGAAACTCTGGATAAAAGCAGCCAGATCAGAGGACAAAAGGCCCTTTTGCTTTGTTTGGTTTTGTTTATGTCTCTTTGAGAGCTTCGCCCTTGAGTGTGCCCGGCGGCCGAACACAATGAACAAGGGTCCATTAATTTGCTGCTGAGAAGCTACTCGCAGCTCCTTGCTAATGGCTGATTTCTCCGCCAGTCAGTCACGAGTGGCAGTGGGTGGAGGGAGCGTGTTTGTGAGTGTGTGTCTATGTAAGAGGTATTGGTTAATGGGGTGGAGGAGGAGGGTTATTGTCCAGGCGGTAAATCTTGATAGATCTTCTCCCTGTAGGCTGTTTGCTGCTTGGCTCTGAGCGTCAGTCCTATTGGCATGTCCATTATTCTCAATGGATGCAATGGAAAGCCAGGAGGGGCTCATTGAGAAACCTTTATTGATATTTTCAGTCTTCCTGACACAAAAACGGGAATAAGGAGCGGCACTGTATCTGCAGAACTGTATTCAGCGTGATGGAAAAGGGGCGCGCAAATCCATACAAAGACTCCAAATCGGGTTTGTTCATGCCGCAGCAGCTTGCATTGGAGAGCGATAAATTACAGGTCATCAAGGTGATAAAGCACTGGGCTGGAAATGGGATTGTGCCTGTAAGGCGGTGCACCAGGCAGAACACGTGTGAACTGATATATGTGAGTCCCTGCAGTCTGGATAAGAGAGATACGCAGCAGGGCACGTCTCTGCCCGTGACAATGTAAATAGAGGCTATCCACTTACCGGGTGAATGCTGCTGCCTCTCCTCAGCTGAAAAGCTCCAGGGGCCATGGTGTATTTGAAAAAAGAAGAAGAAGAAAAAAAAACACCCATAAAGCGCCGACACAAGTGGATGGTTTTGAGAGGGGTAAGCTCGCTCTTTTCACTCACCGGCCTATCTCCGCTTGCTCTCACGTCGTCGACAACTTGAGGCGTCTGTTTTTGTCTGGGCGCTTGAGAACTCACTGGAGAGTTTTGCGGACGTTTAAGACACAAACGCACGCTTCTTTGAGACTTGTGGAGCCTCGTTTAGGAGGTCACAATGCCGGAGATGAGCTTTGAGGTGTGAAACAGCAGCCTGCGTTCTCGTGTGAAGGCTGCATGTTTGCATTTTGAAGCAGTGTGAGTTTGAAAGAAAGACTAGTATTGGGACTGAAGAAAAACAGCAATATCTTCAAAGGTTTGTGACTCCTTTTGAGGAGTTCTTATGGTAAACGACAAAAAAAAAATCCCATCACTGCTTTAATGAAATTCTGAAGGCCACAGTTTGCTTCAAATGAACTAGGCCATATTTGACTAAGTACGTGTGAAGGCAAAAGTCATTATATTTGTTCTGAAAAGCCAAATTGAAAGCTGGGCTGAAAACCTGCTATTATAGCCTCCTCTGGGTAAGATGACAAGAACCCTGTGTCCTTGCAGTCTCAACAAAATAAATATCACAAATGGGAATAACCGCGCACAATTCACGACGGCCTCTCCTTGAAAGCATCCATTGTGGTGCGCTAAATTGTACACAGAAGTGAAATAATTCTTTTGAAAAAATGGAAAATAAACCATGCCAACATCCTTGCACAGCAGGGGAAAGTTGGCAGCTTGTCATTGCAAGGATGGCTTCAAGAGCTCTTGGCCTTTAAATGCAGAAATGTCTGCATCTCATGACTGTAGGTTTCAAAAGTGCAGGCTCTCTGTTTATACCTGGAAAAACCTCAGGCACGGTAGAAAAATCCCCCAAACCAGCCTGAGATTCAAGACGATGTAAACCCAGCAACTCCTGTTTACCAAACAGGTATAGAATGAAGCACGAGATGGACGGATGGACTGGTGCAGCTTCACCATGGGGAGCTCTCAGTTTACCAGATGTGCCTGGTTCCAACCTTCACGAATGGCCTTTATCTCTGGGTAGAGAACAAAAGAATGAGGTCACAGCTACAAGCAGACGAAATGAGTTTCCTCTGTATGGTGCCTGGGCTTGGCCTTAGAGACAGGATGAGGATCTTGGACATTCTGAGGAGCTTGGAGTAGAATCGCTGGTAATTCTTGTCGAAAGAGCAAGCCGAGGTGGCTCGGGCCTCTGATTAGGATGGACCCTGGGTGCCTTCCTTAGGAGATTTTTCAGGCAACTGGGAGGAGATCCTGGGGTAGACTTCTTAGAGCTTGTACATTTCTCATGCAGTCTAGGAATGGATGGATGGATGGATGGATGGATGGATGGATGGATGGATGGATGGATGGATGGATGGATGGATGAATGGATGGATGGATGATGGATGGATGGATGAATGGATGGATGGATGGATGGATGGATGGATGGATGGATGGATGGATGGATGGATGGATGGATGGATGGATGGATGGATGGATGGATGGATGGATGGATGGATGGATGGATGGATGGATGATGGATGGATGGATGAATGGATGGATGGATGGATGGATGGATGGATGGATGAATGGATGGATGGATGGATGGATGGATGGATGGATGGATGAATGGATGGATGGATGGATGATGGATGGATGGATGGATGGATGGATAGATGGATGGATGGATGGATGGAGGGATGGATGGATGGATGGATGGATGGATGGATGGTGGAAATCATTGGAATAGGACTCATCCTTTTTGATGATTTCCAGGTTACAAGACAACTAACGTATTTTTTACAAAGTCCACAATCTGACTGCTTTATAGCATTTATACATAGAGAATAATTTCTTATACTCCACCTCATGCAAAGCACACTATGGCACATTTGGTATGAAGATGGATAAAGATTCTCTGCATATCATGGAAGCATACAGTACATAATGTCTTTTATGTCCTCAGCGATGATCAAGTTGTAGCAGTTAAAGCTGAAAGCAGACACTCCATCTGCGACCCTCTTAACATACCATCACTGAACTGCTCCACTGTTGATGGTGGTGGTTGATGGTAATGGAAGAGTCTTCTTTCTTGTCTTTTCCTTCCAAACCAGTCTCAAGATTCAAACTGACAACCTCTTCTAACCTTCACAGAAGCATACATTCCCATAATCCTCCAAGGTGCAAGGTCTCCGATCATTCTATTGAAGCTCACAATTAAAACCTAATTGTGTTCAGAAACCAATTCAACAGAGCTCACAGTAGGCAAATCCAGCAGGTTGAAATGAGGTTATTATGCAAAACATAGAAGACAAAGGGAGGCTATTTGCAGCTAATTAACGTGGTAATTTTCTTAGAAAATGTCTAATCGTTCATACAGCAGACGGGATACGGATACTTTGGCTTTTCTGCTTAGTTTTACTGGAGCAATCGCCTCGTTTGTAACTGGGCTTGACCGTTCATTTGTATGACTCCCACACTTTTCCCGGAGAGTTATTGATTCCACACGTCTTGTGTATTGGCATGCACAGGCATGATAATAAGTAAATCCATCTTCTGTCAGTCCCTGCTGATGGCGTTGCAGACCTAAGGGGAAGAGGCAACGCATTCTGGTCCAATTTTCCTGTCTTTAGCTCAGGATTACCATCATATTGTCTGTTTACAGTCCCACCAATGCATGAAGTACGAGGGGACTAAGACGCATTTGGGATACTCACTGGCAGATAGAATCCAATAACAGAATATATTCATCCATGGTGGTTTAATTATCTTGTAGTGCTGGAGTGGAACAAAGCTAGTTGATGGGATATAAACACTCAGAGACACTAGATAGATACACCCAAGCTAATGTAAAAGGGAGGTCATTTTGCATTCTTGCCTTCTCAGACATACACAAACCATAAAAAGGTAAAGCACAGATATGCTGAAGTATTTAACTGATGCATTCCAATTGAAATCTTGACTCATTAGTCAAAGCTCCTCCTTAAAGTACAAACTGTGTTTTTATTGTTAGCGTACACGCCACCGGTCCATTTGATTTTTGACAATGCAATGGTGTTTGAGAGACTCCTGCACATTTCATTCTTCACTGACTGTGGCTATTTTCACTGCTCCACAGTGGCACATCCCAGCACGGAGCTGGTTTCAAGCTGAAATAATGGGCCGCGGACTGTCACCGTGCCCCATGTCACCTGTCATCTGCAGAGACAGGAACGGCATGCATGGTTCCTTTTCAAATATTGGATCGGGCTGAAAATCACTAGTTCTTCAGGGGTGGCAACTGGAGGAATGGAACAAGAAATCTGAAATGTCACTGCCTCTCCTCATCTGTCCGTAGCATTCTATATTACTTTTTCAACGGCATTTTGTCTCGGTGGGAAATGGGCCTGGATGTGAGAGGAACCCATTTGCAAAGGTCACAGCCGGATCATGACAGCCTGGTGGCATTTTTTTTTCCAAATCTGCATTTTTAATGTATCATTTATGATGTACAACAGAAGAACGATATCCTTTTGTGAAATACCTATAAGTCTTATTTTTTCCACTGAAGAACTCTCCTGAGATATTTTCTGTTTGCTTTGTTCAGGGAACCGTTCAAGGAATTCACAGTACTGTACCAGTGGACGCCCAGAGACAAATGTATACGTACCAACAACAGAAACATGCACACAGACCCTGTCAAACTAGACTTCTGTTCTGAAGTTCTTGTGCTCTGCATGATCTCATTTGCATTACAATGTGCAAAGAAAAGGTCAAGAAAAATCCTGCCTGGGTTAAAAATGCTCTTAAATGCTGCTATTCGTAGTATTTAAGATCTATAAGAGACATAATGATGGATGTGTTCGGTATGTAAGTGCATCTCCATAGATTCATATTTATAGTCAGAGATAACGTACAATAAAATACCATTTAACTTTGATTGGACATCATCACAATGGGATTACAAATATTCCTTTACAATAAATGTTTGACTTGTTTTGACTTCCCTCATACATGTTGGGATGTTTCCATGGTTAATGCTTGGTTGGTCCATACAACTATCTCTACAACAGGGGTGTCCAATCCTGGTCCTCGAGGGCCCCTATCCTGCATATTTTAGATGTTTCCCTCTTCCAACACACCTGATTCAGATGATCAGGATCGTTATCAGGCTTCTGCAGAGCTTGATGATGAGCTGATCATTTGAATCAGGTGTGTCAGAAGAGGGAAACATCTAAAACATGCTGGAGAGTGGCCCTCGAGGACCGGAGTTTGACACCTGTGCTTTAGATGTTTCCTTCTTCCAACACACCTGATTCAGATGATGAGCTCATCGTCAAGCTCTGCAGAAGCCTGATAACTATCCTGATCATTTGAATCAGGAGTGTCGGAAGAGGAAAACATCTAAAACATGCAGGATGGTGGCCCTTGACGACCAGGATTGGACACCCCTGCTCTACAACATTTCTCTGGCTGAAGGATGAATCCAAACGAAGCTAAAGTTAGAGCTTCACCTTTTCTTTGCGCTGCCAGCACAGTCCAAAAGGTCTGCTGCCCTAGCAGTGTGATTCATCCATCCATTTTCTATAACCACTTATCCTGTGCTGGAATTGGGGGGAGCGGGAAGAACGCCCTTAGAAGGACACCAGGAACATCTGGACAGGGTTGATTGAATGACAAGCCAATACCAGAACTAATCTATCAAATCAACTACATGTGATCTTTTATGTTTTGAAGGAATGTTTAGATGGATTTTCGTTTTCTTTAAGTGTACTGAAGATGCTCGAGGAATATTTAGCTCTTGTGGGATGTGGTGAACGTTACAGCATCTAAGGGCTGTAGGTCGCTCATGCTGCTTTCTAAATATGGCTTTGAGCAGATACCAATCTTTATGGTTTGAAACGGAGCACAAACAGTGAAGTTCATGAGAAAATAAAATAAGAAACACGTTCTTTTCCTTTGCCATTAGACACGTGGCAAGCCCTGATATTTATCTTGTTGGTTTGTAACCCCCAGGTAGGACACCATTGTATTATATAACTTTAAAAGCCCAACACCCAATAAAAGCAGCAGTTTTGTACAGGTGAAGATGAGATGCAAAGTTATTTTTTGTGCTCCTTTTTTACCATTAGCTAAGAATCTCAAATCTGTAAGTTTAGTATTTCCTTTTGATAACTGATGGAGGTTGTTTAACATCTGAATCCCAAGCAGGCTCTTTTAAATGCTTTACTTTACAGACATTTGCATGCAGCATTTTCCCAAGACCCCACAGGTGTTACCAATGCTGGAGAAAATGGTAGTTGCACATGTTATAGATATTTTACCCCTCAAATTTTTACAACCTTTACAAATGAGGTGTTTTTCTTTCTACTCTGCACATCAGCTCTGTAAGATATTTCACCGTGCTGCATGGATCTTCCAATAACAAGCCGACAACTTGAACAAGTTTATGTTTATCCTTTTGATCAAGATTCCTTTCTTTGCTCTGTATAAACAGTCAGTGATTCAACTGTTTTTGCAGGATATGGCGCGTTTTATTGAAATCTTTTTGACAAATTCTTAAATGAAACTACACTTGATTCATTTTAAATCATAAGATGGACTGCACGGTGGCTCAGTGGTTAGCAGTGCCGCCTTTCCTACTCCAGTGCTTTCTGGGCCTCTCAGCCCTTCTAACAACATGATAAGTGAGCTCCAACGACAAGCTCTTAGAGGTAGGGGAGATCTGAGAAACCTTTTTTGGTTTCTTACCACCTTATGAGGTCAAAACGGCTCCTTAAGGAACCGACGCAGCTGAGGTTATTCAAGGAGCTCCTCAGAAAAGTTCTTCAAAAAAACGTTTTGTTGGGCTAAGGGTTCCATTTTGAACCCAGTATTATTATACTATTATTATGGGAACTGTTCTGGATGCGGGCTGCATGGTGGATCGATGGTTAACAGCGTCGCCTCACAGCTAGAAGATCCCCGGTTTGCGTCCCGGTTAGGACACCTGGGATCTTTCTGTGTGGAGTTTGCATGTTCTCCTGGGTTCTCCAGCTTCCTCCCACAGTCCAAAAACATGCTGAGGTTAATTGATTATTCTAAATTGTCTGTAGGTGTGAATGAGAGTGCGCTTGGTCGTCTGTCTCTATATGTAGCCCTGTGATAGACTGCCAACCTGTCCAGGGTGTCTCTTGCCTTTGCCCGAGTGGGCTGTGATAGACTTCAAGGCCCTCCCTGCGACTCCTCAGAGGATGTATAGATAATGGATGGATGGAAAGTCACTGATGATTTGTTCAAGGACTGTCAGATTGTTGAAAATCTGATGTTTCTTTTTGTTTTTCTGTTTTTTTTCTAGATTCAACCTACTGATTTGGTTTGGAGCTCAGTTAAAACTCCTTTTAAATAATGGTTTATTCTCCTTCACTATCTGGACATGAATATTTTGAGCTGAAACCAAAATTCAAAACTGTTTTTCTCCCCTGTGTTTATGAGGACGAACTCTCACTGATGCAGGAAAAACACCTGCAAACACCAACACGGACTCTCACACACACACACAGGTTTCCTTCAGCACACACTAAGATGCACTCACCTGTGCTCTGGTGGACTGGAGTGTGAGGTGGAAGAACCGGCGAGTGAACATCCGTCAGTCTGTCCGGGCTGCAGAGGGAAGCCCGATCAGCAGGACGTGAGGAGAGAGAGAACACTCGGGCTGCGGCGTCGTGCGATGTTATCTCCCACAGCTGTCGGATGCAGTCGGGGAGAACGCAGACAAGAAGAGATTTGATTTAAACTCACACTCCACCATCACATCACACTAAATCTAATAGCTTTCCTGACATTTTCCTGAAAGCAATTATTTTAAAGTCTGGATTATAGAAGATTTTGTAGAAGATACTGGGCTGCCTTGTGTGTTCAACAAGCATGACAGTTGCTGTGTTGTGTGTATGTGTTCTATTTATTATATTATACATATATATTAATTAAATTAGTGAAAGCACACTGTAAAAAATGTGTTAATATTGTATAAATACTGTAACATTTTAAAAACTGTAAAAAACGTAAAAGTAATGGCAATTAGCTGTAAAATAATGGTTTTCAAACTGATCTACATACAATAAAACTGTAATTTTATGGTCACACATTGTAAAGGAGCAAACTGCTATTTGTAAAAAAAAAATAGAAATTCAATTTTTAACAGTCAATATGTGAATTAATACTTCTTTTCTGCAATTTTACAAGTCTTTTTAATTTAACAAAATGGAGAAAAATCACTAAAATACTATTTAAAATATTATTTAAAATTTTATATAAATTATTTTTCAAAATAATTTGGATAAAATGTTTTTATTTATTATTTCTAATATTTTTTCTGATTTAAATACAGAAAAAAAATGGAATCACACATTATTAAAGAATCAATTATCATTTAAAAAGAATATTGATTTCTGATGGGGACATTGTGTACAGTTTTTTAAGGGTTAGCATGTAAATTATTTTTCTTTTTTGCAGGATTTTACCAGTTATTATCTCTATTTAACAAAACAGAGAAAATCTGCAAAAAAAACCCAGTAAATTTTTTAAAAAACTGTGTACCTATTTAAAGTCTACTACAGAAAACAGTGAACGGCAGAACATATGCTGCCAAAACAACAGAACTCACATGTGGGTTATGAATCCACTTTGTACTGTGTGTGATCTGTGAGCGGTAAATCAGCGGCTGAGTCATGAGAAACATGAGCGCCATTACAAAAAGGTTCTGATGCTAAAACCTTTGGCTGCGGGCCATCTGAGTGCAGTCGGGGGATAAGCTGTGTTTGGAGCTTTTGCAGCTCGAATGTTAAATACTGAACAAAGTAATTAAGGCCCGGAGCTCCAGAAAGATAAAATTATTTATCAGCCTTGATCTAAACCTCAGAGTGGACTTCAAATTACACTGAATCCTCATTTATGCATCTACATATAAACATCTATGCATTTCATATTTTGTATATGAGTGCATTTGTCTCTGCCATGACTGTATATAAACTCTCCATGCTGTCAGTCAAAGGTTTCCTGAGGAGTGATTCTGAAGCCGTCTAGCCTTCGTCATCTTGGCAGTCAAGCTAATCAAAAAATGAGCAAACAGGTCGAGTTGAGGTGCAAATGTCTCTGGTACCCAGCTGTCACTCAAAGCAGCAGCTACAACATACAACTCGACGTGGAAATTAGCTACACAGACCAAAGCCACTTTTCTACCAGGCTACAACCGTGTTTATTCCTGCTGTGAAGTTGCATGTTTTAACACTGAAGTCAGCAGGGTGGATGCAGTGTGAGAGGGAGTGGTTGGTGGTGGTCGGAGGGGCCGATGGAGCAGACTGGCCTCCGTCAGTCTACCCCAGGACAGGTGTGGCTACATACGTAGACTACCACCATGGAGTATGGAGTGAATGAATAATGTAATGTTCCACTCTCCGTGGATGTCTCTGGATCTGGAGCCCAACGTCCCTGATCTGCAGCCGCTGGCCTCACCACCTCCCATCCCCACCCCAACCTCCCCTGCTATCCCTCCCTCCCTCCTCTTCCCCACTCCCAACCCAACCGGTCAAGGCAAATTGCCGCCCTCCCTGAGCCTGGTTCTGTCGGAGATTTTTTTCCCCCCTTCCCTACCATAGGGGGTTTTTGGTTCCTTCCCGCCGTTGCTGATTGCTGCTCAGAGGGAATCCAAAAGCAACTTTGAATTGTTGGGTTTTCTGTTTCCTGTTTTTCTGTTTCCTGTTCTTTCTTACAGTGTTTAGCGCAATGTGACGACTTATGTTGTAAATATGCGCTATATAAATAAAATTGAATTGAATTGAATTGAAAGTAAAGTGTCTTTGAGTGTCTAGAAAAGCGCGATATAAAACCAATGCATCATTACCTCCGCCAAAGAGGTCATGTTTTTGCCGGGGTTGGTTTGTTTGTTTTTTTTGTTTGTTTGTGTTCAAAATAACTCGAAAAGTTATGGACAGATTTGGATGAAATTTTAATTAAATGTGTGAAATGGGACATGGGAGAAGTGATCCGGATCACCGTCTGGATCCAGGATTTTTAAAAAAAAAGATTCTTCAACATTGGGAGTGTTAGAAAGCCTTTCAGTGCCGCCTTGTGGTAGGAAAGTGTATTGCACATATATGGTGGGTGTTGGCCGCTCGTGCTCAACCACAGCAGTGCTACGGTGTGAGAGCGATTACCGGACAATGAACGTTTTTTAAGGATACTTTGTCATTGGGAGAGCAGGTGGACTGAAGCTGCTTATTGGAGGTCTGGATCTCTGAGTGCTTTTCTAGTTATTATTATTATTAACAGGGACTGACTGTCTTTTGGAGACAGCCTCCAGTGGATGTTTGAGGAACTGCAGTTTTTGGCACGACTGTGTTGTTTGGCATCATTTTTCAGAAACACAAGTCGTTGCTTGGCTCCGACTCTCTATCACTTTGTCTGGAGCAAACCACATGTGGTGGTTACATCCCTGTCACTGATACAGACAACTGTATCATGCTAACACATCTGTAGAGTTATGGAACCCTTTCATTTACTATTTCCTCTTTTCTTGGCTGTGCAGAGGTTTTAAAAAATCATAAAGCGTTGCCTGCATGGTCATTTAATCTTTTCTTTGTACAACACAGTGACGGACGCTGAAAATATAGAATGTTGACAGCTGATCACTAATGCATGTAACAGACACTGATCTGAAAGTGTTAGACAGGCAGGGAATCAAACCAGTAGCCCCATGTGTACTGGGGTACTCGCAGAGCTACATGGAAACAAAGAGCTCTGCACAGCATGACTCTCTTCTCGTCCCCCTCTCTCTTTTTTTTTTGTTCAATATTTATCCAGAAAATTAATATTCATCTCATCTTCCCGACTATCCTCACGCTTCTTCTGCAAAAAAAGCAGAGATTACGTAACGCTTAAACATCCTTTGTGGCTGAGGAGACTGGAGAGAATGAGCGGTGTCAGGGAGCAGAGGTGTTTCTAAACCTCCATTCAGTGGAGTAAAAAAGCTTATACAACACGAAAACCCACGCAGCACAGCGCTGAAAAGGCTCCGGTCTTATCCAGCTCATCCAGCGCAATATGGTGCCAGTGTTGTTTTCTTCCTGCAGGGAGGATAAAGTCTGTGTTTCCACATTTAATAAGACTGGATGCGAGTTTATGACAGCAGGACTGTGGGTTTAAATCTCTGGATCTCAGTGAACATGTTCTAGCTTTAAACCTGGCAGCTGGTCTCTGCTTTGTGTCTAAATATTCAACTACACGTATCTGTTTCATCAGCAGACACACATTGTACATACTCAGATTACATATTATAGTAATATGTATTTATATTCTGCTATTTTAAGCCACACTTTCTCCAAACACACCTCTCGGCAAACTGCATATTACTGAAGTGATAAACTGAAATTGAACTTCCTGTTCAGGGACTTCAACTCCTGCACAAACACCTGCCATCTCCAGAAGTTGGCATCTTCATCATCCATCAGCAGGGTGATGAAGATGAGTACAGGGCCGCTGTGGACAGCTTTGCCACATGGTGTGAGCAGAACCATCTACAGCTCGATGTGACAAAGATCAGAGACCTGGTTGTGGACCTGCGGAGGACCAAGGTGTCGGTGACCCATGTTTCCATCCAGTGTGGACATTATGGAGGCCTACAGGTATCTGGGGGAACACTGACGCCCTCTACAGGAAGGGCCAGAGTCGCCTCTATTTTCTGAGGCGGCTGAGGTCCTTCAACATCTGCGGGTAGCGACACCAACGGACTGGACTGATCCTTAAGGCTAGAGATGTAGTGGTGGAGGAGCTGTCTGAGAGGAGGATGCCGTCCAAGCTGCACATCATCTCCCACCCACTTCACGACATGCTGGTCAGCCGCAGGAGCTCATTCAGTCATAGACTTATCCCACCAAGACGAACCACGGAGCGCCACAGGAAGTCATTCCAGCCTGTGGCATCAAACTGTAGAACTCCTCACTCAGACCGTCAGACATTATGAACCAACAGTCAGACTGGACTCATTATGTTTCAGTGCAACAGTTAACTAACTTTTCACTTCAACTCATGTCTTGAGTTAACACTTAATAATGTGCAATAACTACGTACACCGATCAGGCATAACATTATGACCATTTGTCTAATATGGTGTTGGTCTCCCTTATGTGCTCCAAAATGCTCTGAGGACCTCTCAGGGTGTCCTATGGGGTCTGGAACCAGGACGTTGCCACTAGATCCTTTGGCTACTCTGGCTTGTGCAGTGGGGCCTCTGTCAATCCAACTGGTTCCACTGCATCCTGTTGATGCTTGATCAGAATGGGCTGTAGGAAGTCTGGAGGTCACATCAACATGTTGGACCATTGTCATGTTCCTCCACATGTTCCTGATTGGTTGATGTTGTTTCCATGTGGTGGGGTGAATTTTCATCCAGTGACATTTGGGATTTCCATCAGCATGAGGGAGTGTGTTTGTTGTGGGACCATGTTTATTTGGGTGTCTAAGTCTGATCAAGGTTTTCCATCAGAACACCTCATAGTACCAATATGATCCATGTTATCCACTTCACCTGTCAGTGGTCATAATGTTGGGGCTGATCGGTGTATCTCTGTGCAATAACACCCTATTTATTGCACTGTATACTTGATTTTTTTTTCTTAGAAAATGCACATTTTTATGCTTATACTATTTCTACCTATGTTTATATTCTTAGGAGATATTTTTCCACATAAGTTCAGCTATAGGCTATATTTTGTACTGTTTATAGTTCTAAGACTTTGAATTGCAGCTACTATAACATAAGGAATTTCCCCTCAGGGATCAATAAAGTATTTCTAATTCCAATTCGGATTCTGCCTTTCAAAATAAAGCTTCTCTTGAAAATCAGGATTTTTTCCTTGCTAATACTTTTCATTTGGTGTTTTTTGATACGCCAGGAGACACATCATGGTGGAAACAAGTGCACTGATGACAGTCTCAGAAACACAGATTCAGACTTCTGGAGTTTCATACATAACAAGGAACAAGTGATGTCAGCGTTTAGGGTGGTACATGTCGTGCATCTTCTTTAGAATAGTTGTTTTGTTTGAACATGAGTAGAGTAGTTTTACAGCACTTGCTCAGAGAAACAGAAGAAAGGGGGAAAAACAACTTCTAAATATGCAGCTTTAATACATACAGATGAGATTTTAGAGGTTTTATTCAAGTGTTGTGCCTTCATCTCGTGGTCTGACTTACAAATAAAAACCCACTTGGGAGAAATGGACACTGTGCACATTTCTTTTGCCCTGTATAAAGCGCTGCTCCCATGGCTCTGCTGGCAGTGAGAATGAAAGGAGAAGTCAGTGCCTCGGGGCTAAATGATAGGTTCTGTTGACCAGTGTCTGCAAAGCCTGGCTCAGTATCCTGCAGGGAAAAGTGAAGTCCTGCTACTGCAGAGCCACAGTCTGTCTGTCTCCTCATGTGAACCCACCGTGTGGAGTCACAGTCAGTGTAACATGACATCATCCAATTACATTCAGCTGTTTCCCAGTGGTTATTAAATACCAGCGAGATCTGTAATATCTTCCTGTTTTATCGCATTCTTTATTTATATCCTCCCTTGACTTTTTCATTCTTATTCCTTACTATCTTTTGATCTTCTCCCCATCAACTGACATCTCTATTCTGCACCGCCGCAGCGAGTCTCATCCCCCTCAGGGATCAATAAAGTTTATTTGTCTTATCTTGTTCCTCCGGGGAAAGTTGACTGAGCGTGCATTCTTTTTTATCGCTAATGTGATCGGGCTCAGTCACCGTTAAACAAATATCACGCCAGGATGCCACGTAATGAACCCGCGGTCTGTTGAACACCGGCTGAACAGCTCCACTGGAGCAATTTGAGGTTTTTCTACTTTTCTCGAGGGTGTTTTGACAGAATAGCTGCTGATGTGGAGGGTTGAAGTTTCAATTTAGTTATTTTTACATGTTCATTCAAGTTTGCACACCTACAGCATCAGGTTTGCTGTCTATGAGATGTGGGCTTTTAACTGCCTTCTCTGCTTTTACATCTCTGCATCACGGTGCAGAAACTAGGGATGCACGATCATGCCAATTTCAACCGATACCGATAATCGATAATTTTATACTTCTTGCAGCTGATAACGGATAATGTGAATCGATTGGGTGACACCGGAGCGTGACACCAGAGTTGGCAGGTCCACGTACTACAACCATGGCTGTGTTCTAGAGCCTCGGCAGCGTACTAGAGCCTTGGTGACGCTTGGCACCGCTCGGTGACGCTCGGCAGCACCCAGCAGCGTACTACAGCCTCGGCAACACTCGGCAACACTCGACAACGCTTGGCAACGCTCTGCAACACTCGGCAAAGCTGGCACATGGCAGCGGTGTGCACGACTATTCAAATATCAAAATTACCATCCCAATACTACCACAACCAAATGAATATTTGGATATTCCAATATTCGGTACCAGCCCTAGTCAACTGTCTTCTTCAGACACGATAAAGAAAGTCCACACTGGTCAGCGCCACGCCATGCTGCTTGTTTTTCTCTGCCGGCGCAGTCTTATGACATCACACACATGCGACAGTACCATCGGGGAGGGGAGGGGTTGAGGAGCCAGACATGAGGACAAACCACAACACACAGACCAACAGCAAAAACCAAGATTCCAAGTCTTTATTATTATTGGCTCGTTTTATCGGCTGATTTTTTTATTATCCGAATTATCGGAACGACGTCATAATTGCCGAAATTAACCGATAACTGATGTTATCGTGCATCCCTAGCAGAAACTGAAAATAAGTGGAGAAGCACATGTGTAGCCTCTGGTATCGTTACATGTTAAGGATCAGCTAAGTCACAGTTAAGGATCCTGTAGTCTCAAATAGCCAGACTGTTCTTGGAGAATGATGGTAGTGTCCCCTTAAAATGGTGAAACTGGAATGGTTACGGCTGAATATTTGCATGCAGGAACACGAGTGCTGTTATTAAAACGGATAATTCACTGAGAGAAATCAAGCATTCACTGTATACAATCCAACTCTGCGTCAAAACATGGCGTTTTCAGAGCGCAGGTTGCTGCTCGAAGGTTGCTGTTGTTTCGTGAAAGTGGAGGAGATTTTGAAAATGGTGACAGGCAGTCAGTGGAAGGAGAGGAGTAAATGACATGGAGTAAATGAAAAGCACCAACCTGCAGCCGACATCTGGTGAGTCAGATCTCGGGAAAGTAATTCATGGCTTGCGCTAAGGCCTTCCAGCTTTGGGCTTTTTTTTACAGGTCACATCATACTACTTCCAATATTGCATCATTGCATTAAGACTGAGTTTTAGAGCTATGACTTTTAAGGTTTTGCACGCCTCATAAGGTTGTTGATCCTAGCTGTGTAGCCAAACCATCACTGCACACACACAACCCCTACATGTAGTTACTCCTGCACGCACAACGCAATACAAATGTGTCGCAGCTAGAACTGCACTGATCAATCAAAGCACAGCGATGCCCGCCATGCCAAGACCACAGTCAGAATGTGAGAGCAGGTGGAGCGGCTCCTTTAGTTGTCGTACTAAATGCAGTTACTCTGACTCATGCTGGAGTCGCAACCAGCAGCAGGATGCTACATAATACATGGTACTGTGTGATTATATGGCTCAGCGGAAATGCAAAACCTAATGCGAGGCAACACAAAGGTTATCCTCTGACCTCTCAGCCACTCCCTCTATGTTATAGTTTTATTCTACATTACAAAAAGCTCTTCTTGTAATTAAAAGCTGGTTTTACCTTTGAGCATGTTGTAACAGTGTAGAAGTGAAGTTAGAGGCTGACACAGCAGCATTTTTGTAAAGCATCCAAGTCCAAACCAAACAAATCTGGGCCTATTAATGAAATGCACAAAATAAAGAGCTGCTTTTGCCTTAATATTAAAGTGCAAAACCTGGCTGAGAAGTAGAGCTTCTGGTTTGGTTGCAAGTGTCTCAGGTGCTTCGCTTGGTGACAAAGATTTAACGCCAGTGATGCACTGAATTTATGTCTCTGGGTTTCAGTACCAATGACCAAGATGTGCACCAGTAAGGTACAACTTTATGACCACCTGCCTAATATTGTGTTGGTCCCCTTATGTGCGAAAAAATGCTCTGAACCATTGGACCAGAGGACCTCTCAGGGTGTCCTATGGGGTCTGGAACCACTGGATCCTTTGGCTACTCTGGCTTGTGCAGTGGAGCCTCTGTCAGTCCAACTGGTTCCACTGCATCCTGTTGATGCTTGATCAGAATGGGCTGTAGGAAGTCTGGAGGTCACATCAACATGTTGGACCATTGTCATGTTCCTCCACATGCTCCTGATTGGTTGGTGTTGTTTCCATGTGGTGGGGTGCATTTTCATCCAGTGACATTTGGGATTTCCATCAGCATGAGGGAGTGTGTTTGTTGTGGGACCATGTTTATTTGGGTGTCTGAGTCTGATCAAGGTTTTCCATCAGAACACCACATAGTACCAATATGATCAATGATATTCACTTCACCTGTCAGTGGTTTTAATGTTGTGGCTGATCGGTGTACATTTGAACACCACTGCAACAAGAAAAACTACAAGTCTCCTCTTCAAACTGTGTCTGGGTGAATTTTCTTTAAGCTATTTTGTAACAAACACTTACTGACACTTCCCTTCTCCTCCCAAAACAGTGTTTCAGAGCATAACTCTTGTAATCCTCTAATTTGTTACAGATGTGGATTTTAAACTTGGTCGGGGTCCTCCCGGCGCAGTTTAGTCTTGCTGAGTTAATCGCCGTCTGGGTCTTGAAAATCTGGTAGATACTCTGCGAGAGAGCAACCAGGAAATCACAGCCTGTTGTGTCTGGTGGTGAAGTGTTCCTGCACTGTCAGACTTACAAAGTAAATTATCATAGAAGACCCATTTTTGGAACCAAACCTTCCATCTTATAATCCTGATATCCATTCATCTGATATTTTGCCTTTACTTATGTTTTAAAATGCTTTTATTTACACGAGTTATTCATTTTTTATAGGATCCACTACAGATTATAGAGGATCTGACTGAATTTTCATTATGATATCATATATATTTCATTAATATACAGACATCACCTGTGTTTTGACTCATCAAAACACACAAAAAATAAACCCAGTGCACACACACGCACACACACACACACACACACACACACACACACAAAATCACAAGATGCACTTTCAAAACCTAAACTTCAGAACAAATGGGATCGAGCCCCGGCGCTCTCTCCATTTGGCTTCAGTCTGACCTCTGCAGCCTGACATTTCTCCAGCTGCTCTAAAGTGTATTTCTCATTAACCCGATGATATTTAGGCTTTGTGGAGTCAGCTGCTCTTTCACGGCACCGACCGTATCGGTAATTAATCAGCGGAGATCCGATAAGCGTCCGGGGCCAGACTCAGACGCATGAACCTGAAATCAAACCGGCATATTTTGATTCATATAGACTTTAGTTTGGGGGATTTTAATTTGATGCATAGTCGACATCCTACTTCACCTATTGAACAGTATAATGTAAATGTGCTTGTTTGATTTCTTTCTTCAAGTCATGTGAAAATATCTCCACTGTTTTCGTTCATTAAGTGTGAAGCTGCAGCTGGGAGGCGTTCAGTGTGACGACTGAACACTGCATGAAGCACAAAGGTAGAATGTGTAGGCTGTTTATTCCAGAGTCAGGTCAGCTCAGCAGCTAACTGTTTCACCAATAACTGAATTTAAAGCAGTGAAAAAAGGAGCTACAGGTTATATGTAACTGTATGTTTTTGTGTTAGTATGTATGAGTTTTCTGTGGCACATATTTCATTGGATATTGTTTCAGTTGAAAAGACAGGAAGTGGGAATCATAAGCAGACATGTGTGGAGACACAGTGGTCCACAGCTGCAGCAAAAGCTTGCAGTGGTTTTATTAATAAACCCATCTACAGACATGCTGCATGACCATATATATATAAAACCGAGCCTCAACAACACAGGAATAACTGCACAGAATTTAAACTAGCAACTGTGTGAAAGCTCAAACAACGTTGGATCACGAGCTCAACTCTCGTAGACAAAACCGGCCTCTGATGTGCTCAAAAACACCTCGGAAACACATGATGGAAAAACTTGGAGAAAGGGTCGGTCATTGATGAGTGATTTGCTGAAGTTCCCTCAACTGGAATGAGGAAACACCAAGTGACTCGCTGTCAGTCGGCTTACGGAGACACAAGCAGTCAGTCTGTCAGACGAGGAGATGGAGGTATATTTGCATATCACTGATCGTACAGTGTGTTTCTGATGATTTTAAACTCTGCATTGTGCCTTTAAACACTCTCTACCCAGTGCATGAAGCATTTACCACCATCTGTGTTTTAAACTGTGTGCATTTGTGACAGACCACAGCAGCATTAACCTGTAACCTGACACAAACGTCTTCAAAAGGCCTAAGCCTCTGTGTTTTTGAAAAAGTATTCATTCATATCCTCTACTTGCTCAGTGCTCCATCCTTACGCTGCAGTGTAGCAGACCAGCATCAACAGTGTTTGTGTAAAGCTCCATCCTGCAGGTTTATGCCAAGTCCCTTCTAAAAATGGTAACTGGTCTGCACTTACATAGCGCTTTTCTCTACCTTAGTGGTTCCAAAGCGCTTTACAATGTGTTTCTCATTCACCCATTCATTCATGGTGACAGAGCTGCCATGCAAGGCGCTGATCAACCACTGGGAGCAACTTGGGGTTCAGTGTCTTGCCCAAGGACACTTCAGCATGCAGAGGGGTCGGGGATCGAACCACCAACCTTGCAATCAGTGGACAACCGGCTCTACCACCTGCGCCACAGCTGCCCAGCCTAGTACCAGCTTCAAACGCACAGAAACAAGAAATGCATCAATCTTATCAGTCTCCTGCAATGAAAGCAAATTTCCAAAATGTCGAACCGTTTCTTTAAAACTGTTCCCGGTTGTATTGCTGCAACTCCAAATTCTGCACACGTTGCACCCCTCCACACTAAGAGATATTGTCATTAGTAGGTCTGTCATGCAGCTCAAGTGGACTGTTAATGTCAGCCTCATTAGCACATACGTTCTGTAATTGCCCGACACTCAGAAGATCTGAATTCCACTTAGTCAAAGTACATCTGAAACCCTGAGTCTTCTTTGTTGCTAACTAAACAACACCAACAACATCCATGTATATGAAGCTTAAAGGAGTCACATTTGCTCATGTTCCCGGTAACCACAGCTTTACCAGACTGCGTCGTGCCACTCAGCGCCTGCTGAGAGAGAAACATGATATTCATGAGAGAAATAAGCCCGTCCATTAGACGACACTTTGAGACAAGAGAAGGCGCTCGCAGACGCTGCAGCGCTGCACAGGTGACAGATTGCCTCCTTTAGCTGCAGCAGATCTTATCTGAAAGGACCAGATCTCATCTTCTCGCTTCTTTTATCGACTATCAAACTCATTCTCCTGAAGGCGGCCTCTCTGCTGCCGGGCCGCAGGAAAACATGACAAACACTATCAGGGCAGCTCTGGGGAATTTCGGGGCAGATTCGGCATGATATTAAAGGTCATCTCATTTTGCTCTGATTAACTCACTCCCTTGTCTTTTATACTCTGCCCAGGCAATAAATCTTTTCATCCTGCTTTCCTGCAAACACACACACACACACACACACACACACACACACACACACACACACACACACACACAGTCTTAATCAATCTTGCGTTTTGTGAGTGTAATGGTAGCATGTGTCTGAATTACACTTCCCCCCTCTGGAAAATGTTAAGGTAATAGAAAACCTCTCCTCTCATTCCCTCACAGTGAAACTAAATTAGTTTAAGTCCAAACGGAGCGTTTGTGTGGAGGAAATCCCTCTCAGAGCTCCAGTGCAATCAGTCGGGGCTGCAAGTTTCCTACCTCCACTCCATTACGCTTAATGATAGACTCCTAATATCCATCTTGTTGAAAGGCACCTCACGATAAACGCATGCATTTGACTGTGCAGTTTACACTGAGGAGTCAGACTAAAATCAATAGCATTATGAAGCCTGTGCTTCAGTTTGTGGTAGAATATTGAACATTTGTTAGCGTTCATCTGTTTATCTGTTTAAGAAAATTGAAATGTGGAATCTACTTAACCTTTTTATCACTTAAAATACAAGTTTTATATTTACATGACAGCCTCTTCACTCCTTCACTGCATTAAAACTTGTGTCCTATCACTTTAAACTGAGGTAAGAATGATTTCTTCTCCTGCAGCTGCCAGTTATTCTGTGGTAATTGTTCAGCAAAATGCATCCGACCCCAACCCAGCAAAAATGTAGTGACATACTGATGAACATACACCGATCAGCCACAACATCCTGACCACTGACAGGTGAAGTGAATAACATGGATCATATTGGTACTATGTGGTGTTCTGCTCTCCCACAACAAACACACTCCCTCATGCTAATGGAAATCCCAAATGTCACTGGATGAAAATGCACCCCACCACATGGAAACAACATCAACCAATCAGGAACATGTGGAGGAACATGACAATGGACCAACATGTTGATTTGACCTCCAGACTTCCTACAGCCCATTCTGATCAAGCATCAACAGGATGCAGTGGAACAAGTTGGATTGACAGAGGCCCCACTGGACAAGCCAGAGTACCCAAAGGATCCAGTGGTTCTAGACCCCATAGGACACCCTGAGAGGTCCTTTGGTCCATGCACAATGGTTCAGAGCATTTTGGACCACATAAGGAGACCAGCAAAGTATTAGGCAGGTGGTCATAAAGTTATGCCTTACTGGTGTATATCTTGGTCATTGGTACTGAAACCCAGAGACATAAGTTCAGTGCAGCACTGGCGTTAAATCTTTGTCACCAAGCGAAGCACCTTGGAGGCATCTTCATCAGACCTCACATTAGAAACATCACAGAGAACCCTTTTTATCATTCAGAGAAGATTGTTAAAGTGAAGCCGTTTCTCTCTCAAGCCACTACAGAGACACTGATGCCCACTTTTATTACCAGCAGGGTTGACTAACGCTCTGCTGTCTGCGCTACAAACACAGCAGCTCGTATGGTGAGAAGACCAGAAGTTGTAAAGTGTCTGTACTGGGTACCTGTCTGCTCTAGGACTGACTTTAAGATCCTTTCATTGGTTTGTAAAACTCTTACTTTTATCCAGTGAACCTTTCAGAACCCTCAGGTCTTCTGGTATTAATGATACCCAACAAACCCCGGAACAAAAACCCAACGGTGAGGCTTCGTTTTGGCATCATGATCTCTGGAACAGCCTTCCTGAAGAACATTGATATTTTTAAAAGCAAACCCAAAATATGAATTATTTAGCTATTCTGTGATGTTTGACTTATCCTTCCTCTGCCGTGTCCACGTTGCATTTTTATGTTTCAGTCCCTGTTTTCTATTGAATCCATTTTTATATCGTAATGTTTTTAAGGGGACTGGGGAAGAGAGAGGCGAAGGGGTATTGTTTTTATTTTATTTTGTTCCCAAAAGCACTTTGCATTACATTCCATTTGTAGAAAAAGTGGTGTACAGATAAAGTGGGATGTACTGATTGATTGGCGGCACACACTGCAAAGTACTAATGTTTCTTAAGCACGGACAGAAAGCCTAACTCTGTGTGTTTCCATCCCAGTTTATTGTTGCATATTGTTTCCAGCGTTAAGGATTAACACTGTAAAATGCATTTAACATTTGAGCGTTGTGAGTTATGGATGAGCGTACCGAGGTTCTTCTGGTTTGGTAAACACTGATGGTGAGCCCGTTGTTGCTAATACAATTATGTTGTCACCCTGCTATGAGACAAAGCGGACTAGCGCCATGTTACATTCATTTTTTCCGACATGTTTGCTCTGCAAGGGCGAATAATTAATACGTTTTCCTCACACCGACACTTAACAGTCTGCTGCGCTTGCATTAAACGTCTTCGCTGGTCGTTCAGAAATCTTGCCGGCGGACTAAAACATAAATCTGCCTATACGTGTTGTTTGAGGAGACTCGTGTGTCGCAACAGGGAGAGAGGTTTCAGAGAGCATCCATCCATCTTCAGACCCTCCTAATGGGAGTGTTTTTCCAGTGCTCTGGTGGATCCATTAGGCCATTAGAGGCTGTGTGGGTTAAGTGTGTGCATAGAATCTTCTGTCTCTTCCTTGTGCAGGTAAACAGGCCTTGTTACAGCCTTGTGATGCTTCCTCCCCGCAGCAAATCCTTCCCCGAGGATCCCCAGACGGCCTCGGCTTCATGCGGTTCCCCACGTCTCCCGTCCTCTCATTCCAAATGACAACAAAATAATGGCTGTTGAATAGCTAGTTGATAGCGTAATCACATGCTGCCTCGGGACAATAGGCACACGGCTGGTCTCCGGTGGCTACGTTGGAGTGGCAGATAAGTGAATGTGTTCCTCTCGAAATAGTTGCCAGGATGCTGATTGTGCTCGCTGCTGAAGTGCCACTTTGTCTTGGAGCGGGGCGGAGAGCCGTGCCATGAAATTCGTTTGTCTCTTTACCAAGATTTGAGGAATTCTGTTTCCGCGGAAAGTTAAAACGCTGATCTTTCGCCGCGATTGTGCGATTTCGCCGTGAAATATGACTCGGGGTGACTTCGAACGGGGTCGGGAGTTCTCAGCTGTTCCGCGGGGAAGCTTTTATTTATTGTTTCGCCCTGCGGAGGATTAAAAGCATCGTCTCGATATCTGCTTCAAGAGGTACAAGGCGTAAAGAATTTCACAGTGAAATGTGAGACCCGTGCATCGGCCTCAAGGCCAAACAAATGCTGGCTGTTTGGTCCACTTTAGTCGTCGACTTAGTGCTCCGTTTTCAGGTTTTCTCTTGTTTCATGTCTTTCGTTTTTGGTTTCTGAAGAACACAATCAAAGTTTCTGTGTATTTCCTTTGGCAATGTTTTTGCTTTTAGTCTCAAAATTGCAGAAATATTTTACCGTGTTTCTTCCAAGACCAATATAAAAGGTTTTACTGTCTGCTTGCAGTTGCACAAATGAACTAAATAACACACAATTTAACTCTGTTTTTAGCAAATCTGGTGCTATTCACTGCAAAAAAGAGTAGCCTAAATATAAGATAAAAACACTGAATTTGAGAAGAAATGACTTAAAAGCAGTGAAATTATCTGTCCATGTAGCAAGTACATTTTACTTGGTAAGAAATCTTGAAATAGGTTTTTTTTTTCTCAAATCTAAGATTGTACTGCAAAATCGAGGACTAAAAATGAGTAATTAACTTTTAAAACGAGCCAAATTATCTATCTATCTGAAAATAAGATTTGAAATCTTGGCAAGTGCAAGAATATGGAGGCTGCAGTGACGTGGTGCTATGGTGACTGAAAGATATATACATGATCAGCCACAACATCCTGACCACTGACAGGTGAAGTGAATAACATGGATCATGTTGGTACTATGTGGTGTTCTGATGGAAAACCTTGATCAGACTTAGACACCCAAATAAACATGGTCCCACAACAAACACACTCCCTCATGCTGATGAAAATCCCAAATGTCACTGGATGAAAATGCACCCCACCACATGGAAACAACACCAACCAATCAGGAACATGTGGAGGAACATGACAATGGTCCAACATGTTGATGTGACCTCCAGACTTCCTACAGCCCATTCTGATCAAGCATCAACAGGATGCAGTGGAACCAGTTGGATTGACAGAGGCCCCACTGCACAAGACAGAGTAGCCAAAGGATCCAGTGGCAACGTCCTGGTTCCAGACCCCAAAGGACCCCCTGAGAGGTCCTCTTGTCCATGTCCAATAGTTCAGAGCATTTTGGAGCACATAAGGGGGACCAACACAATATTAAGCAGGTGGTCATAATATTATGTCTGTTTTATATATTAATATTAAGTCTGTTGCCTGTAGATCTTCATTAAATACCTAACTGTGAATATTCTTTCATATTTCATTCTTCCACCTGTGATTCCAAGTAGCCCCTAATTATGTACCTTCACACCTTAATACAATGCAAACCTGTAGGTTATATATAATATTACCCCCTGTACTGTTGTTGTGAACAGGGAAATTAACTATGGAGAGCAACACTGCTTTTTCTACCTGCCTGTAAACTGTTCATTTCTGCTGTTAAATTGATAAATTTTAACATGGGGTTCCACTGGGATTGACTCGCTTTCGGAGTCAACCTCCTAGTGGACATTCTAGGAACTGCAGTTTGTCTTGGCTTCATTTCATAACTGATCTCTGGAACAACTGCAGGAGGTCAAACAGTGATATAGGAAGCTTCTGTCAGTAACATAATATTAACATAAAATTACCATCCGATGAATCCCCCGTGTGTTTATAAAGGTCAACCAGGCAGATTCCTCCGCTAACAATGAAAACTACCGTATAGAGGCAGAGGCTAACCACACAATATCAGCTTGTTGACTCCATGCTTCTCCTTGTTTTGTTGTTGTTGTTTTTTACCTCCTACTCCTGCCTTCAGCAAAGTTATATTCAACCGCTGGAACAAGATTTGTGTTGGGTCCTGTGGAATCCCATTAACAATGCAGTCCTCTACTATATATTCTTAACTCCTTAACGCTGGTTGTCGCAAATTTGCAACGTACCGCTGATGTCGAGATAGCGTATGCATTCCCCCAGTGCTGGTTCATGCATATTCAGTACATACCTAGGAACCTTTTGCTAGCACTGGTTTCTCTTAGGACCGGTTTGAATGACATTTGCAGCATCAATAAAAAATGTTTTACCATTAATGCCTGTTGCATTACACCTTTATATGTACTATATGTGCTACAGACAAATTAACAATCTCCACTTAGTTTACATCAACTTGAAATCAAAAACACATAAAATTATTGTTTTTATATAATTATAAATAAATGTATGTGTCCAGGGGTTATATTCTGACATTTTATTGTTGTTATTTTTTGCCTTTTCCACATTTCTGCTTACTGAAGGTCTAAATTTAATAATGTAACGATGATAAATCCTCTGAGTGTGATCAACGCACCTTGACATTACCGCTGGGGACGCAACAGATTTTGACCCATCAGAGGTCGGTCTGCTTGTTGCCAAGGTTCAGCTTTAATAATTGTTTATCACATGCATTTTTAAAGATATTCTCTCGTTCAACTGTTGCACACGTCGCTTACATCTCCTGAAATATTCATGCCCTCCTTTCACAAACGGCAGGAGGTCAGACTGTGGGAGCTGCTGCTCTGGTAGAACACAGCACCGACTCACTGTCAAGGCGACGGCTCTCCCAGCGAATGTCGGCGACTTCTTGTACGTCCGGCGAGAGACGAGGAGCCGAGACGCTGCGGTCCACTTTTCCAGTGGCTTGTGAGTGCACTTTCATGTTCAGGCTGCAGAGCCGCTGAAGTGTCGCCGGGAAGGTCTCCGAGCAACTGTCAAGCTCCCCGCTGAGGAGAGCCGACCATGTGCCGTGTTAGAATTAAGTCACTTGTCCCAGATTAACGAAGCTACGGATGAATTAAACATGAATATCTCTCTTTGGTTGGCGGTCCGCAGAGAGGAACACTTCACTCAGTCATATCACTACGACTGGAAAGAGGCTGCTGTGATTGTGATGCTTAAATCGTGTGTTTCTGTTTGTTATTGTACATGAGATATGCAGTAAAAAGTAGAAAAACTTACAATATACATGATGCACATAGAAAATAGAGAGAGATGTGGCTGTCATGTCAGTCATGTGGGTGGATGCTGGATAATGTGTCACCTGCAAAGCGAGCGAGAGCATCATTAACCGTGTGGTCGCTCTGTTTAGTCCAGATAAGCCGGTAAACATTACACGCATGACTTCCTGTGAGCTGGAGGATTTTCGTGGAGCAGCCAGAGTATTTATCCGCACTGTCCACCCTCGTACACTTTGACATGTGCTCCCGAGAAGTGTGCACAGATTCACGGCTGTCCTACTCTATAAAAAGCAGCAAGCGCCCGAGGGCTCGCTTAGCATCACGATTTGAGGCATTTTCTCGTAGGTCTGCAGTCCTGCCGGCTTTGCTTGGAGTGACAAGCAGCAGTTCATACTGGAAGTGCAGTGACTGAAGCCTGGAGGCACAACAAGACAATGTGAATATCTGCTTAGAGATCGGGTTGCGATCAGGAGTGGATGTAAAAATCCCTGCTGCATACAAGACACAAGGAGATCTGATTATAACTACACGGTACAGTCATGTATATGGCATGTAAGACAGCTGTAGTCTTATTCTTTCAGCTGCATCCCCAGTGGAGGTAAATGGTCTAAACAGAAACTATAACAACACAGTTCAAACCAGTAAGAACGTTTACTGTGAGTCTTAGAAGGTCAACAAGCAAGGCTTCACAGCTTCATTAGTGTCAGTTTTAGGATTATGATGCGGTACTAATAAAACCATAAAATGCCTTTAACATTGCTTGCAGCTATAAACACTCTTGCTATCCTCAGAGACCCTCTAGTATCCACATAACAGCCTCCATAGAGTCTTCTACCTTGTGGCCATTTTCCAAGAGAAGTGGTCGGTCAGTAGGTGACAAGTACCCCTGACTGCAGTGTGCAGTTCAGGGCGCAGCTCAACGCTGCTCAACGTTGGCATGCTATTGGCTGAATCTAAGATTTGACTCCGCCCATGGGGACATTGCCTGCATGTAAAAACGAGCGCCGTCTTCTGCTCCTAGCATAGTCACCAACCTGTGTTTGGCCCTGTGTGTGGTTTTAGTCGGAATTGCATTAGATACACATGTTCCTGAAGGGTTAGGGTGAAAGTTAGGGTTAGATTGCCACCAAACTGTTGCAAAATGAAATAAAGCTGTTTTTAATAAGACTGAATGCGATTGTTTTATGGAACGTTGAGATGGGTGGAGTCAAACGTTGAGCTCCGCCCCGAACTGAACACTGCAGTCAGTCACACTTTCTGCTCAGCATGCCTGCTAACCCACTAATCTTGCTTCATTCTCCTCAGGTGCATGACTCTCAGGTTTGGACATAAGTTGGCACCAGGAGGACCTTGAATCTGAGTCGTCAGGCGCCAAAGTCCTTCTGGTTTTCAGTCTGACCATGTAACCAAACTCAACTCCTGCTGTGTTCTACATCTTCAAATGTACAGTTTTAACAAAAAGCACCAAGTCAGTGCAAAGATTTGTCCTTTACTACTACTTACTTTACTGAAACGACAATGATTCTATTTGGTCTCAGTCACTTTGTTTGGTTCCTCAAACACGTTTGCTGGATTAATTTGTGAATTTCAGATCCAGTTCACTTGATAAATGTATGAAGAGCCTTCATAGGTACAGATCTTATTTTATTAGTGGTTCAGCTTTACTACCGGTGTTTTATATTTCACAGTATTTCTGTTGTTTCCTCACTTCTATTGTTGTTACACACTTTACAAAATAAAGATCACTACAAATGTTGTGTGCATGAATAAGAAGATCTGACACCACATGCATGTAAACTGTATTTACTTGTTAAGCTAGTTAGGACTTTATTGTTTCAGTTCAACTACAGGATGTTTGTACAAGTAGTTTTAATATGTGTCCTTGGTAAATGTCTGGTCATGATAACATAAATACATCCTAATGAAGACGTTTGGTTGGAAAGTTGGTAAAGTACCACCACCAAACACTAGGAATATTTTATACTCTACCTGTAAGACATCAGCTGTATCCAAAAATGAGTTCCTACTTTTGGTCTTGCAAACTTTCAATAAGCCTCTCGTTTTGCATATTTAGACTTAAGGATGTTTCTCTGCAGCAGCTCCACATTAATTATAAGCTAACATTAAAGGAGGAAATAATCCTGGATTGACTTGGTTATCAGCACAGACTGTGAGACAAACTCTGACATGTTGCACTTCATAAATATGAATATAGATTTTTTTCCACTACAAACAGCCATCATGCAGATTCCTTGCTATAAAACTGAAACCCTTCTCCAGCTGGAGAGAAGGTACAAACACTGGATGAGTTCAGTCGCTGCAGTGTTCAGATGTAAAGGTTAGTTTTTCACCCCGATGACAAAGACCTCAGCTCATGGTCCAGAACGACAGCTGCAGCTCCACTGAGACGGATAGATGGACGCCTCTACATCAAGGTGGCGCCGAATGACGAATGGGAGCGGGAGGAAGATGGAGCGATCAGCGTTATCACTGTTGTCAGTCCAATCTCCCTCCATCAGCGATGTGCAGAGGCAGTCAGCTACCATTAGTGTGTAATTTCCAGTCCTGGCTGTGGGACGGATGCACTGCTATGTAGCCCCAAGATCGCATGAAAGAAATGGGATCTGTTCTTTGCCATGGATGTGTTTCAGTCTCTGTCTAGTCTCAAGCTTCCATTAAACAAAGAAAAAAAATCTCTACGTTCTTCTGAGGCACTTTTCCTCAAACAAATAAAAAATTTCATTGATGTTAGTCCTCCTGCATGTTAGAATAGAATAGCAACCTTATTGTTATTGTAGAGAGACGATGAAAAGCAATTTAGCAACATCTCTATCAGCAATGCAATAAACAGACAGGCTTTAAACAAACAGGAACTGAACACTGTACACCGATCGGGCCTAACATCATGACCACCTGCCTAATATTGTGTTGGTCCCACTTATGTGCTCCAAAATGCTCTGAACCATTGAGCATGGATAAGAGGACCAGTGGCAGTGGTTCTCAACTGGTGGGTTGGGACCCAAAAGTGGGTCGCAAAGCCATTTTAGAGGGTCGCAGAAGCATGCCCCCCTCAAAAAAAAGTAGTGATATAAAGTCCTTTATTTTAAAGTACGTGTTTCATATGACACAGTTTGCTTTCAACAGCAGGATATTTAGTGGTGGTGACACCAGTAGTTGTCCATTATTAACCTCTAGATTTGGTTCTGCCAGCTTATTGGAGAAATGGGCCAAAATATGCCCAAAAAACTTGGCGAAAGTGTCCAAATATAACAAAATCAGCAAAGAAATAAACCGAAATTTTCCTAAATTGTATCAAAATGTGCTGAGAATACACCCAAACAAACCTTAATTTGTTAACAGAAACAGAAAACTTCAAAAATTTGGGTTGGGTTATTAATAGACATAGTGGGTCCTGAGGCTGGACCAGTTGAGAACCACTGTCCTATGGGGTCTGGAACCACTGGATCCTTTGGCTACTCTGGCTTGTGCAGTGGGGCCTCTGTCAATCCAACTGGTTCCACTGCATCCTGTTGATGCTTGATCAGAATGGGCTGTAGGAAGTCTGGAGGTCACATCAACATGTTGGACCATTGTCATGTTCCTCCACATGTTCCTGATTGGTTGATGTTGTCAGATTTTCATCCAGTGACATTTGGGATTTCCATCAGCATGAGGGAGTGTGTTTGTTGTGGGACGATGTTTATTTGGTGTCTAAGTCTGATCAAGGTTTTCCATCAGAACACCACATAGTACCAATATGATCAATGTTAATCACTTCACCTGTCAGTGGTTTTAATGTTGTGGCTGATCCGTCTATATAAAAACTAATAAACTATACATACAAACTGTGTATTCAAACTATAAAAGCTGCTGAACTGTATGCATGTTAGGATGCATGATAGACTGCTGTTGTGAGAGCATTTATGTAAAAGGTTCCACACATTTTACTTCCTGTGGATAATATTAGTGTCTCAATTTTAAAAGCAAAAGAATAAAATCAACAGGCCCTTCTTTTTTTTATTTTCTTTTGTCTATGTTTTCATTTTAAGTGCAAAAATCCTGAATGTTCCTCATCAAACAATAAGGAAATCCTGCAGGCGGATCTGGATATGACTCAGTGTCACTGGAGCTGTGTGTTGCTGTCAGATGAGTCTCTGTTGACCCCAGACACACACCAACACACACCCTGACAGTTTGTCACCACAGCTCCGTCCCGTCTTCCCTGTTGTGATGGACGGCCAAAGCACAAACCCATTTCTCTCTGCCGGCCTGAATCCGCTCGGCGTTCGGAGACTCCATGTCACCCAGACGCTGACATCATCCCTCCTGCTGTTTGGGAGTTTATATCCTTTCACTGGAAAATAGAAAAAAAGCAAACAAAGACAACTTTTTTTCTGATTTTCTGGCAACTTCTTTTTTCCTCTTCTGCCCTCAGAGAGTTGAGAGCAGCCACCGTATGGGCTGTCATGTTCCTGCGCTACTTGAGCCGCTATGAAAAACACTGTCACGCACAGCTGCAGTGTGAGCTTGCATCTCATGTCAAAGAGCTCACACGCTGTCGCCGCTCGCCGTGGCATTTCTCGGTGTCACCGCATGCCAGCTTGCCGAGGCGTCAAGTGGGTGGAAAATGTCAGGTTATTATAGCCTTTATTCAGTCCAGGAGAGGCGGCTCGGCTGCTGTAACGCGTGGCTTTAAATTCACACCGGGGAAGCAGCCGGGTTCAAACACAACCTCTGGAGGTGGGTGTGCTGAAGAGCAGTCCGGAAGCAGCTCTCTGATTAACTTCATACACTCAGGTATTTCCTCACAGTTCAGGTTTTCCAGCTTTTATCTTGCAGCCCCACAGTATCATTCAGCTACACTTTCCCCAAGAATAAAAGGTTAAAAGTCAGGCTGAGAGGCAGACCAGCACCACACTGTTATTTTTTATAATTTGTGCTATTGTGCAGGTTTGTCCCAATTTTGTTAAATTACAGATAATCACAGGTAAAATCACAGAAATATTAATTCACATGTTAACCATCCAAAATACAGGCCAAACCACCTCCACATCCAAAATCTGTTTTTTTTGTTTTTTTTTTTACAAATGACAAGTTGTTCTTTTAAAATGTTTGACCCTAAAATTACAGTTTTAAAAATTTATTTTACTGTGTTTAAATACTCATTATTTTACAGATATTTTGTTTTCACTGTTTTTGCAGTTTTTCAATGTCCAGTAGGCTACCGTCTTTTTGTGTATTTTTTAAATGATTAAAACATTTTTTGAGATTATTTATTCATTTATTTAGGTACTTTGTTAGTCAGGTAGTTAATTTGAAATTGATTTAATTTTTATTTATTTATTTGTTTGTTTGTGTGTTTGTTTGTTTATTTATTTAGGTACTTAATTTTCATTTATTTATTTTTTATTTATTTATTATTTGTTTGTTTGTTTATTTAGGCAGTCATTTAATTTTTATTAATTTAATTTTTTATTTATTTATTTAGTTAGTTGGTTATTTAAGTTTCATTGATTTAGTTTTAATTTTAATTTTATTTACTTATTTGTTTATCCATTTATTTGTTTTTTTATTTTAATTGATTTAATTTTTATTTATTATTTATTTATTTGTTTGTTTATTTATTTAGCTATTTAAGTTTTAGTGATTTAATTTTTTAAATTTTTTTATTTATTTATTTGTTTATTTAGTTAGGTATTTAGTTTTTATTGATTTAATTTTTATTTAATTTTATTATTTATTTGTTTGTTTGTTTATTGAGTTACTTAATTTTTAGTTATTTAATTTTTATCTAATTTTATTTGTTTGTTTATTTAGTTGGTTATTTAAATTTAATTGATTTAATTTTTATTTAATCTTTATTTTGTATTTATTTGTTTGTTTATTTATTCAGTTATTTAATTTTAATGTATTTGAATTTTGTTTAATTCTTAATTTATTCATGTATAATTTGTTTGTTTGTTTCTTTTGTTTGTTTTTACGGTTTTACTGTGAGTGGGATGTAAATGGTTGCATTATAGGTGCCTTTTAGCAGGATTAAAAACGCACATGTGGTCCAAGCTGCTCCGACTCTAATCATTAATATGATATGAATGAAGCTGTGTTGTGTTTTTTTTAATGCACACACGTTACAGGTTAATAATATCATAGAGACAAATCATTTCTAATCTTTTTTTCCCCCCCTTTTTAAACCTTTGTTGATCCCTCATCATTTCAGGATCTGTCGTCTCCGTTTTGCATCAATCCTCAGGGCGTCTTTCACCATCAGCCAAATAATTAATGTCTTTTACAAATTAGTTTCAGATTAGTTTTAATTTCAGACATAATTCAGGAAACATGCTGCAGTTCCAACAGTCAAATCCAAATGATCGACCGGCTCCAGCAGAGGCCAGATGTCTAACTGATTTTAATAGACGCTGTTCTACAAATCCTCAACTGCAGCTCGACCATATTTGATGCAACAGAAATAGAACAGCACCACAGTGCTAGCTGGCGTCTTCACCGAACGTGCCGTACATGACAACACTGGAGGACGGCTCTGGATGTGTTTTTTGTCACAGATATTGTGTGGTCCCAATGCAGGGACCTCCAGGCTATAAATAAATCATAAAGTCATAAATAAATACATTTTCTCTACCAGTGCTGCAGCCTTCCAGCAGATGTTGTGAAGACATTTCCAGCTTTCACCCATAGAATTAAGAAGCTCTGACTGTCTTACATTTGTGCAACGAGAATAATCTGACAGATGCTTTAATCAGGTAGCAGTCAAACAAACAGTGGTTTAAATTCACGCCCAGCTTGGTTTAAAGAAAAGAATCTGGATGAAGGAGGAATTTAATTTAAAGTTGCCAGCTTGATCCTATTCTCAACCCTTCCATCACCTCTCTCCACCAGCCTCCACAAACCTAAGCGTCACGCCGCTCCACGTTCCCCGACGCCCGTCAAACATCCCATCCCTTTGTTCGAGACATCAGCCTCAGCCGGGACACAAAGAGCCGTGTGAAGAATGAAATGTCTTGCCGCCTAAAACTCCTCTAATATTGCAAAATCTTCTGCAGCGCACTTCCAGACTCAGCTCTAATCCCCTTCTCATTACCCCCCTCCTTCCTCCGCTATTTAACCCAAACATCATCAGCGCCTCCCTTCGCTCTCATGGACACCGTCCTGCTCCCGTAACCAATCGCCAAGTGTCTGTCACACGAAGATCTCGCTGATGATGAGGAACGACATGAAATAAATGACACAGCATGTCATAAATGGCTCGTTCTTGTTATTGGCTCAACAGCCTGTGATTTCTCCAGCAGCCGAGGGGTCGACAGAGCAGGCGGGACCTGCGATCGGCCTATTTATAGCGATGTCTGTATGTGTTTGCGTTGAGAGTCAGTCGGTCGGTAGCCTGGCTCGGTTCAGCCGGGTGGGATGACTCTCTGCCACCATTAGTGGAAATGTCAACACCGAGGTAAAGTCCCTGAATAATTTACTAGTGCTACTATAGACACAGTGTGCTTCCAGTCACGCCTCGGCCCTGTTCGCACATCTCCCCAGACGGAATGTGCACAGTAAAGCCCGACAACAAGCCCTCCTTTGTGCTCTGTGTTCATGCTATAGGCGGCTCTGAACCTACACTGGCTTTCAGGCTCAAGCAGAAACATGTCATTCATCTCAGCGAGGGGTCGCACATCTCATCTCTAATTAGATGTCTTGGAGAGATGAGAGTGATGCGGCCCGTTGCTGCTGCTGCTGCTGCGACCGCGGTTCATCAAAGCCTTCCGCTGATCCGAGATGGCATTCTGTCCAACGAGGCAGCCCCCGGTGTCTGGTCCTGAGTCAGATTTTCACTAGGATTCATGTTCTTGCTTGTTTTTGCAGCGACGTGAGTTTGTTCCAGGGTTTTTATTTTGTCGTTAAAAGCGCATTCAGCTCCACTGGTCAGAATAAATTTAACGCCGGAACAGCTCATCTCATCACCCAGGTTTACACAAGATGGAGCTGTAAGTTGGTGCAATATGGTTTAATGAAACCTGCTTAATGCCTTGAGGAGAGGGAGGATGAAAAGCTGAAGGAGGAGAACAATAAGGAGAAAACAGGGAAGAAGAAGTAGAGCATTTATCCTCACTAGCATTTGAAGTAGAATTCAGTCTCAAATCTGAGGACAGATTCCAAGAGATGCTGTGGAAACCTGCCAGATTCTCTCTTCAATCAGTCAAATCTACGATCCATTTAATGCTTGATGGATTAAAAAATAAAACGAAGAGTCAGCAAATGAGGAAATTCATAAATTAATATACACTGAATAAAAATATAAACTCCCCATGTGAAATATTGATGCCACATGAAGTGAACCACCCAAAGTGAGCGTATTCTGTCTGGTACTTGTACTAAATGGATGTTTCTCTTGATTAGTGTCCCAAATTTGAGTCCACCACTGCCTCAGTGATGCATTAATTCCATTCAGTCCATGGGTGTGGCATATCCAGACGCTGCTCCAACACAATGAGCAGTACTCAGACACTCCTTATACTGGGGACAATAAAAGGCCACCCCAACATGTCACATGTTGACCAAAGCAGCAACGCCTCAGATGACTCTGGTCATGAGGGAACGTGTCATTGGCATGTTGGAAGCAGGAATGTCCACCAGAGCGGTCGCTGTGCAGCTGAATGTTCACTATCAGACGACAGGACGTTTGAGAGTTGGTTTCCAACAGACGGGCAGTAGTGCAAATCCACCTCATCCACGTCGGCCACGTGTGACCACCCCAGCACAGGATGGACACATCCGGCTTGTTCACTTGTGGGATGGTCTCAGACCAGCGACACGTACAGCAGATGAAACCTTTGGTCTGACAACAGACGCATCACACCAACATGCCACATTTGGACACTAATCAAGAGAAACATCCATTTTGTACAAGTACCAGACAGTATACGCTCACTTTGGGTGGCGCACTTCGTATGGCATCAGTATTTCACATGGGGGGTTTATATTTTTGTTCAGTGTAGATAAGAGTCATTCCACACTGGCTCACCTAGGGCGTCCCAGTTGAGGTCAGGGATTTTCCACTTTTCCACCGACCACATCACCCCCGTCTTCATTCAACTCCAATGGCTACCGGTCCATCAGTGTATCCAATATAAAGTCCTTCTCCTCACATTTAAAGCTCTCCATAAATACCCGTCAGACCTCCTCCACCCCTCCCGTGCTCTACGCTCCTTCTTAGCTGCTCTTCTGTCGGTCCCCACTTTCAAACTGACCACCATGGGGGCCAGAGCCTTCAGCTGCTCTGCACACAGACTCTGGAACTCCCTGCCCTTCAAGTTTCAAGACAATCCATGACCTCAACTGGAAGGCCCTAGGTGAACTGGCGTGGAAGGACTCATAAATGAATTCAGCATTCAACCAAAGATGAGGACGCTAACGCAGGTCCTGTCAATAAACGCTTCTTGTGACTCAGTAGATGCGATTGCTTCGTTGTGACATCATGTTTCATCAGACTGGAAAAAACAACAACCTCATTTGCCCCCTCAGCCTGATATCTCTGCCACCGCAATGAAATAACACTGGTCGATAATGCAGAAATAAAACCTCAGAGGTGGAAGCCAATATCCTCCTTGGGTCGGCTAGTAATTAATTTAGATTTGCCTTCAGACCCTGTAAACCTGTTACCATAGAGCGGCTCAAAGTCAGCGCTATTAGTGCAGATTTCCTGTGCTGCCCTGCTTTCCACGGCAGAAAAGTAGGGCTTCAGGACATTTAATTTTCTTTCGTAGCAGATAAGTTCCTGCTACCAACAAATCGTCGCAGTATCAGGTTGTCAGCTTCTTAATGAGAGCAGAAGACAATCAGAAATGTTTGGTAAAGAGCTCAAATGGCACCGCGGCGGCTAGTGGAGCAGTTAAAGTGTTTGTCACAGAGAAATCTGTCCTCCATTAGTCCACGTGGCGATGAATTAGTCTTAAAGGCTCGATCAACAACCCAACCAGCTGGTAACAGACATATCACCATCATTTATGCAGCAGTATGGATCGATAAAAGCTGATTATGTGACTTTCACAAGGGAAGAACAAAAAATTAGTTCACACCAAGCTGGGAAACTGACACACATCATCTGTGAGGACACTGTGTTCGCTAAATGTACAACTTTACCAGAAGACCCTTACAATAACCTCACCTGATGCTTATTTTTGAATTAACCAGAAGGTCCTATCCCTAAAACAAAGCACGAACCTTCTGGGTCTTGAGTTTTGTCACCAGAAACCAAACGTCCTGCACATTGTGGACAGTTGCTGTCACCTCGCTGTAACCAGTGTTCGTGTTGCACGTGAGTTGAACGAGGCACGTCCACGCACATGCAGCAGGTGCGAGAAGGAACTCCGGGATTCCATGCGTACTTCCTAATCAACACTTTGACCTGTGTTATGTGCATTTTTGGGGCCATTTGCAGGTTGGCATCTGCAGCATCACCAGGGGCGTTGAAGCCTGTGAAGAGGTCAGCAGGCCTGGGAGGAGACGGATGTACCTGCCGTGACTTCGTAAACGAGTAGAGTGCTAGTAGAGACGAGTGAATGCCTCATGGACTGTCCTGGGCCGCCTGTCACTCAAAAAGACTCTAGTTATTCATAACTACGAGCCTAAATGCAATTTAAATAGAAGACTAGTATAAAATAATTCAGTCCCCGTACAGTTGTCATGAACTGTATGGAATTAGCTACAGAGACCTAATCTTTTTTGCATCAGGCTGTAAATATGATCCCTCTGCTGTAAAGTTGGACACTTTAACATGGGAGTTATGACCCAGCCTCTAGGGTCAGCTGGGTGCAACAAAAATCGGATGGTATTGGTTCGAGTAAAGCACAAAAGACCAGTGGTAACACAAAGAAAACAGGGCCGGTGGATGCTGCTAAACAATCCGTCTCCCCACACGGAGACTGCACAAAGTCCACCACCAACCACCAGAGGCCACAACAATGGGCGTCTACAGGGACTGACTCGCTTTTGGAACCAAATGGCCGTTTAAAGAACTTCAGTGTTTGGCACTTCAGCGGTGGCTTCATTTTTCAGCCCCAGAGCTTCATCTTCATGTCAAAGCCCATCACTGGTGATAAGACCCGGGTCAACGGATAGCCTAAAGAGCCTGCAGTCTCCAATACCAACGAATATGAGTCAAGTCAGCATCAAACCAAGAGGATGCTTGTCGTTTTGTTACTCATTAACAGGGTTGTGAACTGGGAATTAACCCCCCAGGATCAGACTGTCAGTGCTGACTTACTGTAACATCTTGAGGTATCTGAGACAGAACAGTCGGTTCACAACACAAACTGATATTTTGGCGCTGCATCATGACAACACCTCTGTTTTTAAGCTGCAGCAATAAAATTACCAATCCCTGCCCGGCATGTTTACTAGGTTTGGTTCTTCCTCTTCCTGAAAATGACACTCAAGCTGAAGGGTTGATGTTTTGATGCCGTGGAGGAGATGCAGCATACGTTGCAGACTGTGGGAGTTCACAACCCGGCTTCCCAAGAACATGACTTTGAAGGTGATGGCGCCCAAATTTCAATCAGATGCTGTTTTTTTTACATTTTTATGGACGCAGAACTTTTTCCTCATTAGCTCTCATGCAAACATGCTGGCCTGCTGCAGACGCACATGTATGCATGCACACGCATAAATATGCAAAACTCCATCTCCAGCAAATTGCTTTCATATAAAACTCATTTACATAGGCTAATACGTTCTGGGAGGAAATGGAACGCATTCGCTGTCAACAATATGCTCCGTTGCAAAAAGTGTTGTGTTACTGTACAGAAAATCAGAAGGAGGCACATTATTTCCATCTAGATTTACACTTAAGAGCTCGTTCTTCAGGTCGCTGTTAATTTTCTCATCATTGCTGTGTGAGTGTACATATGTGGAGCTGCCGAAGCACAGAAATGAACAACAGCCACTGTAATTTAGTCGGCAGCAGCAGAAAAATAGTCACTCACATTAGTTGTGCATGAGTGGTGGTATATGCTTCTACAAATACAGGAATGAACACATGCATACATGGATGTGTACTTTAATGAAAAAGACCCTCTTCAGTCCTTGTCCCCATATGTTTATGATTTATAAGAGAGGCTTGTTTTGCTTAAGCCGAAACATTTCCATCTTATGGGCTTGACGTTGTACCCTGCACCCGACAGATCAGTTGGGTTTTTTGACATTGTTTGCTGTTGTGGTCTGTTTGAACACACAGTTACCTTCGCTGAAACTCAATTGCAAACTTAGGAAAATAAGGATCCGATAAACTGCTCTCTCTCTAAGTTCTAAAAAGGCTCCTCTCATTGACAGAAATACAAATGTGCACATTCAGACTGCTTCTGCAAACAATAGTGAAAGAATGGGTCGCCCTTATGAGCTCATTAAATTCAAGCGTGGTACCGTAATAGGTTGCCATGTGCAATAAGTCCATTCGTGAAGTTTCCTTGATACTAAATATTCCACAGTCAACTGTTAGTGGTGTTATAACAAAGTGGAAGCAGTTGGGAACAACAGCAACTCAGCCATGAAGTGGTAGACCACATAAAATCACAGAGTGGGGCCAGCTGCAACTTTCTGCAGAGTCAACAGTGACTGACTTCCAGACCTTATGTGGCCTTCAGATCAGCTCCAGAACAGTGGTAGAGAGCTTCATTAATGGGTTTCCATGGCCGAGCAGCTCAATCCAAGCCTCACATCACCAAGTGCAATGCAAAGCGTCGGATGCAGTGGTGTAAAGCACGCCGCCACTGGACTATAGAGCAGTGGAGACGAGTTCTCTGGAGGGACCAATCACACTTGGCCCCTTAGTTCCAGTGAAAGGAACTCTTAATGCTTCAGCAGACCAAGACATTCTGGACAATTTCATGCTGTGGGAACAGTTTGGGGATGGCCCCTTCCTGTTCCAACATGGCTGCCACCAGTGCACAAAGCAAGGTCAGTAAAGACATGGATGACAGAGTCTGGTGTGGAGGAACTGGACTGGCCTGCACAGAGTCCTGACCTCAACCCGATAGAACACCTTTGGGATGAATTAGAGTGGAGACTGAGAGCCAGGCCTTCTGGTCCAACATCAGCGTCTGACCTCACAAATGCTTTTCTGCATTTCCCTTGCAAAGGGTGGAACAACTCCATATTAAACCCTACGGATTTAAAATGGGATGTCATTAAAGCTCATGTGCGTGTAAAGGCAGACGTCCCAATACTTTTGGCTGTTTGTTGTCTCTTTTCTTTTTTTCTCGACACCTCTGAAGAACCGACAGCATACACAGAATGTTCTATATCTGTACGATTCACTGCACAGCTCCAGTGTGTGCAGGTGACTGAGGAGGAGGAAGGTGATTAAAAACACTTTATCCACATAGCAACTTTTGGGCCTCACTGTCCAACACATCACCCAGTAAACGTCCGGGAAGGGCGATGTGGAGGTTAAAGTCTCATTAGTGGGCGATCAGTAAACGTGTCGGAGATGATGAGCGCTGGCATGAAAGCTCCTTGGATAAGTTTTACAGCTTGTTAGAGTCCTCAGACTCTGAGCCAACTTTCTTCAGAAGGGCTTTGAATTAAACAAGACTGGGTGTTTGCCTTGAGCGTGGATCCCTGTCAGCAGCTGCCAAAAGTTCGGGCCTTCCTATCATCACTATTTGCTACTGACAGCAGCAGAGTGTCAGCCACACACAGGGAGCAGCAGACTACAGCAAAATGCGACGTCCACTGAGGCATGGAGGCCTGCAGGCTGTTGTGCCTTGACAACAAGGCTTCCTTCAAAGGCAGTTTCTCCGACTGGACCGCTTGCGAAGAAGAAGGAGACGCTGTGTGACTGCAGTTTGTTTGAAACCACGGCGTCCGCTGGGGTACGATGCCTCAAGGCTGCTGGGCTGCTGTGACAGTGGAGCTGCCTTCAAAAATGGAGTTTTTTAGCCAAGTCTCCCGTGTTCCACATACCCAGAAAGAAGCCTGCATGAGTCTGTAGAGCCTCATGGATGCACACAGATTCACTGATGCACAGCAAAAGTTTCTGTCAAACTTTATTTAGGCTGCCGATAGATTCAATTTGCATTTACATTACATTAAATAATGAATCTGTGTCAGTTTTTATCCTGAAATAGCAGCCAAACACTAAAACATGTCTAAGAAGTGATCCCTCTCACTTTACATGCAGCTACGTGCCTCATTGTTCACATGAAAACAGCAGCTAGTGGAGCTTCAGTGGTTATAAATCAAGACTCTCAGCTTTACGTTTTACTCGTTCAAGAAAGGAAACAGGCAAACCTGCTGTCCCTGATATTGTTAGAGGAATTAAAAGCTATTCATTTACAAGACGTTGGCCTCTATGTGTTCTGTCGTGTGCCTGCTCACTTAGAGAAAAACATGTCTCTAGCTTTGCAGAGTGATGCTAAACGAGTGCGAGGTCCAGGATGTGACCGGAGCACAAATGTTTGATTCTCAGGAGGAGCAGAGTTTTACATCAGAGTGGAGCCGAGAGAGAGACGGCAGGCGGTGCAGAGAGAAAACAGGCGGAAAGGAAAGTGAATCACTCACCGGGTGTAATAAGTTTAGCCTTTATTTAGCCTTTATGCCAGGGTGATGCACAGCAGTGCTGAGATATGCAACTAGTCATCTAATGAATGTTCTTCTGCAGGCAGGATTTATGGTTGTTGTAGTTTTCATCAGGTTTGTTTTGAGCCAAGTGGAAGTACATTTTTAAAACTTGAGCTGTGATCGCATCACTTGACATTTAGAGGCTGGTTAGAAACAAACCTGCAGCATGCAGCACATGCAGCCTCTGATATGTACGACTCAACATGATTAAATATGCTCCATGTTAAATGAAAGGTATTTTTTAAATTGCAAACAGTACATCAGACATGCATTATTCATTTTTTTACTTTATTTAATACACTGAACAAAAATATCAAGGCCCCATGTGAAATATTGATGCCACATGAAGTGCACCACCCAAAGTGAGCGTATACTGTGTGGTACTTGTACTAAATGGATGTTTCTCTTGATTAATGTCCCAAATTTGAGTCCACCACTGCCTCAGTGATGCATTAATTCCATTCAGTCCATGGGTGTGGCAAATCCAGACGCTGCTCCAACACAATGAGCAGTACTCAGACACTCCTTATACTGGGGACAATAAAAGGCCACCCCAACATGTCACATGTTGACCAAAGCAGCAACGCCTCAGATGACTCCGGTCATGAGGGAACGTGTCATTGGCATGTTGGAAGCAGGAATGTCCACCAGAGCGGTCGCTGTGCAGCTGAATGTTCACTATCAGACGACAGGACGTTTGAGAGTTGGTTTCCAACAGACGGGCAGTACTGCAAATCCACCTCATCCACGTCGGCCACGTGTGACCACCCCAGCACAGGATGGACACATCCGGCTGGTTCACTTGTGGGATGGTCTCAGACCAGCGACACGTACAGCAGATGAAACCTTTGGTCTGACAACAGACGCATCACACCAACATGCCAATGACACGTTCCCTCATATACTTTATACACCTTATAGTGTTGTTGCTGTCATCAATATTAACTGTAGCTGTTTTGACCTGTAAATTATACCATTTTAGTCTTTTATAATGTATAAACTCTACAGTGGATTGCAGACATGTACCATAAATAACGTGTCTTTATTATTTATGATCCAGAGCTGAGATCTACAAACTAAAACTGCTAAAACAATGAAGAATAAAGGATGAGACCAGTTACTTTTTAAAGAACTAACATCTATTCAAAGGCAGCAATGTGTGGCAAATTGTTGTCTATTAAATATCTTAGAAAAGAATCGTATAGCGTGTTAATGCTAGCGATATAATAAAGCAGTAAAAACTACATTACACTGAATAAACTGCTGCGTCTATGTTTTATGCAGTGAATACTTGCTATCACCTATGTGTGGATGATGTGACAACATACTGTGAGCTTTTCATCTAAATGTCACACAATCCCCTCAAAAGATGCACCAGTTACTTTCTCTTTGTGTCGTGACGCAAATGATCCAGCCCGTGGACGGCATTGTGTGTGAAGGTGTGGTTCTGCGATGCAGCGTGAGCACACGTACCTGTTTAATCAGTGTCACAGGACTCCTATTGTGACTGCCTCTCTTCAAAAACATGTCAGCTTCTACATGCCGGTTTCCAGTTAGTGTCAAGCGCCGAAGAGTCTGTGTGCGCCCGAAAATGTGTACATGTTTAGGTGTGTGTTGTGTTTGGAGACGGTTGCATGCGTGGATTTAATGATCCCACAGTCGCTGACCTTTCGGTGTCCACGGGAGCAGCGAGGGAGAGGAGAGAGAAGGAGGAGAGTGTTAGAAAAGGGAGAAAAGAGGAGAGGAGGAGAGGGAAAAGAGAGAAAAGTAGGGGAGGACACAGAGGAGGAGATGAGAGAAAAGGGAAAAAGGAAAGAATGCAGGAAAGATGCAAAATGTTTAAGAATATTAACAGTGGTTCACGACTCATTTTAAAGACAGACATCTGACCTACACCTGTTAAAACGTCAGACGAGGGTAGGTGAATCTCACACTGTTAATACTATATGTATTACTCGGGCAGTGGTGGCCTCGTGGTCGCCGGTTCGAGTCCCCAGACTGGCAAGAGGTTGATGTGGGAAAGTGAGAGCGACCCCTTGTCCCAGTCACCACCACTGTGGGCCCTTGAGCAAGACCCTTAACCCCTGACTGCTCCTAGGATGTATAGTTCAGGTTAACTATGAGTAGGATGGGTCAAATGCAGAGAAGAATTTCCCCAAGGGGATCAATAAAGGTTAGATTATTATGTTATTATTATTATTATTATTATATTTCACATATTTTTGAGATTAATCTGACTGTGTATATTGAATGTCGATTTGGCTATTTAGTCAAATGACAGATAATATCTAGTAAAATGACTTTAACAGGTCATAATTTACACGACTACAAAGAAAAACACACGACATCAAACATCAAAAATCCACGTCACAATATCTATATCTCTAAAAATGTTAATTCGTTCTTTAACAATGTTTGACTGTAAAATTACATGATTTTTAAAAAAACATTATTTTAGAGCAATTTTCCATAATTTGAATGAAAAATTATGTAAATTCTGGATTGAATTTTTTTTCCAGTTGTTGTTAAATTACATATAATATCTGTTGAAACCACAGAAAAATGTTTTATTCCCATGTAAAATGAATATCAGGTGAAAGCTGTAAATTATGTCCATCAAAAATCAGTATTTAAAAAAACAAGAGTTTGTTTTTCACAATGTGTGACTTTGAATTTACAGTTTTACATTTAAATCTGATTTTTAAAAAATTATAATATTTTATTTATTTATTTTGCAGTTTTTTGAACATTGCTGCATATTTTTAATTGTTTTATTTGTAATTTTTTTTTTTAGCTTTTAACATTTTTTATGCAGTTTTCTTTCTTTTTTTTGCAGAGTATCTTAGAAAAATGGTCACTGGCAGCTAACAGCAAATGACTTTCAGAAAAAACACCCAGACAAGAAATTGTGACGTTTTCTAATTTACCCACTACTAATTAATCTTCAGGTGATATTGGACATTTTACAGTCTGAAAAAAATCTTATGTATTTATAACTCTGCACAAAATATTATAATCCTTTGCAGAGTTTTGTCCTTGTAGAGGATATCCTATTTTAAAAGCTATACTTGCTGTTTTATATTGTGCACTGAGGGAGGACTCTCGTGTGCTTTGGGTGATGAAAGAACCAACTGAGATCAGGATTCATGGGGACATAAAAATGCAATCCTCTGCAATATCGCTTCACTCAGGACTCAGAACCCAGGAAGTGTTTTGATCCGGTTTCTGCTGCAATAAAGCTGCTGCTGGAATGTTTTCATTCAACTTACAGTGCATGTGTTGGGAGAAAACCTCAATGGGAAACACATTTTATGAAGTTTAGTAAATGAAATACACTTGAGCAAATAAATACAAAAGAACATAAGCTGATTGAGCTGACTGCAATCACCTGCTTGAAATAAATTGGTACTAAGGGACCCTGCAGTGGTTGATGGAGCTCCAGCTGGTACTGAACCAAATTAAGAAGATCTGCTTCAAACATGAGAGTGATTAAAAATGCATCTTGTCCGGGATTACTTTATTTATTCATGGCAAGAGTTGTGAAAGTGAAATCGTGACGTGTTGCATCCGTGTTTCTTTCATAGCTTCGTCCATGATGTCTTGAGAGATGTCAGACAATCACATGCAACCACTGAAATCCATATTAGAGGTGAGAAAAACTTTACAAAACTACGCTTCAGTGCAATAATATCTATGATGTAATTAATGTACAACAGTTTAAACAGCACAGGGACATGAGCTTCACCAAAAGACAGATGAGAACCAAATATTCTTCCTTAATTGATTCCATGAGAGAGCTTTAACTCTAAAGTCTAGGCAATTGATGGATGATGGATCAGAGAGTCTTGACATGGGCCGTACAGTCAGAAGTCTCTTCGGTTAAGATTGACAAAGGAGGCAAACTGTTATGTTTCCTTCACACAAAGTTGAGCAGTGCCTTAAAATAATGCCCTTTGTTTGTCTTCTTCTCTGGTGCAGTCGCCAAATAAAAAGATCCCCTGCAGCAGACGAGCAAACAGAACACTAGACTAAAGTTTGGATCTTAAATACTTCCACCGGCGACATTAAAGAGGCGGTAAAAAATATGCAAAAGGTGCAAAGAGTTCAAATGTGCAGTAGAATGAGGCATGCATTGTGAGTCACCCTATACACTGATCAGGCCTAACATCATGACCACCTGCCTAATATTGTGGTCAGAAATGCTCTGAACCATTGGGCGTGGACCAGAGGACCTCTCAGGGGGTCCTATGGGGTCTGGAACCACTGGATCCTTTGGCTACTCTGGCTTGTGCAGTGGGGCCTCTGTCAATCCAACTGGTTCCACTGCATCCTGTTGATGCTTGATCAGAATGGGCTGTAGGAAGTCTGGAGGTCACATCAACATGTTGGACCATTGTCATGTTCCTCCACATGTTCCTGATTGGTTGGTGTTGTTTCCATGTGGTGGGGTGCATTTTCATCCACTGACATCTGGGAGGAAGTATGCTTGTTATGGGACAATGTTTATTTGGTCGTCTACGCTCCTACATCCAAGGTTCTCCATCAGAACACCACATAGTACCAATATGATCAATGTTATTCACTTCACCTGTCAGGATGTTGGGGCTGATCGCTGTATGTTAGCAGTGAATGATCCAGGGCTTGATCAGACACACATGAAGCAAACTGCCTGACTAATCCCAAATTCTTCTTTGCAGTACAGACCTCAACATGTTCCACTAAAATAATTCCATAATCTCTATTTCTATTTATGGTGCTAAGGTGTAGAGGTTTAGGGTAAAAGATGGGTCTATATCCATATTGGTGGAGAACGTTATCGTGTTCATTGAGTTATCTTAGTTGTTTGATGCACTATTAAATATCTTGAGTGATGTGTTATTCTCCTGAGACCATGTGTGCATCAGTGGAAACCAGCCAAAGCAGCTCAGTAGCAGAAAATGCTGTATAATCTTCAGTGGGGTGTCTAGTTCCACAGGTTTCAACACAACGTTCTAAGAGGAATTCCACCACCAGCAAAAATAACTCTTAAATTCTGCTCTGGTATGAATCTATATCAAGTGTGCATCCCACACCCTGCACAAGATCTTCACAACTGGTTTCAGTGGTGAGAACTGGTAAAACAAAGAGCTCGCTTTCGGTAATTAACTGCAGCTAATGTTTTGTCAGGAGGCAGTGGGTGGCCCCGGCGCACCACGGGATCCCGCGGCGAGGGATAAAGGCTAACATATGATCTTCACTCCTACTCATTAGATGACCTTTCTAACAACTGCCGTGATTAAGCTGCGCATTAGTCACATATTTCCAGTGGAGCTGCTCAGCAAAGCCCAGTAAGCCGGGAAGCCAGGCTCGGGGACGGAGCGGCAGAGCACACCGTTGGATTACTGGGAACTATTTCAGATAGCAGGGTTTGATATTTTCAGCTGTCGAGCTAACGGTACTTGTGCGCTCGTTTCCGTGTTATCCAGCCATTTATTAAAACAAAATCCTCATCTCCTTTACCAGACAACACAGTAACAGGCAGGTGTTTTTAATGTTGTCGGACACAGTACATGAGATGGACTTAAAACAAACAACAGTCCCTGGTAATACTCAGTGACTTGCTTTTGGACTACAATGGAGCTCAATGGCACTGAAAAAGGCTTTAGATTGGGTTTATTTATAATAAGAATCATACAGAATATCACCAGCCACATTTATTAACTGGGTTTACAAAGGTTTAATGGTTTCCTTGTGCAACTCTCCTATTTCATATCTACACTTCTTCGTCTCTGTTGTCCTGTCAGCCGAGCAACAGTGGCCGAGCTGTCCTGAAACATTCGTAGATGGCCGTTGCTACACATTTACACACCGACACACTTGGGTAAAGCTTGGAAAGTCTGAATCCTTGTGAGCATGTCTTCAGATCTCAAGCAATAAAGTTAGAGATTAGGGTTTTTGTGAGCAGCTTATTGAACAGGGGGTTTTCAGTTTTACTGCCTACAGCTGTCTTTAGGAAGCAGAGCGTCTACTATATATACTGACTGTACTATCTTTCAGTACTAATGTAAGGTCTGAAAGTGCCTGAATGTAAAGGAAATTAGGAACATCTACAATATTGTTCCTATGTTTGGGGGTTCCCATAATATCCATCCATCCATCCATTATCTTCCGCTTATCCGGGGTCGGGTCACGGAGGCAGCAGTCTAAGCAGAGAGGCCCAGACTTCCCTCGCCCCAGACACCTCCTCCAGCTCTTCCGGTGGGACCCTGAGGCGTTCCCATGCCAGCCGAGAGACATAGTCCCTCCAGCGTGTCCTAGGTCTACCCCGAGGCCTCCTCCTGGTGGGACATGCCAGGAACACCTCCCCAGGGAGGCATCCCAAAGGCATCCAGAACATCCATCCATCCATCCATCCAGTGTCTATACACCACTTAATCCTCTGTAGGGTCACAGGGAGACTAGAGTCTATCCCAGCCGACTCGGGCGAAGGCAGGGGACACCCTGGACAGGTCTCCAGTCTATCACAGGGCTACACATAGAGACAGCAAACCAAGCACACTCTCATTCACACCTACAGACAATTTAGAATCATTAATTAACCTCAGCATGTTGTTGGACTGTGGGAGGAAGCTGGAGTACCCGGTGAAAACCCACGCTGCACAGGGAGAACATGGAAACTCCACACAGAAAGATCCCAGGTGTCCTAACCGGGACGCGAACCGGGGATCTTCTAGCTGTGAGGCGACGGTGCTGTTAACCATCGATCCACCATGCAGCCCGCATCCGGAACAGTTCCCATAATAATAGTATAATAATACTGGGTTCAAAATGGAACCCTTAACCCCACAAAACGTTTCTTATAAGAACTTTTCTGAGGAGTTCCTCGAATAACCTCAGCTGCATCGATTCCTTAAGGAGCCGTTTTGAACTCAAAAGGTGGTAAGAAACCAAAAAAGGTTTCTCAGATCTCCTCTACCTCTAAGAGCGTGTCATTGGAGCTCACTTATCATCTCGTTAGCAGGGTTGAGAGGCCCAGAAAGCACTGGAGTAGGTCTGAGTAGGAAGACGTTGATATGTATGAATTAACTGTAGTGGTTCATTCATGCTGTGAACAAAAGCAGCCAGATTTGTTGTCCTCTGTAAATAAGACTCACCATAGCTCTATATAGTAGGTTTACACTCACTCTGCCTATACTGGGCAAACAAACTGTAACGCCTTTATAGGTTTAGGGACCCTCGGTCAACAGGGAGAGTTCAACCCAAACGCTGCTTTTATTAATGTTTCCTTTCGGGAGCGGAGTCATTGTAAACACGCTCCTCAGCTCGGCAGCCGTGAATGGGAAAGTGCCTGCTTTTCTAAGGGAGCACAGAAATAGCACAGTGGCGTATCCTGAGGCGGCTCACGCATCGGCTTCACAGGAGGCTGACCTGTGTTCACTGGTGTTCAGCGTCTGCCAGGCCGGCGGTGCTTCCTGCTGCCTTCGGAGGGGGGGAGGAAGCTACAGCCTCTCACTCTGTGGATGCTACACTCATTTACAGTGTTAAAACCAGCAGCATTACCGTCACGCAAACTCACTTACAGAACCCTGCTGGTGGAGGTCTCTAAAAATGTGGTTCCTGCACAGCTAAAATGCATTCTCATAAAAGGAGAGGCTTTTATTTTGAAAGATTCAGAAGGTGGAGCAGGAGGGAAAAATCGAGGCATAAGGCAGCAAAAGCACTTTAGTCCAGGAGACTGTGGACTGCATCTGCATTCAGTTAGATTCACGCACCAAAACTACAGTAATTTTAAGGACAATATCACAGACTGGGTTAAGATACAACATGTTTGAAGCTTCTCCTCCATTTCCTGGGTTATCAGAGTCCCCAACAGTAGAATAAATGACTAAAAGGTATTTTTGGCTTAAAAATACATTCGTGATGCATCAAAAACAAACGGTTTCCATCAAAACTTAAATGAGATGCAGTTCAGTTGAATGTAATTTTCGGGCGCCAGGACTGCCGGCTGACTCAACCTAACTCAAGACACTTTAATCTTTTCCTCTTAGTTGTTATTTCTTCTGCTTACATCACAAGGCACCACACGTTATCACAGTGAATAAATTAAATTCTGTTTGTTTGCTTTCCGCTCTTGAAGCTGAAAAGCAACCGTGTGCTGCAGAAATATTAGTGTCTTCTCCCAGTAGAAAGTACGACACAGTAGGTTGTATTTCCACTTGGAAAGAGCCATAAGGTTCACAGTAGGAGGTAGAGGGTTTACTGGTGGCCTTAACTACTGATACTAACAACATGTAAGAAGCATGGTTAGGTTTAGTGATATGTTTAGGAAACCCTTTAACAACATGCAACTAGATTTGGGTTAAAATACAACAACAACTTTCCTGACATGTTTCAAGCTTCTCCTTCACTGTTTTGGGTGTGCCACATCTAAAATACACTGATCAGCCATAACATCCTGACCACTGACAGGTGAAGTGAATAACATTGATCATATTGGTACTATGTGCTGTTCTGATGGAAAACCTTGGATTTTAACATCCATGTTGATGAGACTTAGACACCCAAATAAAAATTGTCCCACAACAAACACACTGCCTCATGCAAATGGAAATCCCAAATGTCACTGGATGAAAATGCACCCCACCACATGGAAACAACACCAACCAATCAGGAACATGTGGAGGAACATGACAATAGTCCAACATGTTGATGTGACCTCCAGACTTCCTACAGCCCATTGTGATCAAGCATCAACAGGATGCAGTGGAACCAGTTGGATTGACAGAGGCCCCACTGCACAAGCCAGAGTAGCCAAAGGATCCAATGCCAACGTCCTGGTTCCAGACCCCATAGGACACCCTGAGAGGTCCTCTGGTCCATGCCCAATAGACATTTTAGAACACATAAGGGGGACCAACACAATATCAGGCAGGTGGTCATAATGTTATGTCTGATCGGTGTATGATTGGCTTTGAAAAGTTCTGAACCTCAGCAATGTACAGAGAATTTCTTAGAACACACTGACAGCAATGGCACGGGTATCCATCAGTGTTCTATATCAGTGGTTCTCAACTGGTCCAGCCTCAGGACCCACTATGTCTCTATTATTAACGGTCGCGACCCACATTGTTGAAGTTTGCTGTTCCTGCTAACAAAATAAGGTTTTTTTGGATGTAGTCTCAACGCATTTTGATACAATTTAGGAAAATTTCGGCCAATTTTTTGCTAATTTTGGTATATCTGGACGCTTTCGCCAAGTTTTTGGGCATATTTTGGCCCATTTTGGTTGATTTTTGGGACATTTTAGCATAAATTTCTCCAATAAGCTGGCAGAGCCAAATCTAGAGGTCAATAGTGGGCAACTACTGGTGTCACCACCACTAAATATCCTGCTATTGAAAGCAAACTGTGTCATAAGAAACACGTCCTTTAAAATAAAAGACTTTTTACCACTACTTGGGGGGGCCATGCTTCTGTGACCCCCTAAAAATGGTTTCGCGGCCCACTTTTGGGTCCCAACCCACCAGTTGAGAACCACTGTTCTATGTTACCCCCTAATGTTCTCTATGTTATGTGGAAGTTTTCAGTTAGCTATGAATACACATGTGGTCACTGTTGTAATAACACTAATAGTGCTTTTCCTAGTGATCCTTTAGGAGCTGCTGACATCAGTGCTCTAGTGGAGGCTCAGTAGATAAAGCCACACATTTCAAACTCTGAAACATCATTTATCTGGCCTCCCCTGAGCGTCCAGACAGGCTTCACATCTGCGCTAAATGTAGATCCCTTTTCTCTGTTTCGTCTACAAAGCCTCGGATCGCACGTTTTGTTCCCTGCCGTATTCTGAGTTCACCACCAATCAGCATCCTTTGAAAACAGCTACCTGTCAAATGAAAGACCGCAGAGCGTTTAGACCCTGAAGTTAATTTTACATATCAGTGTTTAAACCATCTATTGGCCATCGTACATCTACTCATCCAGAACTACAATGCGAGTTTCAGTGCTACTCAATGCAATCAAACATTTTTTTAAAAGCGCTGTTATGTTTTCAGAGTGAATGAATGGACGCATGAAGACGGAAAAGAGCTGAAACTCAGTGGAGACAGCAGCATGGAGAAGGTAACTCTACAGATGACTTACTGTTTTTTTAAAAAACGATGAAAGATAAAAGGAAAAAAGACTCACTCCAGGAGTCGGATGAAACTACAGAGGCTACAAACTCTGGGAGAAGAGAGAAACTTTGAGGATATAATCAAGTTTCTTTTGAAAGCTGAGATAAAAACAATCAGCTTTTATTACTGCAACTAAAACTATGTTAATTTCCTGTCTTATTATTGTGTTGTTGCCAGAAAGTTGCAGAGTTCCTCCACTGTGGGATTAATAAAAAGTTATCTTATCTTATCTTAGTTTTAATTTCGGTCATTTGAAAAACAAAACTGCACATTTTATTATGATGTTTCATTAAAAGCGCTCGTTTTAATATAAACTGCGTTTGATTGAAGATCGTTTAAGAGATAAGAGTCTAGTCGGTCCATCCTTCCATGACCACATCCCTCGTCGGCTCATCAGAGAGTAGCTGAGCTTTTCTTTTTTACCCAAACAGCCCTGATTGTAGTTCTGTCTTAAAACTGGTCCGCTGTGTCCCTCAAGCCGGGTTATAGATTAAAATAAAGGGTGCAAAAGCTGCTGCAGCGTTCTGATGTATGTCTAGCGTTTCCCATCCAGAGACCGAACAGGTTGGAACAGTTTGTCACCATTAGCTGACGTGCTAAACAACAGGCCTCCTTCCTTCCACCTGCAGGGACAGAATATGATCCAATTTCAGCCACGTAGGCAGAAAGTAAAGTTTTTCACATAGACTTTTCCGATGCAGCTCCTTTATTAAGGAGTTGGGGGATTTCGAACACAATGCAATTAAGCTGAGGAGTCCCTAACTCGCTCTTTCTGCCAGTCTTAAGCTCTTTGTCTCCTGATACTTGCGACTTCTCTCTCCGCAGGTTTCCCAAAATGCAGCTGTCAGGAGTTGTATCCTGCTTCCCATGGTGCGATGCATTATTCAGAGACCCGGGGTTTATCTTTTGATCTAGTTAAATTAAAATGACAGATCCGGAGACAGGCTATACATCCGCGGCATCTGCAAAGTCGCCCCCAGATGCCACTTGTCACATTACCCACAGAGCAAAGTTATCGCAAGCTCCTCGGGACTCTGAGGAGTGGGAAAGGAAGTGGAGCCGTGGACCAAATTATGCGGACCTTGATGAAAGGGTCAAACAACGGGGATAAGGTAGACTTTACTCCCAGCCAGTTTTAGTCGCCGGCTCTCCTCTCGGCTCTAATTACAGCATCCATCACACATAAAGAGGACTGCTCCCGCCGCTGACACCTTTACGGCTGATATAGGAGGCACTGCAGGTAAATGGACAGTTTAATTACCAGTCAGCACAGATACACTGAACGACACACAAACACAGTCAAGCATGTACAGGCGTTCACACACTGATGAGCAGATGTTCATACACTATAGAGCTTCTTCCAGCAAGGCTCAAATATTAGCCCCACTGTGAACTTTGACTAAACTTCCCAGCAGTGAAACCTTTCTCAGGTTATCAGCATGTCTGTATGTAAGAAAGTAAGTTTGATCCAAGCTGGTGCTTGATCATCAAACTGAAAATTCACGTGGTATAACACATCCACAAAAATGATTGTCTGGGCTTTAAAACATGAAATAATAAATCATATTAGCTATGATTCATTACAAATGGTAAATGGTCTGCACTTATATAGCACTTTTCTCGACCTTAGTAGTATCCAAAGCGCTTTACAATGTGTTTCACATTCACCCATTCACACACACATTCACACACCAATGACGACAGAGCTGCCATGCAAGGCGCTAATCTACCATTGGGAGCAACTTGGGGTTCAGTGTCTTGCCCAAGAACACTTCAGCATGCGGAGGGGCCAGGGATCGAACCGCCAACCTTGCGATCAGTGGACAACCGCTCTACCATCTGAGCCATAGCCGCCCCAAAGTCAAGATGTTCCTGATATACATCGATCAGGCATAACATCATGACCACTTGCTCAATATTGTGTTGGTCCCCTTATGTGCTCAAAAATGCTCTGAACCATTGGACATGGACCAGAGGACCTCTCAGGGTGTCCTATGAGATCTGGAACCAGGACGTTGCCACTGCATCCTTTGGGTACTCTGGCTTGTGTCAATCCAACTGGTTCCACTGCATCCTGTTGATGCTTGATCAGAATGGGCTGTAGGAAGTCTGGAGGTCACATCAACATGTTGGACCATTGTCATGTTCCTCCACATGTTCCTGATTGGTTGGTGTTGTTTCCATGTGGTGGGGTGCATTTTCATCCAGTGACATTTGGGATTTCCATCAGCATGAGGGAGTGTGTTTGTTGTGGGACCATGTTTGTTTGGGTGTCTAAGGCTACATTCAGACTGCAGGGCTTAAAGCTCAATTCAGATTTTTTTGTGAAATCCAATTTTTTTGCGAGTTTGTTCACATTTCCAATTAAATGTGACTCGTATGTGATCTCCTGTGTGAACTTCATATGACCCAAAAGTGTCCCGCATGCGCAGAAGAGGACACAACCACGTCACATGCAGCAAGCGTGCTCAGTGTTTGTGGAAGTAAACATGGACGGTAACAGAGGAGTGTATATTTATACCGTTTATACCCACGCTCGGCTTGGAAATGTTTTCAAAAACCACCCGTAAGGCCTCTCTAGTTTGGCCTGAATAGAGCTGTCCCCCCAAGTATGAATGAACTCTGAAACCTTGCTTTCCCTTCACTGACTGGACGCCACATTATCGTACGCCATGGTTGTTGTTTTTGTTCCATCTCCCGCCTACTTGAATGCAGAATAGAGACGTTTGTCGTGTATCAGTGAAATGTAGGTCGGATAAAAGCGACCTGGCCGTTCAGACAGAAGTCGCACGGCAAAAGACCAGATACCTATCAGATTTGTGTTGTTCAGACTGTCGTGAAAAGATCAGATACAGGTCACATCGGGGCAAAAAAAATCAGATTTGGGTCACTTTAGCCTGCTGTCTGAACGTAGCATAAGTCTCATCAACACGGATGTTAAAATCTAAGGTTTTCCAGCAGAACAGCACATCGTACCAACATGATCGATGGTATTCACTTCACCTGTCAGTGGTCAGGATGATGTGGCTGATCAGTCTGCATGTTATCAGCCCAATAAATGGCCGTCGTTATCGGGGTTTATCAGTTGTCAGAATGATTGATAATGATGACACTAGAAAGTGTAGGAGGTCCCTATTTCTCCCATTTGTTTGGGAATGATCCGTGAAAAATGTCGTTGACCTCTTGCAGTTGCGTGAATATGTGCATGTAAAAGTTCTGGTATCATCGTAAACCTGGAAATGTAAAAACTGGAACCTCGTAACGTGATAAATGCAGCAGCAGAGTGTATTTAAATCCAAACCGTGACCCTCTTTTCAACTTGATCAAGTAGTTTTAGCCATTAAGTCCAACAAAACAGCAGCTTAAAACAACAGTAAACACAGAGTGACTTTTGTCTTGTCACAGCTCCACCAACCACTTCAACCTCCAAATGGGGCCTTTTGCTCCTCTATTTCAGTTTGGTTTCAATGTCATTAAATAATAATGATAATGATGATAATGGCTTACAGACCCTACTCAAAGGTTTGGACGCCCCTACTGTCCCATATGAATGAGAAGGATCCATGACCGTACCAGCTAACTAATGGGCTGTTAACATCCAAAACAAGAGATAAAAAGCCATTTCTTTAGTTCTCCGATAACTTTTTAAATGTCCAGATTACAAACTGCTTAGATAGTTTCTGGGCTGCAGTTTTTCCAAGGTATAATCGTGGAACGAAATCAGAAAGCCAAAATGAAACATCGAAGCGTCTGCTTGGAGAAATGTTGTCCAGAAAAACAAAACATGCTTCAGACTTTTAAACAAAAGAAGCCTACGAGCTAAACCCTATGAGCCAGCACGGACCAGTGCGTCACTTATCCACACACGCTTTGACCAACTGGTTTGCTCATAAGGTTGTCAGAAATGCCGAGCTCTCCTCCTACTGTCCTGCAGCTGCTCTTTTTGCCACAAGCCTCTCTTTCATTGCGTTATTTAGTCAGAAACATTACACTGGTATGCTGTATTTGACTGACTAAAAGACATTTATTTATTCTATTTTTCTTTTATTACTTTCATTGCTGAGATACTGAAACCTGGGACCTCGCTACCCATAATATAACCAACTGCTGACGGTTCAACCAGTAATTTAGATGTTATCTCCAGTAGCAGATAATGTCGCCTTAAGCTGTAAGCCTCGATGGGAGATATGAAGCGTGCTGCAGAGGTCTGGTAAACTCACAGCTCCACACAGCCTGAATTTTCTCCCTGTTTAGCTTGTCGTCTTCAGGAGCAGCCCCATGCTGACCGACGTGGCCAATTTATCAGAATCCATGCGGCTCCTCGTGCAACTACAGAAGGAGACAACTTTTTACACGAACGTATTGTCATGGAAATCCTGCCACTGCTGTGACCCCAATTACCTCAAACAAACACTTTGGTGGGTCGGTGGCAGATTTAGTGTTGCTTACAATATAGAGAATAAGAGTTTGTGCAGATTCAGGCATCACTCCGAGTAACAAGTACCGGTAAGCTTCTTTAGAACGGTGAACAGAAGTTCTTCTCCTATTGGCTCAAAGCAAATAGTCCTGCATTATTTAAGTTGTTGATGAAACTTATAGATGCCCAAACAAACATTGTCCCACAACAAACACACTCCCTCATGCTGATGGAAATCCCAAATGTCACTGGATGAAAATGCACCCCACCACATGGAAACAACACCAACCAATCAGGAACATGTGGAGGAACATGACAATGGTCCAACATGTTGATGTGACCTCCAGACTTCCTACAGCCCATTCTGATCAAGCATCAACAGGATGCAGTGGAACAAGTTGGATTGACAGAGGCCCCACTGCACAAGCCAGAGTAGCCAAAGGATCCAGTGGTTCCAGACCCCATAGGACACCCTGAGAGGTCCTCTGGTCCATGTCCAATGGTTTAGAACATTTTGGAACACATAAGGGGACCAACACAATATTAGGCAGGTGGTCATAATGTCATGCTTGATTGTTGAATAAGCCTATTCAGCCTGTAACTGTGAACATATTAGGACTTTGTACGGCTGAAAATGAATAAATGTACCAGCAGTCAATCACTGACAGATGAGTATTATGTAGATAAATATAAATTCTAAGAGCTTATAATTGATTTTACTTTCACAGTAGTACTTGTCTAAAAAACCTGCAAACAGTCTTTGTTGTTTGAATTGGTGGAGTTCCCCTTTAACTCAGCTTTTTGTGGTAATTTTGAACAATTCCACCAATGGCAGTCTCAAAAACAGGGATTCACAGTCCTGGAGTTTCATAAGTAGCAAACAGAAGGAAGTAATCCTGTCAACTTCTATTTAATTAAATTCTATTTACTGTAAGTACCAACAAGTTTGTACATTTCTGTAAATACCAGCATCTTATCTATCTATCTATCTATCTATCTATCTATCTATCTATCTATCTATCTATCTATCTATCTATCTATCTATCTATCTATATAGCTATCTATCTAGCTATCTATCTATCTATCTATCCATCCATCCATCCATCCATCCATCCATCCATCCATCCACCCATCCATCCATCCACCCACCCATCCACCCACCCATCCATTCATCCATCCATCCATCCATCCACCCACCCACCCACCCATCCATCCATCCATCCATCCATCCATCCATCCATCCATCCATCCATCCATCCATCCATCCATCCAACCAACCAACCAACCAACCAACCAACTTGCAAGGCAGGACTCAGCCTATCATTTTAGAAGAAGCAGCGTTGTCGAGTTACAAGACATTCTAAGGCAGGAAGGGTTTATTTTCATGGAGAAGTACTAAATATGAAACTTCCACACACAGGGATGAGTTTTTAGGGATTTCATTAACGACTGGAGAGGGACTTTAATGATTAGACAGGTGTTTTTGTTTAGTCTAGATAGCCGGAGGGATGCCGAGCCGTGGCGCGCTTTGCTTTGTTTATCTCCTTTTTAAAATGCTGCGCAGCCTGAGATAAGATAAGACCGATCTACTCGTGTCTCACAACTTTAGGCTGGTTGTCTCCAGCCATTTGCCTTGTTTATATTGTGTTCCACTGCCTGACCCGCATCGTGCCTGCCTGCATTTATGTAAACATATTAGAGAGGTTTATGCTGTCCAGTGTGATTAAAATCTCCTCCTCTGGGCTCTCAGTTTATCATTCCACCTTCAGGTACCCAACATATACCTACTGAAGAGACGCCATACACACGACTACTTACACTTTAATAGAAGCTTCTAAATCTGCTGTTTCTGTCTCTTAATAATTGTGGTTTATGCTGTTTTTCCCGTGCTGTGGTTCCACTACTTTCTCCTTCACATGTAAATAGACAAACACTGGAACATATCTTATTCACCGTCTCCTTTATTCACACCAGATTAGTCGTCCTTGCTGCATGTTGCACTGTCTAATCTCTGGTGATGTTCTGGATAAAGCTGAGATGTGCAAGCTGTTTATTGTCCTTGCGTCAGTTCTGCACTGAACCGAACGCCGAGCGTCATGAAAGCATGTCAACGCGTGTGAGTTTGTGCACAGGGATTTTTTGCTCGCAACAGCGGAGCGGCGTCTCGTTTCGCGTGGGTCTTCTAAACAGAAGACGCTTTGAAAATGGAGCTCACGTCTTTGCATATTTCAAAGGCGACACGGTGGCAGCTGCGTTATTTTTGGTGTGGTTTCTCTCCCTGTCCTTGTGATATCCACGGGCAACTTTTTCAAACAACTTATCTCGTGTCCCCATCTCAGAGAGAAGAAAAAATAATCTTCCACTGTCGCTTATTAGATCCAAAACCAGGAAAATAAATGTGGCTTGAGGAGGAGGAACATTCCAGCAAAGGAGCAAAAAAATGAAAAGCAGATGCAGTATGTACATATCAGATGTTTTATAATTACCTAGAAATGATTTGGCAAGATTATTTGTCAGTACAGAACAGGCTGCTGTGCTGTTAATGCACAATAAAGCCCACTTACAGTAGCCGGAGTAGGGGGCAGATTTGAACTATCGACTGCTAATTGTATTAGAACACTGGAATGTTTGATCCAAGTACATAAATACCCCATACTGTGTATCCATGAGCGGACACCTTGAACTGGTACTAAATAAAATCACCAGCAATCAGTAATGAAATCAAACTAACGGGGGCAGCTTGTTGCCCGAGAGCCAGAAAAGTGGGGTGACAGAAAATTTGCCTTGAAAATGTTAAGAAGTGTGAATTTGATCGATTTAACCCAAAGGATCCAGTGCCCTGGTCCTGGTTCCAGACCCCATAGGACACCCTGAGAGGTCCTCTGGTCCATGCCCAATGGTTCAGAGCATTTTAGACCACATAAGGGGGACCAACACAATATTAGCCAGGTGGTCATGATGTTATGCCTGATCAGTGTATGGTCCTGTCTCTCCTTCCTACACAACTAGAATGCATTCTCATTTACATTTTCTGACAGATCTTGTTAGTTTTCAGTCTTTTACAAATCTGATTACAATCAACATATCATTGCTATTTAGGCCTCATCCAAACGAAGATGAGTCCAGGCCTAAACACACAAATAGTCCATCCAACCCGTGTATCGTCCACAACAAGGCGGCGTTTTGGGGGTCTAAAAACGATCCTTTCTGAACTTAGGTCCCAGAGTGCAAAGATCTGAAAACGCCGTTTACGTGGCACCGTTGTTACGTCCTGTCCACTCCTTTTTCTGCGTCATAGCTCCACCTCTCCATAGACGCGCCAAATTCAGAAAACGACGACAACAATGTCTCCGTATAGTGCTGCGTATGTCCTGCTGATAGTTCCACCTCATCGTCCGTCCAGACTAGAGTCCTACCAGCTCGTCCACTCCTATTTGCCGCCGCCATGTTCTATGTTTACATCCTATACAGATTTCTTCATGCCTAAAGTCCCGCCGCCAGTTTCCGCTTGTGTCTGTTACGGTGTCACAGCGCCACCAACAGGCCTGGCAGGTGTTTTACATCGTTTTCAGGCGTATCAAGTGAATTCGTCGAACACATTTACTGAAACAGCTCCGTCTTCATGAAGAACGTTTTTGAAACTATAAGCGTTTTGGCTTTGTGTGGACGGGGCCTTACATTAGATGGGGCAGGACTCATCACCCTGGCAACCCAGAAGATAAAGGACGACCTTTAAAGATGACGCGAAAGGAGCACATTTTTACTTAAGCCGGTGCCTCAACTTCTTAAAAGCTTCTTACACATAGTCATTGTTGAAGATGTCAACTAAAGTATGATATTTTCCTAAAGCTAACCAAACAAAAGTGGAAACTGAACTGCAGACAACAAATGAAAACAAAACTTAAGTTGAAGAATAATGGTCCCCTACCAGAAACACAATAAAGAGGAACAAACAGGAAGCATTTGGAGGCATTTCTTCTCTTTATTTCTACCATAACTATGCTACTAAAGCGCTGTGTGGTCCAAATTGTTTTGGCTCGTAATCTCACTGTGGTCCAATTTGCCTTGTTTGTATTTACATTAATATTTACCGGGGGCCGTTAAATTTTTGAAGGAGACAAGCAGCAGCACAGGCAGCTGTGCAGCTTGGAACGGGTAATTTGCACATTCCGTCAATGTTTAAAGTTATCTTCATTACACAGGCCGGGACAAAAATCAATACTTCATCAGAGCTGCCTGGACCACGTCTGCAAGGGCCAGTGAACATGCAGAATTTCACCCACATCCTATAAAGCTAAAACCACATGGGTTACAGAGCTCTCTAGCGGGTATCGATTGCTGCACCGTATGAGCTGGAGTGCACGTTGGTGTAATTTGAATCTAATTATCCAAAAAATTAGGTACCGTGATGGCTGTATTATCAGATTTTAGGGAATATAATATATGTTGTGCATATATAGAACTGCAAGCAGCATGTTTCTAAAGTTTCACCTTGAAGAAATTGGACTGTGCTCACTGAATTTTTCGACTATTTGCCTATTTTGTTAAGTCGTGAATCATCTACAGTAATTATAAAGTCACTCATGCTGTCAGTCCTCAGTAGATTAGAATAACCTCAAACGCCATCGCATAGCATGGAAAAGTCCCATAATTACACAAAAAAATCACTGACACTCCACACACCACCTCAGGCAACTTAAGATTATACTTCATACCACCCCCCCTCTTTTTTTCTAGCAGAGACCGACTTCATTGCCCCAATTTCCAAAAATATTAGGATCTGATGCAGGGGGAACATAGGAGACATGTACACCATGTGCCGCCTTTGTTCTGCACACCCCAAACACGCCAGGGAGCCTTAAACTCCCACACAGAGATCTTTTAAATCTTCGTCTCGCTCGTAGTGAACACGGAGAACATTACAATGCAGATCACATATGCACACAGGACGTGCATAGACACACACGGCAGCTCCAGCCTTCAGCTACACTCTGCGGCAGAGGGAACAGGCCGACAAAGGAGGGAAGATCTGTGTTCTTCTGAAGGACTCCGATTGCAACGGTAAAGCTGATTGTGCGGTGTTAATGTCTGCAAATCGCACTAAACGAATGTGAAAGAAGGAAACAGAGGAGGCGACACAGAAAACACACAAACAACCATATTCCACCTCCAGACTTCCTACAGCCCATTGTGATCAAGCATCAACAGGATGCAGTGGAACAAGTTGGATTGACACAAGCCAGAGCACCCAATGGGTCCAGTGGCAACGTCCTGGTTCCAGACCCCATAGGACACCCTGAGAGGTCCTCTGGTCCAATGGTTCAGAGCATTTTGGACCACATAAGGGGGACCAACACAATATTAGGCAGGTGGTCATAATGTTATGCCTGATTGGTGTATGCAGGGCGAGCTGCAGAAAGCACCACTGCCATCAAGTTTCTGCTCACTTCTGCAGCTTCAAATCCCTCAGCATACAGAGTTTTCAGCTCTTCCTTCTGGCTGGTGCTGAACAGTTCCCCTGTCTCTGGGTAGATTTCCCCTTTTTTGTGAAGGAGATGTGAAACCAAATGGCGCAGTGCAGACGATCTCTTTCCACGGCTCAGATGTTGGAGCAGTGGTTCCTCTCTTGGAGGCCAACAAGGCGGCTTCAGAGGGTTCAAAGACACAGATAGTTCAAAGCTCCATCAGGGTTGCTCCTCGGTTTCTGGAGGGCTTTGGCGCTGTGTGTGAAGGGGGGGTGTGTTAGCATTTTCAGATTTCTTTTTAGCTTTTCATCTGTGACAGCTTATTTTCTCCCGGGTTGTCATGAATTTGTTTCCTCCATGATGACAATACAGGTTACAGGAGCCTTTAGAATCTCCTGCAGGGTAAACTGAGCTTGTTAAGCACTTGTAGTGCTGATTAACTTTAAAAGAATGCAGAATGAACTGACCGTAAACACCTTCTAACCTTGCAGTATTAAGGCTTGAAGATACTTCCATGACTCTTATTACCTTAATTAACAAAATAAACATTGAGCTGGGTTTAACCCTGCTGCCAGACTGTTTTTCTAACACTGTAACGTTGTGGAAAGTTCAGTTCCAATGGTTTAAATCAACATAATTGACAATCATAGCTCACAATTTTGAGCTAAGGTAGTTTGTGTTCACCTTTTCATTTTCTAATATTCTGTTTCATCAGATCCTCCTCATCACCTGTTCATCCCCAGCTTCCATTTGTTGCGACGTAGCAGCGATTTTAGATTTAGTGTGGAATCCGGTTCACTTCAAAGTAGAGTGCGGATACTTCCTGATGTTTACAGTTAAAATTAAATAACTTAATCCGATCTGCTGGCCTGTCTTGTCTCACCATTACTGTTGGCCACATCCATGTCCTCCTCTCCGGTACCACTGCACCTCTTAGAGAGATGAGCAAGATGAAAATAAGCATTAAAGATCCTTGTTGTCCAGATCTAATGGTGATCTGTTCAGTTTATAACCCGTCTGAACCTGGTGTGGAAGCAGGACCATCAACCCACCCACCCACCCATCCATCCATCCATCCATCCATCCATCCATCCATCCATCCACCTATCCACCTATCCATCCATCCATCCATCCATCCATCCATCCATCCATCCATCCATCCATCCACCTATCTATCCATCCATCCATCCATCCATCCATCCATCCATCCTCTACCACTTATCCTGGGCCGGGTTGCAGATGCAGCAGTCTAAGCAGAGAGGCCCAGACTTCCTTCACCCCAGACACCTCCTCCAGTTCTTCTGGTGGGACCCCGAGGCGTTCCCAGGCCAGCCGAGAGACATAGTCCCTCCAGCAAGTCCGAAGTCTTCCCCGAGGCCTCCTTCTGGTGGGACATGACTGGAACACCTCCTGACGGAGGCGTAGGATTAGAACAGATGTCCAAGCCACCTCAGCTGACTCCTCTCGATGTGGAGAAGTAGTGGCTCTACTCCGAGCTCCTCACCCAACCCCTGAATCTGTGAACTGTCAAAGTGGTGCGAACTTGTGTTGCATTCATAATTATGTTTTCATTTGTGTATAAACAGCTAAAAATGAGAGTCAGTGTGTTTCCTTTATGTTAGAACCAGGTCTTCTCCTAGTCCACCATGTTGCACCGTAGGTTTCTACAGTATTCCAGAAGGAATAAAGTAAAAGCCCTAGATCTGAAGATGGCCTTTTGTTGTGTTTTCCACAACCACTGTGACTTGAAGTGAGGGGTATTCAGCTGGTTGCACTCTGTAGCCTCAGCGCTAGACACCACAAAACCCCACACACTGGACCTTTAATGAAAATGTCACCAACTGTGGCTGCAAGCTGTCTGTTATACCGCCATAAATATGTTCAAAGCAGTGTCTCCAGAAAGCCAGTCCAGCAGGAGCTCTGCACCTCATGGGTTTTTACAGATCAAACAGAAAACAGATTTATCGAAAGAAAATAGCGTCAATTAACGTAACAAAATATATGACATTAAATAAGTGATTGCAGAAGCTTTCATTCCCTTTAAAAGTAGAGTTTTCTGTAGCATCTGATCTTAAACGCTTTGAAAATACACGTTTTAAGACAAGAATATTGAAGTGTTTTTGGCTGCAGCCCCAAGATGGGAGATAAAAGTTGTTGACTACATTAGATTGGAAACATTGGTGCCATGATGTCTGGTAAACAACATGAGGAGATTTCATATTAGAGGATATCTCTCCCCTATAGAGAGCCCAGCAGATGTCCCTAACACAATGAGTTGACACCTGTCCAGCTCGCTTTCAGGTTGCAGAGGAGGATACTGCAGAAAGCAAATATTTTATGAATGTTGTCCTGGAACATCATCTTTCCCAAATTGTCTACTGATGATATAATTGTCTGGTGTTGGAGTTGGCTCCGCTCAACAGCTACTAAACATGCAATAAACGTCGGGGAGTCTTAAATAGGAATCATTGTACACTGCAAACCTTGTACAAGCATTTCAATTTTTAAAGCACATTAGGGATTATGATGAAAGAATCATCAATACATCGACTTAGTTTTGTCACCTTAATGGGAAGGAAATGGCAGCCCTGAACAGCAGGGGATTTGCTGCTCTATAAGTGTGAGGGAATGTGAAAATAATGGTGCAGAGAAGTAAGCAGGCCCATTCAATACAGATTATGTGGAGTCGTCCCTAATCACGTATTGTAGCTTGCGCCGAATGCTGCACTGACCTTATTGTTATTCCGCCAATAGCTTTTCGATTACTTCTCCGAACCTGAATGAAAAGATTTATTTGCCATTGTTCAGAAACGGTAACAGAACTTACACACAGTGTTTCAAGGTCACTAAAGTTAACTTCTCTCAGCAACACGCCTCATTAAGCTGCAGCAGACTTGCTTCTGAACACGACGCTGCGAAGATGGAGCCGTTCCTTACAGTTTCCGACTGCGACAAAGATACAGGCGGCTCTTATTAAACGGTGAAACGTGTGTTTGAGGGGGCTGGAGAAGACCGGTTGTGAGTGGAGTGTGATTGACTTGCCGCGTCGCTGTGTTTCCAGGCTGCCTCATCAGCTGCTGAGATTTATGGGTTGTTGACTCTCACTGGAGGCGAAGCGAAATAACTTGGACAAGCTGCGGAGTCGGATAAACCTGGAAGGTCTCAGCCTGCAGAAGAGAATTCAAATTTTAGGGTGTCCCCTGCCTTCGCCCGAGTCGGCTGGGATAGACTCCAGCCCCGATACGACCCTTCAGAGGATTAAGCGGTGTATTGATAATCGATGGATGGATACAAGATGGAGGTCCCATAGGAGCCTTTAAAAATGGAAATTGTAGCTTCTTTGGCATTAAAAAAACAGAACCAGCAAACATGGGAATCTCTTAGAGGTGGCGCTCTTGTTATCTGCTGGTACTGTTATCTTTGCCTCACACTTTACACAGGAGTGTTTTCCAGCCAAATGTAAAGGCCGGCACACACTACAAGATAATCGGGCCGATTTTTGTCCCGATCTCCTCCTTACGATCAAACCCAGCAAAGGCCCGATTGTTGGATGTTTGCAAATGATATCATGTCTGATCTTCCTGTGGTGTGTTCAGAGTGATTTTGTCTGGTCTGATCCACTAGGAAGGTCTCGGAAGGAGAGATCGTAGATAATGTTTAATATTGTTTAATATCTGCGTGTGTGATGTCACGTGTACCGGATTTAAGCCAATCAAAACGCGAGGTGACTCAGCTGACTGACGGAAGAGGAAGTAAAAACAAACAAGTAGAGTTACCGTCGCTAAAAAAAATTAATCAGATTAATCATGATGATGGATTAATCCGCACTAATGCGTCAATTTTGACAGCCCTAAAAATCTCTGCCCCTCGGCTCAGAGATCTGGATGGTCTGATGAAAAAACAGCTTCAATTCTAGTAACGCGACGCATTTTTGGCAGCAACGGTAACGGCGATATAATGATGGGAGGAGTGATCAGTCAGATTACTGGTTACTGAAAAAAGGAACGCCGTTAGTAACGTTGTTATTTATAGTGCCGTTATTCCCATCATGTTTGTTTACACTGAAGTCACGTTTGACTACGCGAGATTTGGAATACTGAGCGTGAAGAACCTGATAGTCTGCTGAAGAATCGGTTTAGAATCTTATAGTGTGGTGAGCTCTGCAGTGAACTCCACACTATAAGATCAGAAGAGAGAAATCTTGTGCGATCTGTCTTTTGTTATCTTCAAGTGTTTGGTCTCTAAATCTGTGACGTTTTGAAAAATGCTGTAGTGTGTGCCGGCCTTAAAGCAGTAAGGATGAAAGTCAGCAGCTCTGAGACAGAAAACATGAACTCTCCTCCTCCAGGGTAGAAGAGAATCACTGCCCCGAGTGAAGGAGCTGAATCCAGGGATCTTATTCATCACTGAGGATAGGATGGGATGTAATATCAACTGGTAAACTGATGGCATGTCAGCAGTAATGTGGAAGCAGTAGCAGCTTGTTGTGGTGCAGGCGAGCAAAGCCTAAGGGCAAAACTCCAGATCTACTGTTGGATCGACCTTCCCACTGTCATGTGCGTTTGAGCAGCGTCGTCGGGCTCAACCTGCAGAGAGAGGAGCTCTGGGTAGAACTTGACAACTCCCTCTGGAGGTGTCCAACAGGGAAGAGGCCCCACAGGAGATCCTGAAAAGAGGAGGGTGCCTGGGCGGCTGTAGCATGCCACAACAAAGACCTGGACACGATGACATTTTTACACTCCTTTTCCTCCTGGTGTGATTTATCTTGTCCTGGTTGTGCATGTAAATTAGCATGTGTCCCAGACTGTGCTTGCAGTTGGCCTCAGCTCAACCTGTCACACCGACTCCTCCTCCTCCTCCTCCTCCTCCTCCTCCTCCTCCATCCAGCCTCCTGCAGCTGATGATTGGACTGGTGCTGCCATCACTTCACCTGCTTAAAAGCTCGGCCATATTGTCCCTCCAGACGGCTGTGATTTAGACTGAACAGCTCGACTCAGTGTCTCTTGTTATTGTGTTTCCTGAAATCTAGACAGACTGCGGCAAGAAACTTTACCCGTTGCTGACCTGTAAATTGGTTTTTTTTAAGCGTATGAAACATTTGTTCGTCACTGGAGGTTGGGCCACGTTTAGTGTTTGCTACGAGCACATTAGTAGCACAGTAGTTATAAATGTTTAGACTAGGTGCCTGTAAGCTTGCTTGGTTAGTGGGTTAGGGTTAGTGCAGGTAGAATTAGGTTTCAGTTCTTTAGTTCTTAGCACACGGCAGGTAAGCAAGTTTAAAATTTCTAGTTGAAAGTCCTCTTTTTGTGCATAATAATTTATTCATTTTTATTTCTGTTCTGACTTTTGTGACCTGTGCTAATTTACTTTGCAACTTGAAAAACCGACCACTCAATAAAACACATTAAACTCTGGTTAAACCTCGACTTTTCGGTTGTTTATGTATTACTATCCTTTCCTATAGCTTCTTGAAATGTAACAGAACGCCTCAACAATGTCCGTTTTCTCTCTGCTTAAACAAAAATGCAGCAACACACCACAGTTCTGCCCTCCAACTGCATTGAGGACGTCTTGGTCCTTTCATTGTCAATATGCCCTCATGGATATGGTCCCACATGCATCTCACAGTTTGTCAGTGTGATATCCTCCTTCCCAAGTTGTGTAAAGAGGTTTTTGCCATCACCATGTCGTGCCTTCTTATGAATGTAAATGCATCTGTATTATCTGGCAAGGTCTGGTACTGTCTTAAACAAGCCTCTTCCAAAGACACCAAACCTTGACCCAACACTCCTTCATCAGTGTTGCCTCTGATTTAAGGCAACGTTTTGACAAATTCCAGACTGGCTTTAGGAAGAATCACAGCACAGAAACAGCTAAGCTCATAGTAACAACCAGCATCCTGATAAATGTCCTTGGACCAGTTCTATCTGTCGCCCCTGGGCCCTATTACTGTTTAACCCTGTGTCCAACTCTACTTTGCTGACGACTCCCTGTTATATATGTAATCATGACAATCTATATTTGCCTTACTGCAATCAAGGACTGAACGGCTGCTAACATCCTACAACTTAAAACAGATAAAGCTGAAGTCCTGATTATTGACCCTGACTAAATTCTTCCAATATCACCCCTATCTTGGACCTCCTTCAACCCACATAAGACTTTCAGCCACAAACTTGGGAGTTACTTTCAATCGCAACCTCAACTTCAACCAACACATCAAGACTCTGGTCCAATCACGCCACATGAAACTTGGAAACATTGCAAAGATCTTATACAAACTCCAATTTTCTTGCGCCTGGACTAATACAGCTCTTTATTGACCTGCCTCAATGACTCAACAATCACAGACAGACTACTTAGAAACACTCGACCAACACTTAACTCCATTCTGTTGATTACTTCTAAATCTCTGCACAGTCTGGCTCCGCTCCACATATCTGAACTTTTAATACCTTATTTTACGTTTAAGCCCCTGAGATCTGAGAATCTGTTACTCTTAAAAGTCCCACGGCCCACACTGAAAACAAAGGAGGACCCTGTAACTGTCAGAGCATCCCAGTCTTGCTCGCTTTCTAACGCTTTGCATAGTTCAGTGTTTTGTGAAGCACCTTGCAGCTGCTTCTGACTTTAGAAATAAAGTTAATTATTGTCATTGTTATTAATATGACGACCTGTCTCTTACAAAAGCGGCAAATGGTTGCAAAAGCTCTCCAAAGCTCTTCACAATTTACCTCTCATTCAGCCATTCAAACAGCCCGTTAAGCAAAATGCCGGCCTGATGATCTGCGAGCACCGTGGGGTTGGGACTGAACTGCCACCTCTGTGATTAATGAGTGACCCACTCCACCTCATTAGGTGTAGAGGTGGCCGCATTTCCAGTGCCTTTTTGACCAACAGAATCATTGTACCTGAGCCTGTTGAGTTAGATTTAATGATCGTATCCGCATTTGACTTCAGTGGAGGACCGGCCGGGGCTGAATAAATCAGCAGAGTGGTGTCACTCCAGCCTCGGCACACAGTGTTAACCAGAGGGATAATTACACGGAGCCTTGTACCGTCATTATATTATGGTAGTGATAATGTATGCCATAGTGTCCTCATGTATAAATATCATCCACAGGGCTAATTAAACGAAGCCGTCTCACTTCCATTCCCGTGCAGTCATTAAGTAATGGATGACAATGTATGCCGAGGAGTGTATCCCCACTTACCAGCTGATAGAGTCCTAATCTTTTCGTTAAGTTTAACTTGGTTTCTGTGATAATCCGAAACAAGCAGCACTGTTGCTATGGATACCTGCAGTTTAATACACCAGATCTTTGTCTAAGGTGTCCTCTGGAGCAGTCTTAACAGATACCTGCCTGCCTAGGTACTCTATGTCACCATGTAAACACCATAATGACCCGTACAGAGCCCGGGTTGAAAACTGTCCTGATGTTTGATGCCTGGTGGGATGAATTCGGTGCATTTGATTAAAAAGAACTTTCCGCTGGGCAACGCGACGATTCAAGACTGCCCATCTACCATCTCATTAAACGGCTGCTAAATGTGAGCTACACTCATTAAAAGCTAAATCCAATATATGCTATTTGCTTGGTGCGAAGCTGGTTTATGTGTGCTGAAAAATGCCAGCTCGGTGCGGAGAAGATGGCTCTTAACATCATGGAGTGGGGGGGGGGAGGAAAAAAAACTGTCACGACCATCAGCATCTGAAAGTTTTCCTTCCAAAATGTGTTCGTGCCATTAAGAGGGAGTTAAATGTGCAGGCGGAGCAGGCGACAAACAGTTCTTAGACTATTGCTGTTTTGTTAGAGCACTAATTAGAATGCAAATCAGAGGATGTACTGCCAGCGAAATGTTCTGTCACCACATTCTGCAGACAAAGAATGCACTTTTTCAGTCATTATGGCTCCAATCAGTCGCGGTGCCGGCGAGAAATAACGCACGACGAGAAGGCGAATAAAAGTAAGTGTTTCCTTACAACACGAAGCGAACTAAATGATGGCATTAAGCCTGATGAAAGGAGCTGGATTCAAACTCAATGTACGTATGAATATGTGTTCATGTGCTTTATTTTAGTTGCACTTGTTGAAAATCTCTGAATCATTTATGAATATGACTCATGTTTTGAATTTTAAATCTTAAATTTGGCTGAACTTAATGAAATCACTGTGAAAATACAGTCATATCCTAACAGGGATGTACAGATTTTCCATAGTACAGTTAAAAACATAAAATCTGAAGCTTTTTGGAGACTACAGTTTCTCATCCATTGCTGCCTCATACAATAGATGTTTCCAGTCTGTTAAATCTGAACCCTATCTTTTACACTTTATTGTTTAGCTCTATATGCATTTTTAAATGTTAAGTTAGGAGATCTCAACTAGCCATTCACAGCAGCATATACCGATCTGATCACTGACAGGTGAAGTGAATAACATGGATCATATTGGTACTATGTGATGTTCTGATGGAAAACCTTGATCAGACTTAGACACCCAAATAAACATCGTCCCACAACAAACACACTCCCTCATGCTGATGGAAATCCCAAATGTCACTGGATGAAAATGCACCCCACCACATGGAAACAACATCAACCAATCAGGAACATGTGGAGGAACATGACAATGGTCCAACATGTTGATGTGACCTCCAGACTTCCTACAGCCCATTCTGATCAAGCATCAACAGGATGCAGTGGAACAAGTTGGATTGACAGAGGCCCCACTGCACAAGACAGAGCACCCAAAGGATCCAGTGGTTCCAGACCCCATAGGACCCCCTGAGAGGTCCTCTGGTCCATGCCCAATGGTTCAGAGCATTTTTTTTGACCACATAAGGGGGACCAACACAATATTAGGCAGGTGGTAATGATGTTATGCCTGGTCGGTGTAAATTCTATAAGAAGAAAATGTATCACTGTGATTATTGGTAAGTCTAGTGGCAATATTACACAGTAAACTTTTACTGTACATTACTGTAATCATCATTTTAATTAACTATTATAGTAAATTATAACTGTAACACTGTAAAAATGTGGCGATCATAGCTGCCAATATGTTTGTAAAACTCAAGTTTTACAGAATGCAACATTTTTTTTACAGTACTTAGCTCTAAATACTGGCGTATAAAGGCGATCACATATGCCAGTATTTTACTGCACTTTTGGAGGTGAATTCAGTGTTGTTTATAATTTAAGTGCTTAAAGATACCCCCCTCTGTACATATTCAGTACTATAAAGTCCTCAAATAAATAAATAAAATAAATATGTCAAGAAAATTCACAAACATAAGCATGGACTGTGCGAGTGGACTTCTCTAAAGTGTTCTCTCCGAGGCTGCAGGTGCCACGTCTGGCTGAGATAAAGCGCTCAAGGTTTTCTTTCTACCGACCGTAACCCTCCTCGCTGATGTGGCCCCCTCACCGGCCTCCACTGTAAATATAAACGTGTTCTCAGTCGGTGCTCTTTAAAAGCAAACCAGGCCAGAAGGAAGTGCTGCCTTCAGCCGTCACTCCTCCTGAGCTTTTTGTGCTGTTTTCTGAGGACTGAAGGTTTCGAGGGAAACTGCTGCAGAACAATCTGGACTTGGAGGTACTTCAGAAGGAGATGGAGGCAGCAAGTAAAGGAGATTGAGAGAGAGAAAAAATACAGTAATGAAATGTAATCTAACTGTTGATTTGACATGAGTTTTCCTGTTATTGCCATAGCAACAGGGCTGTGATCACTGTGAAGCTTTAAATCTCATCTCCTTTTGTCTTATTATAGGTCTGTGTGGCGTCAAGCTTTGTGCCGTTGTCATGATGACAGAACTGGTTTGTCCTCTAATGCAAAGGTCACAGATTTAAACACCACAGCATTCATGGATATGTGGCTGAGCGCCGCACTCAGTTTGAGCTGGAACCTTTGAGACCCGGCAGTTGACTCTTGTTGTTGTTGCCATGAATAAACCGTTTACCAGCGAATGTATTTACCAGCAAGAGGTTTAGTTGTTGGGCACTAATCCTTCGACTAAGAGCACAGCCTCATGCAGGGTTTCAGAAATACAGAGAGCTTGCTACAGGGGTTTAGGAGCACATGAAAACTTTTGCTTTTTCCCTGATTACCTCCGCCAAGGAGGTCATGTGATGGCAGACGTTTGTTTGTGTGCAAAATAACTCGAAAACTCGTGGACTGATTTGGATGAAATTTTCAGGAAATGTGTGAAATGGGACAAGGAACACATGATGACATGTTGGGACTGATCCGGATCACCGTCTGGATCCAGGATCTTTTTTTAATGTAAGTGTAACCAGGTGGACAATTAAATGTGGTTTACTGTAAAAGCCACCAGAGGGCACTCATGTTTTTGGGGTAACCCCCTCTGACCACATGACATTTTGGGTCTCCACGTGACAGACAGCGACAATGGCGGAGTTCTCTTTCCTTCCTGAGCGACATACGCACGGTTGGGCCGGCATTCTTATCCCCGGTTGTCTAAGAAGCTGGGAGGCTGTTAGGAGCTGCCGCGCTAGAGGCCGCACCTGTTCATTAGGTCGGATGGGGTGACGGCCACATTGTTGGTAGGACATTTGAACTGTATGTAATTACATTTGTATCTGTAACGTTCCATAGAAAATATGTGAATTGGGAGATTGTGTTGGGGTGGACTGAAGCTCCTTGGTGGAGGTATGAGCTCTCTGAGTGCTTTACTAGTTTCCATATGTGCATTTTCAGACTTTTAGAGGTCAAAACTTGAACAATAGTAATAATAATGCATTGGTTTGTATAGCGCTCTTCTAGGCACTCAAAGACCCTTTACATTGCATCATTCATTCACTCTATACTTGATGGTGGTAGAGTGACGGAGGCCAGGCTGCCAGTCTGCTCCATCAGCCCCTCCGACCACCACCAACCACTCACTCTCACACTGCATCCACCCTGTACTGTTTGAATGTGACATGATGGGTGGACTACAAAGCAAAGTAGTAAAGTTAAAACAGCCAAGATAACTTTACGGAAGCTGGTTTGACAAAATCTATAACCTCAGAGGGAGATAATCATTTTGTTATGAATGGAGAATCATGGGAAATAATAAAGTTTAATATAGTAAAACATCCTGTGACTCCAAATGATACAAGAGAGGAATGCTGGTAGAAAACTGTTGACTGTGTGTTAATATATTTATGTTACAACTCTCTCTCAGTACAGATGCTTGCTTCTAAGACAGCTGCACTTAGAGATCTTAAACTTTTAACATTCAAGAGGTCCGTTTAGGTCTCACACCATCTGATGATGAAGGGTAACTAAAAACCATGTTAGTTTTTGGCCAAATTAAAGTGAATTTAATGCTATTGATTGAATATTCTCTGTAATGAACACCAGCAGACTGATCAGTTCTCTAATCTGAGTACTATTAGCAGCAGCACCAGCAGTGTGAAACTGATTTGGCAGAGTATCAGGATGAAACATAACGACGTATTTATCACCAACTGAATGCATGTAGGTTCCCATGGCAACGTCACGCATATAGCCTGTGCTACTGTAACTGCTCGGCTCCATTCGGTGGGATTACCGACGTGCGACAACAGATTTGCAGATTTAACATCTTCTCTCGGCTGAGAGTCTGCATCACTCGTAGGGAGAATCGTCAGGAAAAGAGTTGATTAAAGACGATTTAAATCCCAAACTCTGAACAAAAACCTCTTCTTTAGCAGGTTAGCCGTGTAGCATCAGCTACCACGATCACCCAGCAAGTTAAAACACTTTTGTGACACTGAAAATTCTGGTTCTAAGCTCAACACACCTGCTAACCCATTCATCAGCTGCATTACTTTTTCTCCCAGCGTCCTCTTCTGGTGTCGGATTCCTTCTCTTCTGAAAGCTGGACTTCGATTGATGCAGGGTTTTCATTTTTTTCATCTGCGTAGGTGAAGAAACAAACAAAACAAGGTCGATTGATATTTACATGCAAATGCTTCCAACCTCCACTGAAATAAACTCGCAGTGAAAATAGAAATCCATAGGGTTCCTCGTCTTAACATGCATTTCAACCCTTTGCACAGATGGAATTGAAAGAAAAGCATTTCAGCTTTGTCTGTTTGACACTGGATGGATGGCAATAACGTTAGCTGGCTGGAGAAGCATCATCATAGTCTCTGTATAACGTAGCATGATGTAGCTATTCGTCAAATCATGTCTGAGAATGAATGATGTTGAATTACAAGCAGCCTGCTAGTTAAATTCTCTAGTTACGGGTATCATCCTTCGGTCTATTCAGCTGCCTTTATGCTGCATTGACATAATCAAAGAACTGTTGTGTTGAGTAAAGATTTTGTCGAATCGTCTACACACAAGCAATTACACTAATAATCAGTCCTTGCTGCACCAAAGCAGAGGTATTACTTAGCAATTACTTTACCACTTTTATTATGCACACCTCATAAAAAAGTACAGAGGCCTCAGTGACCTCACTTGTGTCTCCGGCCATGACTGAGATTACTCCCAAAGGAGGGGAGGGAAAACAATGATCTTAACAGTATTTACAATGACCTTTCACCGGCTGGGGAGTTTGTTGACGTTAAGATGGTGTTGCACAAGACAGAAGTTATAAAGAGGGTGGAAAAAAATCAATGGACATGAACTGAGGTTTCCATGCAACCAGTAAAAAGAAAGACTATTGAGACGGACTGTTCCAACAAAGGTTTTTGGATGGTACCACCACCACCTAAAGATTTTCACAGTATACAGTAAAGTATACACCGATCAGGCATAACATTATGACCACCTACGTAATACTGTGTTGGTCCAAACCATTGGGCATGGACCAGAGGACCTCTCAGGGGGTCCTATGGGGTCTGGAACCACTGGATCCTTTGGGTACTCTGTCTTGTGCAGTGGGGCCTCTGTCAATCCAACTGGTTCCACTGCATCCTGTTGATGCTTGATCAGAATGGGCTGTAGGAAGTCTGGAGGTCACATCAACATGTTGGACCATTGTCATGTTCCTCCACATGTTCCTGATTGGTTGATGTTGTTTCCATGTGGTGGGGTGCATTTTCATCCAGTGACATTTGGGATTTCCATCAGCATGAGGGAGTGTGTTTGTTGTGGGACAATGTTTATTTGGGTGTCTAAGTCTGATCAAGGTTTTCCATCAGAACACCACATAGTACCAATATGATCCATGTCTCTTCACCTGTCAGTGGTCATGATGTTGGGGCTCATCGGTGTCTATTTTACAGGATACAGGTTTTTTTTTTGCAGTACATGTGAAACTGAAGACCTGGGTAGGTGCTCTGCTGAAACAGGAATCAGCTGTTGTTTGTCTTTTCTGTTTCATATAATGCAAATGCAGCAGACAGTGGCAAATCTAATTTGCTGTAATTTTGCATTACGTTCGGGTTTCACAGTACGCAGTTCAGGTTGTGGTTGAGAAAACACTGTGGTCAGTGAATGCGTTTTGTGTTCAAGCATAAATAGTGATCCACAGTTGTGCTCGCTGCTTGAAAATATGATTTCCATAATGAGGAGTGTGTTTCCCCGTCTGTAAAACTGAAACTAAACAGTTCAATATGGGCATAGGCCTGCTACTGTAACCATGTTAACCAGGGTTAAGTGGGGTATGAGCTGCGTTGTTTTAGCTGTTTAATGTTGACCTGCTTTGAAATATGACATGCTGTTTTTCTGTGTGTGTGTGTGTGTGTGTGTGTGTGTGTGTGTGTGTGTGTGTGTGTGTAGAGGCACCACCAATGTCTCCATTATCAGTAAACAAAAAATGTCCATTAGCAAAAAGCACATAAAAACAACTACCTGCTGACTCATTACAGGCTCCCCACAGAGCACTGCAGGTGATTTTCATTTTGCGTCCTTGCTTTAGCTCCCACAGAACTCGGGATTGTGCTTTTGGCGTTTTATGGAACAGTTTTAGTAAATACTTTAACATAATCAATGTTAACAATTGCTCAGTGGCTCTGCTGTTAATGGTGCCCCCGAAAGACTAGAATGTAAATGAGTGACAACAAAGAGAGGCTAATGCTTGGGACAGCCTTTCTAAATAAATATAAGGTAAATCTGCAGCTGCACTTGTTTAAGTTGGTTTTACTACATGCAAGGTGATTTTTACTGCAGATAAGTCAGTTAAAGGATCTATTCCACCACTTAATTAAATGCTTTTTTGAAAGATAAAAGATTTAATTTACTGATTTAGATCAAACCTTTAAGATAGAAGCATTATTTTGATGAGTTGGGTTGACATAATATTGTTGCTAATCGCATCAATCTAATACTGTGAGTAATTTAAACTCTGTATAAGATGATTTAAAACTAAATTGAAGTTGAGGAAACTTAATAAAATTGGCTTGACTCTTTTATATTTCGTCACTTTGAGTTCAAGATTTAAATTTCCCTCCTCTATCCTGACATTCCCGGACAATTCCAGACAGTTAAGACTGGTAATTAAAAACACCTTCGACTGCAGAGGAAAATTAAATTCCCAATCTAGTTTGTCATTTGAACATATTTTCAAAAACATTTTTAAAAAGATCGATGCAAGAAAGCATTCAAGGACCACATCTTTAAAATGTCATTAACTGTTTTCTCATTGAAACTCAGCTACCTTAAAAATTCTGGCTTCACTCAACACTTGTGCACTTTGAGGACAGTTTGCAGTCCTCAAACCCACAGAGGAAATCTTTCCCATGTGGTGGCGGAAGGTTTACGGCCACCAGCAACGTGACTGGATACCCCTCATGACTACAGTGAGTCCTGGATGTGTGGACGTACTGTATCTGCAGAAAGCTGTCAGGACTGCAGCAGCATCCTTTCCCAGGGGTTCTGGAAAGAGGGCATGATGATGCTTATGGTCCAGTTCAGAAAGTAGTGTGGACTAGCATGGTTGCATTGTTGTGCTTCAATATCTATCCTAAACACATACTGTATCCACCGATCAGCCCCAACATCCTGACCACTGACAGGTGAAGTGAATAACATTGATCATATTGGTACTATGTGGTGTTCTGATGGAAAACCTTGATCAGACTTAGACACCCAAATAAACATCGTCCCACAACAAACACACTCCCTCATGCTGATGGAAATCCCAAATGTCACTGGATGAAAATGCACCCCACCACATGGAAACAACACCAACCAATCAGGAACATGTGGAGGAACATGACAATGGTCCAACATGTTGATGTGACCTCCAGACTTCCTACAGCCCATTCTGATCAAGCATCAACAGGATGCAGTGGAACAAGTTGGATTGACAGAGGCCCCACTGCACAAGACAGAGCACCCAAAGGATCCAGTGGTTCCAGACCCCATAGGACCCCCTGAGAGGTCCTCTGGTCCAATGGTTCAGAGCATTTTGGACCAACACAATATTAGACAGGTGGTCATAATGTTAGGCCTGATCGGTGTAAATAGAGACCATCTTAGTTTATCCTGTAGCCCAATGATCCTGGCGTGTTCTTTTTGTTGTTGTGGAATATTAGATCATATTAAATAAAGAGAAAAACATGACTTAAACAATATCAGCTGTCTGTTTTTGCACAATTTTGCACAATAACCTAAAAACAAAGAATGCATTGGATCCTGGGGTGTTGAATGAAGTGTGTAGCTTGGAGTAGTGTATTTTTGGACGTTGAATCAACTGTCAAGTTGAGGTACATGTTGGCAAAGAGAACTGAGTGAGTGACAGAGGAAATCCAGCAAGAGCTTTTTTTTTTTTTTTTTGATATTGCTTTCACTTCAGTGATGGAATGTCAGCATCGTTTCTCGTAGCTGGGTGGAAGACCGGGGTGTCTGAGGAGTGTTGGACCTGCCTGTAGCGCTGAGAGTTCAGATGCCCCCGACACCCAACTCAAGCATCTCTGAATCCTTAAACTGACAGCGCACAAGAGAGTGGCTGCCTGTTGACGGTACAGGAACAGAGTGGTTGTTACAGCAAAGGAGATTAGAGACGTGTTTCAAAGCCACTAATCATCATTAGAGTTTTACATGGAAATTACATACATGTAGCAATTTGGGTGGAACTAGCTGCAGTTTTCACTCAGTATGTAGCACAATATGATACTTTTCCCCCTGACCCCAGCATTAATAGCCTTCATTTCTGTGTAGCAGTGGTGGGCCTAAACTCTATCAGAATCACTGACTTACATTTTAATATTTTCCCCATTCATCTTTTTACATTATTCCCAATAGTCTGTTCTCTTCATTCTATCATGTGCCTCTGGGCCGTGGTGCTTCCAGCAGTGTATGTTTGCATTAGAGCTTTTATCCAATCATATTTCAGCCGTCATGTGTCGCCAGGGTTTCTGTGTTTGAGTCCTGCTGCAGGTTTAACCGTTAGCAAGGTTTAACAGTCAGATCATACACATGAACAGATTTTTTCATTTAAACGACAGATTTGCTGATCAGCAAACACAAATATGTTGTGTTCGTTCAAATTTGGCGTCTCAAATTGGGGCGGCTTGACAACAAATTTCCAGGTCGCTCATTGTCACCACTCTGCACTTATCCACATGTAAACGCTTCTCTTAAAGTCAGATAAGAACTCTGATTGCCGTCTAAGTGCGGTAAAGGAGAGCTAACAAGTGCGTCTCAGGGTCAGATGCTTTTACACTTTCATAACGTCTTGCTAGAATGAGCCTCTCGCTGCCTCATATCGGATGGTGCTGCCTTTCAGTCCATCTCAGATGCTCCTTGGTTGCATTTACAGTTTTTGTATTTACATTTTTTATGTTATTCAGTGGCCATCTGCCTGGCAATGTTGTGGATCAGGAGGCCACAACTTGAGGTTCTTCAGTCCAGGTTCTAAGTTCATATTCTCTTATTTGTATGAGTGCTCAAAAATAGCAGTTGCCAGAGGCTCACCAATAGAGGCAGAGAAGGAGTCCAGAGAGTCAGTCTTCAGATTCAAAGAAATAGTATTTATTCTGTAAAAATACAGGACAAACACACTGAGAGATACCCAGGGTAAACTCTGGCAATCGCTCCTGCTGTTCTGACTTTATACTTTATACCATCCTTCTTTTAAGATACATACTGGGTAAATTTCCACCATTACATCACCTGTTTTGATTCTAATAGTGTCTGGAAGGTCCGGTACTGTATTAAAAATAATTATGGATGGATAGGCAGTGATACCAGGCGGAATTACTCCCTTCTCCTAGCCTCACTCCCCAACCCAGTCAAAACCCTTTATTCTCTTTGAACTCGTACATCAGGGCATCCTTGACCGTTACACCACAGCAAACAGTTTTTCGTGTTCCTCTTATGTGAGCAAAACAGGTGCACTCAGCCTTTGATACCATTACTGGGAGTGTTTGGACCTTTTTAATTAAAAAATACTTTCTGTTACCAAAAATACCTTCTGTTTCTGAACATCAGCCACTACAATGAGACACAACAATGGGACAAAAAAGGTTTACAATGGTTCAAAATGCTGCTCAGATTATACTGTATCAGGCAGATTAGTCATATTGCATGTTTCTGTAGAAGGGTTTCTCAATTTAATATACTATAATATGTGAATAGGGCAGTAATGTTTGCCTAACATTGGCTAAAAACCACTTGGCTCAGTAGTTGGTTTAATAAAAAGACAAATGTCTGCTGTCGTCTAGTATGGGATTAGATTGAAACACCTTCACTACGTCCTTTTGGCCCCCCTTTCTTTTTCCTACATGATACGATCACATCGCCTCCTGCATGGGCCCAAACACAGCCGTTAAAATAAATGTTCTGCGTGTGCATGTAATCCAGGGCTGTTAAAATATTCAGATCGGTGAAGGCGCATGAGACGATATGTGCAAAGCAGCGTGGGTTTATTTAACATGCGTATCAGGAGGCAGCCTAAATATAGTCGACTGTTGGCTCGGCTGCCTGGATTCGCGAGCGAGAGGGGCGGTGCCAAAAAATAAAAAAATATAAAATAACGCCAGGGCTCCGGAGATGCAACCCCTGGACCAGAGATTGGAGCTGAGATTGTGGCTGCAAGAACAAGAAGAACATGGCAGGTAATTTACTGAGATGTGATGTGAGTAAGAAAATCCACCCACATGAGCTTGATTATTATTAGAAGAGCAGGAGATGGAGGTCAGGTGCGGCGGCGAAGCTTCATTACATACTGAACAAATGTGATGTGATGAAAGTGCTAAAGATCCACAGCTATGAGGCTGATGTTCCAGACTGGTTGCTGCTACCAGAAAGTCATTCATGCCTCTAAAATCTTACAGTGGACCAAGAGGTGACCTAAGAGGCTTAAAAATGTAGCTGCAGTTCCTCATACGGCCACTTGAGGCTGGCTCCAAAAGTGAGTCAAACCCCATAGTACTCCATGTTAAAAAAACAACATTACATCAGAGATAAATGTGTTGGCAGTCGGGTAAAAGAAAACGTTTTGGTCTCTGGAGCTAATTTCACCTCTCATGACGACTGTGCAGGTTGTGATTTTTTACATAACTCACCCACTGAAATTGTATTAAGGGTTAAAACTGTGGACGCTTTAAGTGACAGCTATTTAAATCACGTGTTCACATCTGTTTATTATCAGTGAAGATCTAAAATCACTTGCTAAAATGTAACGATGACACATAATTTAAAGGATCAAAAGAAATCCTAGAGGGAGTGGGGACTTCATTTATGAATGTACACAACTTTAATATCTCAGTTCTTCTAAAGGACATCCCAGCTTGTCTCTGTGTCGTTTGTAATGAACCTACAGGTGGACTGAAGACTACAGTTGTCAGAGAGTATTCCACATCAGCACCATTACAGGAAAGTCCACGACCCACCTTAGCTCCACTTATTTTTTGGATTAGTCAGGAGTGAAGAGGAATCAGGCACTGCTGAGATAACGACATGTTCAGGACACCTATTGGTGACATCACGGAGGGTTCATCCATCCTTATATGCATTCAGTAGGGTGGACCTGCACTCCAAACAATTTGACTGGTTTTGCGAACCTTGTTAGAAGGTTGTGTTGGGTTTTTCCTTAAAGTATTTTAAAGGGAACTTCCTAAAGTTGCTGGACTTTTACAGACGACTGCATGTGTGAGAAAAGTTGTATAAAGCGCTGTGCAAGTGATGTCACTCGAGGCGACTCTGTCTCCGAAAAATTACACTCATAGAAAAGTAGTTTTGGCGTCAAGACCTCACTATGTGAAGAATGGTTTTCTTTGGATTGCGTTCGGAAGAAAAAAACCCTTTTATTTCAGGAAGAAACCTCCAGCAGAACCAGGCTGAGGGAGGGTGGCTGTCTGCCTCACCTGGTTGGGGTGAGGGTAAAACGGAGAGAGGACGTAATAGCAGAGGGAGAACTGACAGACAACAAACACCGGGGGAGAGAAGACACAAAATCAGTGACATGCAACGGTGGTTTGAAAGAAAAAATCAGACTGTGATGTCGTAAGAAAGGCTTCCAGTTTGAAAGAGCCATGAAATCCATGTAAAGTAGGATGAGGATGGAGGTCAGGAACAGGACTCTGGGGTTTGTGAGTGGACCATTATCCTTAGATGTAAATCTGATTTTCATTTGCTTCTGGTTATGTTTAGGAACCAAAACAAAGTGGTTAGGTGTAGGAAAAAAGCATAGTTTGGGCTAAAATATGACCCTTTAACAACCAGTTTGAAGTTTGTCCTTCGTGTTCTGGGTTGTCTGTGCGGCTAACTCCACTCCAGACGTCACAAACATAATCTGTCCCCACTGAGAATTAAATTTAATTGTAAAGGAGCATCATTTCTGGAAGGTGGGGCTGGAAGACATTAGTGAGATCCCCACGTCTTGCTCCTCATCTCTGCTTGAAGCTCCTGGAGGACACATCTGAATATCGTGAAGTAAAAACGACAGTGTGTGAATCTCAGGCTCTGCTGCATTGATTTCGATTTCTCTTCTTGTTTTGACAGTGATATAGGAGCGCAACTGACTAACATGCCTCCATTTTATACACATGCTTTAACGACTGCACGACTTTTCTTTTATGAAGTCAGTCAGATTCCATGTAGTGTTTTCGAGCTTTTTAGAGTGAACCTGAAATATATTACGCCAACAATACACACTAATTTTACAGAAATTCATAACAGATTGCAGCACGACTTTCCGACTGCTGGAAGACAGCGGAGTAATGACACTTTTTATTGTGGAGATTTATTGCATGGGTGTAATATTCCTCTGAATGATTTGTTTGGAATTAAACTAACCCAGCGCCGGACAAAGGAATGCCCATCAATATACACACAGCTGCTGGCTTCTCATCTCATACGCCATGCAAACCGTGCAGTCTGCAAGCCAAATAGATACATGAAAGAAAGAGAGAGAGAGCGGGTGAGGCAGGGATTACTCATTTTCTCTCTTTCTGCAGCCGCTGCTATCTCCCATGACACAACCTTTTTTAATGGATTTTCTCATCTTTTCGTGTGCGGTAATATAACATGCATTCATTTGAGTGCGACCGCATGGGGCAGGGAGCTGATGGGGAGGTTGCTCATGTGCAAACATAACATGGTTTTACCTGCAATGATTAAAGGCCTCCGGTCGTTCCTGCTTCTTATTTCATTCACGGCACGACTCCAAACCTCGGATAGCATCTTCACTGCAGCAGCTGCGTGAGCGTTTGTTATCGTATGTCTTGCAATAGAATCCTAAGAGATAAATCAGAGGAACTGTCCCTGAATGCTTTGCACGTGCAGCTGACATATCATGATGCAAGCATGTCGGCATGGCTCACGGTCTCAAAGGAAGGCTTCCAACATCTTTGTGGAATCCATGATTCCAAGAATTGAGGCTATTTTGAGAGCAACAGAAGGCCCCGTCCAGCATTCCTAATAAAGTGCTTCATGGTAAGTCAGTGTTAATCATTTAATACGAAGCTAAACACCTTCATCAGGCCTTTGCATTAGTATGACGCTCCAGCTGACCACTATTAACTTCTCTTATTGGATCATTTGGCTGGTGGCTGGTATTAATTTCCCATCTTTGGCCATCGCTCTGCAGCCAGCCTGCACGGATCTAATCTTTTTGAGAGCTGCATTTGGAGACTTTAATGTCTGTTTCTTGGGGTGGAAAGAAGCTGGGGGCAAGGAGAGATAAGGGAAATACATTCTGATTCCCTCATTCTGGTGGAGGCATAATTGAGTCCATTCAAGGCTTTTAGGGGGCTCAGATATAACCACCATGCCTGCAGACGTCTCTGTGATATTACATTAGCCCTGAGAGCGCTGGGAGAGTCGCCACCGCTGCCTGTCTGAGGCGCAGGCAGCGGTGAATTAGCATTTGCATAATAATAATGTTTAGCCTTTGTTGACCTGCAGTGCAGTGTTTGGGGTTTACCACATTAGCAGAATCAGTGTTGTTGTGCAAACTGTCAGAAGCGGTGTTCCCCAAGTGAAGAAAAATAAAATACAGCAGAGACGATTTTTACCCAATGAGAGCTGGTTGTTTGTCTTTAGTTCAAATAAAACGGTAAAACAGGAGGACGTATGGACTGAAAAGGTGAAATCAGGAAATGTCAGGTCAAAAACTAAATGTACAGCTGGAACCTGGTAGTCGGTCCAAAACACATGAGCAGCTCTAAGAGGGACAGGCAAAGGTCTAAGGACAAGCAGGAGGAGACTGCATTAACGTAGGTATAGCAACACAGCTGGACAACAAGGCAGGAGACGGGTTTAGTGACGAGAAAAGGTTGAGAAATGTTGAGAAGGTGTATTTATGATTTACTCCAAGACACTGTGATGTTAGATTTGGTTGCAGCTGCAATATCCACCTTGCAGCCACATATTTTAAAGGTGTTTTCTCTTGTTTTTTCTTGATCCAAGTCCTGAAAATAATAATAAAACACACCGATCAGCCACAACATTATCACCAATCCCAAATGTCACTGGATGAAAATGCACCCCACCACATGGAAACAACACCAACCAATCAGGAACATGTGGAGGAACATGACAATGGTCCGACATGTTGATGTGACCTCCAGACTTCCTACAGCCCATTCTGATCAAGCATCAACAGGATGCAGTGGAACCAGTTGGATTGACAGAGGCCCCACTGCACAAGCCAGAGTAGCCAAAGGATCCAGTGGTTCCAGACCCCATAGGACCCCCTGAGAGGTCCTCTGGTCCAATGGTTCAGAGCATTTTGACTAACACAGTATTAGGCAGGTGGTCATGATGCTATGAATGATCGGTGTATAAAAATGAAGGAGATCTCACAAAATTTAATTCAGTAAAGGGACAAAGATTAGACTTCAAAATGAAATAATTTATCAAGCTGTCACTCAAATGATCCTAAACTTTCTTTGTTCTGTAATATGCATCAGTCAGCCACAATATTATGCTGCCAAACCAGCTCTGAACTGTTTGGCTGCAGTCGTTGGACCTCTGAAGGAGTCCTTTGGTGTCTGGTGTCAGGATGTTGGCCGAGATGGCTCAGGTGGAGCGGGTCGTCCTCTTATCTAATCACAAGGTCGGTAGTTTAATCCCCAGGACCTCGTTGTGCCAAAGTGTCCTGGGGCAAGACACTGAACCACAAGCTGCTTCAGATGGCAGTAAAAACACTCTGCGTGGCAGCTTTGTCGCCATCAGTGTGTGTAAATGGAAAACACACTGTAGAGTTATAATATAAGCATCATTTGCACTTGTTCAGTGAAGCTCTAAAGGTGCATGGTGGCAAAGAAATGTGTCACAACTGCAAGGAAAAGTTGCATACAGCCTATAAATATTCATCATATTTAGAAGATGTAATGGTGCTCATCACCATGGGAACCTCCTTATAAAGTGTGATTTTCTAGCAGGCAATAGGGAAAATACTAAAAAAATCCCTCTCGCAAATGTGTGTCACTCCCCATGTGATGAAATTGGATTTTTGCCTCGGCTTGCTTGAATCTGCTTCTTTTTCAGTGTTTCTACGAATGTGTGGAAAAAAAAGGCTTTTCAAGACCCTAATGAAAGATGGTATCTGAACCAGCAGAGATGATTCTACACAATGGAAGCTGCATGTGTGCCCACGAAGTCCCATTGTTTACAGTTTTTATTATTATTTCCACTGAAGAAAGATCTGTTTTATATGTGCAAAGGACGAAAGCAGTGAACTCTCATCTAGTTAGGATGTCTGTCTAATCCATTACTCCAGCAGAAGCCACAGTTTACATATTCATACTTTAAGAAGGACTACATGTATTTAATCTTCACAAAATATCACAGGTTTACATGATGACACCCACAGACCTTCTAGATGACTCGGAATAACAAGGTCGCACTGAAGCTTCCGGGATTAAAGAGGCCAAATATCACAGAAACAGAGGGATGCACCTCCTCATGTGGTTATATGTGTCTCTGCCTTTATCAGAGGAACAGCGTCAGTGAGGCTGTTGGTTGGAGATCTGTTTGGGCATCGCTGACAGAAGGCAACAAAGGTAACATCACGGCGGAGGATACAGGAACGACAAGATGTTTGAAGCATAAGTCTGTGGCTTTGTTGGTGGAAATATCATACTGCTATGTCGAGTGCAATGGTTTCATTTGTGTGTCAGGAGAGCAGGGAGGAGGAAACAGGTTTTACACTCTGAAAAGTAATTCAACGTACCTATTTCCACAGTTTAATTACATGCATGTTAGCGAGATTTAAAAAACAGCCTAATTTACTGATTTATCTTATGGAGCCCCTAAAGGGACATGGGCAGAAAAAAATTAAAATGCAAGTTTCTCGTGCGCACGCGAACTTCCGGCATCAACAACTCATTAGTGACACGTTGTCAAAACATAATCGATGCCTCTTTCCATCGTTGTCAGGTAGACAATGTGCTACAAGCCCAGCTTTATCAACAGTAGCTGTCTTTCAAGCTGCAGAAATAACACTGGTGTCTGTGCAGCCGGCTGGGCGATGAGTGTCCAGGGACCGTCTGCAAATTACAATTTTGCCGACGCTATGATTTTTATATTTATATGTATCTCAAACCAAGTGTTGTGGTCTGATCAACAGGAGCCAGTCGATGGCTGCAGTGATTCTGGTGACACTACAGTGTATCAGGGTAATGTTATTGAATATTTGTGTGGTGTCTCTCTACGCTGTTGCAGCGGTTTTGCATTTTGCACCCTGAATGTTGAGCTTCGCCCCAAACTGCACACTGCAGTCAGAAGCTTCTCGATCGAACCGCCAAACTTGCGATCAGTGGACAACCCGCTCTACCACCTGAGCCACAGCCGCCAAGATGGCAAGTTAGCAGACAGACAAGACCGGATATCTAGCAAACCCCACAGCTTGACGGCTAAGCAAGCGGACTGGACAATCAGTACTTAAACAGGTATAGAAGTGTATTTATACAGGGGGGTTGATGGGAACAGGTGAGGTGGGCAGGTGCCTGGGCATAGACTGAAAGACTGAGGACTTCTGTTGGGTTGAGGTGGTGAACTGTGCACTTCTGCAAAGGATACAGCAAGAATGAACCCGAGCATTCTCGGCATCGCCCATGGCTCCGTTGGCAGGCCTCCTCTGTCCTTGAGATGCTCTTCAGGAATCCATGACGATGGTGAGCTAAGACTGATTCCCGAGTGTTAGGGCTGGTATTTTTATTGTCTAGTGAATATTTGTACATTCCTGCACGATCTTAAATTTCTATTACTTTGATAGTACTTTGGATTTGCTACACTTGCTTTTTTATTCTTTTACCTCCAACTGGTTTTTATTCCTTCTTTGAAAATTCTCTTCCTGTTAAAATCAAGTCAGACTTCTAACACGTTAAACCTGCTTGATAAGTAAATGGATTCTGATTCTGATGGCGGCTATCCTTGCTGTCTGTGCAGCTACACAAAAAGAAGACCTACTCAATAAAAATATCACACGCGAAGACTAAAATCTCATCTCATTGTCCATTTACTTTCAGTGCTCGGCGGCAAATCTTTAAAACCAAGAGCGGGGCACCGAAAAACCCAAACACAAGTAAACACAGCAGCTGTTGAGTGACGTCTGCTCTGATGTGTTTTTTAATTGATAGGATGTCGCTCCGTGGTGCCAAATATGAAGACGTATCAGACTTTAGGATCAATTCTCTGTTGGTTTTCATGGGATTTGTTGACATAAAATAAGAATATAGAACAGAATCACCAGCGTCCATGCACTTCTAATGTCCTCACTTTAGCAGATAACTTATTATAGCTGCACAATGTGCACAAGTGCAAAGGCAGAAAAACTAGTTGCATAATATAACACAGGCTGCAATGAATTTAACATAGTTTAGTTATACCGAGATGATTTTATCTCGAAGAAAGTGAAAAGAAACTACTAATATTCATTAAGATACAGTGAGTTAACTAATTATCTGTATTGAATGACACATCCATTACACACTCAGTCCTAAAAGCTGCAGCCTCTCCTCCCTTTTCCTCGGCTTGTCTGTTTCTAGTTGTACCATTTCATCTGATCCGGCTTCTCTCCTTTCATTTCAGCACTAATGGCATGCATTAGCCAGTCTGACAAAGCCGGTCCTCCACCTCTTTCATATCTTCAAGAACAGCGTGTCGTGTCGCCACTCAGCGCAGGTGGTGTTGTCTTTTATCTGTTCGGAACGAGGAGATGTGAAAAACACTTGGAGCGCTACAGTGTAAATAACAGAGTCGTGAAGGAGCTCGGGGAGATGTTGTGATGAACTGAGCTGTGCAGATGCAAGTTTAAGAAGAAGAAGCTGGAGCTGCTTCTGCCCTTTGGAAATTTCATTTGCCTTAACCCCCTTTTTCCTCCTACTTATTTGAGAGTCTGGTAACGACGGCGACCTTCGCAACGAGCCCGGTGTCACGGCGAGCGAGCTTTGCCCTCATTAGCAGCCTCCACTTGCTGTCTGTCATCCGCCTCAACGGGGGGAAAACAACCAGAGGAAGGTGGCGACTCGGGTGAGGCTGTCCCAGCACGCCTTCTGTGTCCCCGGCCTCGTCCTTGTCCCTTCCTCTGAAGCCCGAGCAGGGACAAAAATGTCAGCAACACGAGGTGCCAGACAGGCCTCCGCCATCCCCCCTGTGCTCTGGGTACTGTTCCCTGCTCATTAGGAGGTATAACAAGATTTCACCCTTCTGCCCAAATCAAATGAAGCCTGTGTGATGATAGCCTCGGTGACCTTTAGGTTCCTCATGAATCTGACAAGGCAGAATTCATGCCTCCCCCCTCTCTCTGCATGTCAGGAACTATTATTCTGCCCTCAGTGGACATCATCCAGGTGCGTCCTGGAGCGACTTTTTGGAGAATACCACTGAAAATATGCATATATGGAGTAGTGGAGCTTGGAAATACTGAAAACTTTATGGTTCCCACCAGAGACGGCCCTACCTAATGTAGCGCCCTAGGTAAGATTTCATATGGCGCCCCCCTCCATCGGTGTTTACATACGCTTGCAAAAGAAATCAAATATTGTTGTTCAGTAGTGATATTAATTGGGCATTGCTTTACATTTGAACCAATAGTAATAACTAGTTTTAATACACTGAACAAAAATATAAACGCCCCATGTGAAATATTGATGCCACATGAAGTGCACCACTCAAAGTGAGCGTATACTTGGCAAATACTTTTTCACAGCACTGTACCTCCCCCAGGTTTATTTAGAATTTGAGAGATAGATGTGAACTGCAGCTGGACTGGCTGGTGGAGGCAGTTCTAGTTTCTCTTGTTCTTCTTCTATTCTCCTGTATAGCAACATCAGTTTATCATCTGTTTATTGCACGTCCTTGAAGTCTATCAGTGTTGAAGCCGAGGATGATTTGACTCCATCTAACCTGCACACTCCTTGAAATATGCAGCTTGTTGGTATCAGTCTATGATGAGGCGCTTGTCTGGTGTCGTTCAGGCATTTCTGGCACCTAAAGTGGTAAACTGTACTGGCTTTTTTACACCAAATTGTGTTTTTATCTGCCTTTTGAATAATTTCTGTTGTATTTTGCTGCACAGGAAGCCTTACGAGAAACACTTTGTCACCTGGCTTTTGAAAAGTGCTTAAAAATAATTCATCACTTCATGCTCTTTGGGAACATTTGGATGGGTTAACAGACAACAGAGTAACTATTAAAGGTTCTGTCATTTAGCAGAAGAAATATATTTTCACATAAACTCACGCCTTTTCTTCCAGCCTACATGCTAATAGTTGAATTCAATCAGATTGTAATGTATTTAAGAGTCATCAAGTTAGCATTTAACATCATATATATCACATTCAGCCATCTCCACTATCAGAGGCCGTCATACCGCCGCTTACTTTTCCGCCTCTAAATAATTCACTCACAGCGATGTGCCCATTTGCCGTCTGCACATGGTGTTTTTCAGTGGCAGTCTTCCATTTTGTCTGTCTGGATGTGTTGCTCGGTGAGATGCATCAGACGAAACACAATGGGGGAGAAGGCAAATTATCTCCATCTGCAAGGTGATGCCGTGAGTGCTGCGCTCTTCATCAGATGTCTGCACTCTGAAATGTCAAGCTTGCAGGTGCTAATGTAGTCAAACACCTCTGGAACATAATGCACTGTCCACGTCTATTAAGCTGCCGTCATGTTCTTCATAGTTTGGATCCTGACAGAGAACAGTGTCGTCGCGTTTTGCTCTTGGAAAGGCCATCGTTGCGGCCTTCAGAAGTTAATTGCCAATACAATCAAGATTTGCATGTAATTCTATCGACATATCGTTCTGTTAATCAGACGCTGTGTCCACAAGCAGCAGTTTGAGAATGATAAACAACTTAACATTTTAGAAGCTCTGCGATGACCTTTAAGAACTGTTATTTCCATCCTGATGTATCGAGTTTAAAAATTCTGCAATCATGACTTTCTCTCGCTTCCCTGCAAAGCTCTCGGAAAAGCTGCACACGCTGTCAGTAAAGACAAAGAACATTTTTGAAACTGGTTCGGGGACGAAGGCACATTAATGCATCAAGTAACTGGGTATTCGCTCCGAATATTAGTTGCTCCTTTTCCACCAAGAAGAACCAGGTGCTAGTTCTGGTGCTTAGTTGGTTCTAATCTGGTTCCTCCAGATTCCAATGACAAGGAGCCCAGTTGGAGCCATTGGGTCACCGTAAAACTACTACGCTAGCATCCATTACATAGCAGTTAAACAAACGCAGTAAGTTGATGATAACATCTATGTTTATCTCTATAGATGGTCTTAAGGCTGATTGTGAGGCGGAGGTCCTCCTGTTGCCTGGACACATCCGTGATCACGCTACTGGTGGGACACAACTGTAGCGGATTTCAGGTCAACAGTTTGTGGTAAACTTCCGTGTGTCCCGGGAGTCATTCCAATACATGTGTGATGGGACCAGGGACGTCCTGGAGAACAAGGACACTAATTAGCGCTTGTGTGTCCCTTTCCACCGTTGATGGTTGGTCACCATAACCCCGCCCCCAGCCCCTGACGTACTCGGTGCTTAGCTCTGGACCAGCAAAGAGTTGGTGCTTCCTGAGCTCCAGTTTTTAGCACCTGGAGTCGGTGCTTAGGTGGTGGAAACACAAAGAACTGGTGCTAAGTCAGGCTCTGGCTCCGAACTAGACCTGGAACCAGCTCAGTGGAAAAGGAGTAAGTAAAAACACTTTCTAGAGGCTGGCCGAGATCCTTTTTTTAAAAAAATAATTCACAAAAAACTGCAAATGTGTTCACCAGCTTTGCTTTTACAAAGTTGAACTACATGCAGGGAAGTTAAATCTTATTCCTTCCAAAGTACATTTTTAATCTCCAAGAACTTGTTTACTCGTTTCTTCTTGCATGTCGTCTCCTGGGAATCAGACAAAATGAGTCAGCTCTGGTCAAACATTTTATTTTTACCACCGGTGGCCCCATGCCGAGACCGACTGTGGTGCAGCGACAGCCTCTTTGGTTTCACATTGGCATGCATGAGGAGCCGTGGAAGGTTCCCTACAATCAAGGAGCAAGAAAAAAACAGAACCGGAAACCCCCTCAGAGCTCTGATCCCAGGTCTGATTGCCTCTTAGCATTTTTATTCAGCTGTACAGTTGAGAGAACGGCCAGATGAGAACTTATTTCCTTCAAACCAGAGACCTGGAATAAACGGCTCAGGAGCTTTTGGGAAGTAATGCGGTTTTGCGATTGCGCAGGACTGCATGTGAAACAGTATCACAGTGTACACTCCAGATAACATTCATTAGTCTGAGACTCTCAGGGAAGAACACAGTGATAGATCTGATGTGAAGCATACAAAAATAAATAAATATTAACACCTGAATCTTGAGTGTTGGAAGCGGCGACTTGATTGTTTGACTGATCCTAATTGTTGCCGGTCTTGCGTGTTTCAAGGCGCACAATTCATTCATGTCTCCCACAGCTGGTCGGACTACTCAGGCTTCCACATAAAAACCCTTGATTGTATAAAGACTCCAAAAGTCCTCCGATAAATACGTCTCCGCAAGGTCAGGCTGCGTTCTTTGGATGAAGTAAGGGTAGCAGGTTTATAGTCCTGGACAAACCTGCAGGGAATATTGTGCAAAAACTGCTCTGAAAAACTGGTAAATTTGAATCTATTACAATAAAGAGGCAGAAGCGGGAGTAACAGGTTTGCGATCTTAGACGAGCCACAAGAAAATGTTTTTTAAGAACCACTTTGACTCTGATGACCTTAAAAACTAAAAATTGCTGGTAAATCTGAACCTATTCCAACAGAGAAGAACACAGAATCTATTACCATCTCCCTTAAGGGGAAGTACAAGACTGGCAGCTTATTTAAAGCACAGCTCTGAACACAAGACTATTTCATTTCTTTTGCTTCATTTCTAACGGTTCGATAAGTCGAACATATACACATCAGAACGACGCTCTCAGTCCTCACATTGACAAAGGAGCTTGTTCAGATTAGAGCATCATTCCTCATATAACATTTAAGGAACTGATTATGAATAGATGACGAACATATAAATAAATGAATGAGCTCAAGAGCTTATAGCTGAGCATGTTTTCAAAGCCTACTGAGCTTATAGGCTTGCTAACTCCACATTAAAGCTCACCTTCTATCATCCGCTTATGGCATCTATTCGGTTTATGTAATTTTAGAACAATTTCCATGTTTCATAGAAAGAGTTGTGCTCTTTTTTAAGAAGAAAGGCTACATTTAAACCAAAGTTATTATTAATTTCTTGATTTTTCATAATTGCTCATGATTTTATTCCTGAAAAGTTTGTCATTCTTGCCTGTTTCACTATCAAGCAACATTCATTGACAGGAAATACATAACCCCAGTCCGGGCCTCTTTCCACTGGCTTCCTGCCACATATAAGATCCAGTTTAAAATTCTTCTCCTGGTTTTTAAATCTCTAAATGGTCTGGCTCCTTCCTGTCTCTCTGAATTGTTGTCCGCTCATGTTCCAGCTGGAACCACGAGTTTTAAGCTGTTTTTAACCAACTCCAAGGACAAAACTCAAATCTAGAGGCGACAGAGCCTTTTCTGTCGCAGGTCCCAGACTCTAGAATAACCTGCCCTTAAACATTCATTATCATCATTAGAAGGTCTGCGATAGGTCTCATTATAAATGATTATTAAATCGTTTACAAATGTTTATAAGTGGTTTGTTCATGATTAGGTAACTATCTACTAATATCTATTAATAGCTTATAAATACCTTATAAATGATCGTTATTATAAAGTGTTACCAACATTAGATCTGCTCAAACACTGGAGCACTTTAAATCTTTACTAAAGACATACCTTTATACAGTCCCTCCAGGAATTTGCAATCGCAACAATTAACGCAAATTCAGCCCATCTCCATGAATTCTGCGCGACCTTGCAATTTCGTCCAATCACCATGACTTTCACCGTCACCGAATTCACTTCCTTGTTTATGGTTTGAAGATGCAGACATGTGCCATAGTAATGATTCTCACTTACCAACTAAAATCACTGCTAAAGACCTGCAAAACAATTCCCTGATGTTCTTCACCAAAGCGGAGCTAAACTGTTTTCACCCCGTGGAATATTGAGGTGGAACACAAACCAAAACCATCCACTGACAAACACTTTTCTACCGTAAACATATCAGGAGAATGGGTGAGTGGACCACAGACCATCCAGATCTGTGGCCAGCACTGAAAGAATGAAGGTCAGTCCTGCAATTTCATCGCAACAAATACGCTTAAAACATCGCAACTTACATCGCAAAAAAGCTGCAGCAAATTCAGGCATTTTAAGATGCAACAATCTTGAAAAACGCCCGCGAAATCCTGGAGGGACTCATTAGAGACGGGCTTTTACTGCAGGTTGACCTGAGCATTTGTTTTATTTGTTTCATTGTTTTGTGCTTTTATTGTGGTTTATATGGTTTTGCTGTATTTTAATTAGGGCCCGAAGCACTACAGTGCGTAGTTTTTCTTACGCCACTTTGAACCTCAATTTGACCCCCTAAACATGCTCAAAAACTCACCAAATTTGGCACACACATCAGGACTGGTGAAAAATTTGATATTTGGGGGGAATTACACATATGAATGGCAAAATGACTCAATAGCGCCACCTTGAAAATTGGCCTTTAGTGGAGTTAATACGGCTAGTTTCATGTAAACTCAGAAATTTGGTACACAGGTACAGTAGCCCAAGACAAAAATATTCCTGCTTTTGAAATTTCAAAAAAAGCTCAACAGCGCCCCCTACAGCACGTGGTGCGCAGGCATTGGAATTTAACGAACTCCTCCCAGGATTTTTATCCGATCTTCACCAAATTCGCTGTGTGGCATCTAGACCCATCCAGGATGAAAAGTTATTAAAATCTTGTGGCTGCGTCACACGGTGTGGGCGTGGCATGGCGGCCATTTTGAACAAAAAGCTTAAGATTGTACAATGGAACACGTGCGCAGGCATTGGAAATTAACGAACTCCTCCCAGGATTTTTGTTCGATCTTCACCAAATTCGCTGTGTGGCATCTAGACCCCTCCAGGATGAAAAGTTATTAAAATCTTGTGGCTGCGTCACACGGTGTGGGCGTGGCATGGCGGCCATTTTGAACAAAAAGCTTAAGATTGTACAATGGAACACGTGCGCAGGCATTGGAAATTAACGAACTCCTCCCAGGATTTTTGTTCGATCTTCACCAAATTCGCTGTGTGGCATCTAGACCCCTCCAGGATGAAAAGTTATTAAAATCTTGAGGCTGCGTCACACGGTGTGGGCGTGGCATGGCGGCCATTTTGAACAAAATCGCCATGTGGAACGAAATGGGTTTTGGAGGTGAAGTGATACATTTAAAATCACCAAATCCACAGAAAACCTCATTGATCTCAAGACCTAATGTTTAATATACAATTCAGGAATGGACGTGGTCAAACGGCTCCACAGCGCCCCCTACAAATATTCAAATACTCATATAAAATCATTGTTTTATCCTACAAACATGAAATTTGGTACATACATATTGTATCCCAAGACCAACAGATCTGCACAGTCGAAATTCTAATCGGCTCTACGGCGCCCCCTAGACAAGGTTGTGTGGAGAGGAGTATGATGAGGAGCGAGGGCCCGTCCGACGCTGCTTGCAGCTTTAATTTTTAATTCTAATGCCTGTTTCATATGTTACTTTTGTCTTGTACAGCACTTTGGGCATCTTGGGTTGTTGTAAATGTGCTATATAAATAAATTTGACCTTGACCTATTCATTAATGGTTATTCTAGCACTATAATAAATGTCCTACAAAAGCCAGCTGACTCAGATCCGAGCAGCATCCTCCTGTGCATTTGACACCGACGCTGGTGTGAAGCCAAGGTGTGCACAGTGAGATATAATGAGAATTTCCAATGTGGACTGCAGGGGTTGGATGGAGGGCCAAAAACAAGTTAACACCATAAATGAAAAGCAGGTTAACCACCATAGAGTCTCCCAACATTCCTGGAATAAAATAACGAAGGATGGAACGAAGAATGTGAGAACTTTCTCAAACCTCTCCTTTCATTCCAAGTAAGTTTTGAGAATTCGGCTCATCCTGTTCAGCTGGTTATTTTCATTCATTTTGTTCTCGTGTGTTTGTTTCACTCCATCCCTGAAGTATTTCCCTTCAGAACATGAGACGTCTGATCCACCATGACACAGCAACAGTGCCTCGGTGAACTTAGAGTGAACCTACCCAAGGAGGAAATCTTCAGCAGCGTCTAAGATGTGATCGGGAACCGTAAAGGCACTAGGAGGTCTTCAATAGCGTGGGATGTTTCAGTCGTGGGAAATAAATATTAGCATTGTTCATTTACATTTTTGCAGGGAGTGATGCCTCTAATAATAGGCCCCGCTGAAAGGCGAGTGGGCTTCAGAGGTTCAAGTTGTCGAAACTAATATAACAAACAATAGTAACTACTTCAGTTACAGTATGAGTGGCACAAAAGTCCAAGCTGAAATGTCACATCATGGCCACAGGAAACACTCCCCTTAAGCCCGTGGCTGTTTTGAAATGTTTTTTTTTTTCTGAACCAACATCCCCAAATTCAGTCGGTAACAGCTGCAAAACTATGAGGCCAAGATGTCCAGTGTAACCTCGGCTCCATGGATCAGAGACACTTGGGAGAATTTTGAAACGTTATGCCTCCTCATCCTTCTCGACAGGCCGAAGGGAGACTTGAAAAGCTCCTGTTTTCTCGAGTGCGACTTTTCCGAATTCGACAGAACAGAATGAAAGCACAACAAATGATTTGTCCATTTCAGTCATAGTGCTACCAGGCGGCCTCTTCACTGAATGATGCTTTTTATGACAGACACACTAAGGTTATAGTACAGAGAGCACCAGGTTGGAAGGGGTTTAATGCCATTAGGATAAAGTGTACAAGCTGATAACAATACCTAATATACACAGCGATCAGCCACAACATCCTGACCACTGACAGGTGAAGTGAATAACATGGATCTTATTGGTTCTATGTGGTGTTCTGATGGAAAACCTTGATCAGACTTAGACACCCAAATAAACATGGTCCCACAACAAACACACTCCCTCATGCTGATGGAAATCCCAAATGTCACTGGATGAAAATGCACCCCACCACATGGAAACAACACCAACCAATCAGGAACATGTGGAGGAACATGACAATGGTCCAACATGTTGATGTGACCTCCAGACTTCCTACAGCCCATTCTGATCAAGCATCAACAGGATGCAGTGGAACCAGTTGGATTGACAGAGGCCCCACTGCACAAGACAGAGCACCCAAAGGATCCAGTGGTTCCAGACCCCATAGGACACCCTGAGAGGTCCTCTGGTCCAATGGTTCAGAGCATTTTTAAGCACATGAGGGGGACCAACACAGTATTAGGCAGGTGGTCATAATGTTACACCTGGTGGGTGTTTTATACATATAGACTACCTCAGAAACACTTTAAAGACCTTACAATGACAATCAACTGGCAAAGCTTCTCAAGAAAGGTTGGCTCTTTATTAGTAGTTGTAGTAGTAGTAGAGGGCAGTGGTGGCCTAGTGCTTTGTGAAGCAAACTTGTAACCGGTGAGTCGCTACCTTGAGTCCCCAGTCTGGCAAAAGGTTGAGGTGGGAAAGTGAGAGCGACCACTTGTCCCAGTCACCACCACTGTGGGCCCTTGAGCAAGGCCCTTAACCCCTGGCTGCTCCCCAGGCGCTGCACTGTGGCAGCCCACTGCTCCTGGTATGTATAGTTAAGGTCAACTATGAATAGGATGGGTCAAATGCAGAGAAGGAACTTCCCCAAGGGGATCAATGAAGGTTAGATTATTACTAGATTATTATTGGTCCTGTTTTAGAAGATCCAGACAAAACCAAAACCATGCCTGTGATAGTAATAGCTGAAATCATAGCACGGCACGAATGTTAGAATTTACTATGTGGTGTTTCCTATTTAGATTTTGGCAATTTCCATTCTAGTTGGACGATTTTGGAAAAAAGAAGATTGCAGTCATGGTTGGTCTAACCTATGCTGGTCTAACCATTCACATCAAGCCTTCTGGTTAGATGTTTTATGACACCACTAACGAGTGCAGACTCTTAGGTGTACGTTATTTCACAGAGACAAAGGAGATGTTTCTACTTCAGCTAAAATCAGTTTTAATTATTGTAATTTTTTTCCTTGGTACCATAAGCACACAATTTCTAAACCATTGATTATACTCCCTTGTAAACGTGAACACAGACAGTTGTGGACACTAGGGATGTGCAGTTGCTGTTATCGTACTACTTTCTGGTCCTCTTGGAGTCTGCAACGAGGACGCTTTGAGGACTCAGTTCTGTACATGCGCCGTAGTACATGAACATCAGTGCCGAGTCTGGACGACCACTCAGATGGCTGTGGACACCAAGGAGGCATACTTGTGGTTGTTATTGTGCTACTTTCAAGTCGGGTCTGAGGACTCCTTTCCATGCATACAGTATGTAGCAGGTCAGCATTTATGTATTCTGTGCATGAACACTACTACTGAGCATGTGCGGCCCTGCAGTTGAAATTTCGGGCTGACATCTGCAGAAGGGTTGGTGCACACTCTTGCAGACTTGGGGAGATGGTGGGATTCACTTTATATGGACCGTCATGTATTAATAGCATTGACGTAACAGTGGCCTCATTCCTACTGCAGTTGGAATGACGCACCAAAAGCTGAACGTCAGTAGATCCACAGAACAGGCTAGACTCATTACATCATCCACCTCGAAAATGAACTCTTTATGTTCCCGGATTTCCCGCATTAAAACCATTCTAGTCGCCCATCCAGGGTTAGTCTACTCCTCCATGTTTACAACCCTCTGCGCATTTGAATCAGTCCTATACTATTTTATTATGTAAACACCCAATTAGGTTTGCCTTCTGGTGTGTAAGTCTTTGTGTTCGTCTTTCCCAATGAAATATTCATTCAATATATGGTGTTCCCACACCGACCTACTCGCAGATGCTTAATTGCTAATTTCCTTCCAACACAACAGACGCGACATCAAAGAAACGCAGTGAGCATTTGTTTGATTGTGTTATTCTGGCAGCAATGTCAGACTACAAAGAATGCAGTTAAAGGTTAGCCAGTTGTCTAAATTGGCACATTTATTGTATATAAATGTTGATTAATGTGTGCTGCCGTTGTAAATGAATGAATCCTATGAGGAAGCGACAATGAAGGGGAGCTTTTTCTCATAAACTGCATGTAAAAGACATTAGAAGGTCTCAAAAGCTCAAAGCTTGATTAATAATAAAAGTGAACTGTTCTGTTATTGGCCTAATGCAACCAGAGAGCAACAGCACATCTGCAAAGCCTTGATTTGCAGGCATAATGGAAAGTGTGCCTGAGAGACTTCAAAGAAAATATGCTTTCTCAAATGTCATTTTCTGTGGGAGGGAAGCTGTGTTTTCTCACAGACTTCACAGCTTCTAAGTCTGTAGGAGCAGACATAAGTATCACTCTATTGTTGAGAAACCACAGAATAAGAAGCGTCGTCCCTTAGTCAGCAGATATCCTTTTCTTGTCATGAGACAAGCACAGCTCTTAGCCAGAGAGTCGCTCGAAACAACACCAACAAGCCTTAGAAAGAGCTTAGAATTGACAAGAGAATCAGAACGCCTTGCTCCTAAAAACAAACCTTTAAATCCACTATAGGCTTACGTGTCAGTCACAACCATTCAGTATAGGTCCTTGCTTCACTCTGAGCCTGGCCCCTCTTCTAGGACATTTCTGTTTGTAACAATGCAGACTGGAAACATACTGGAGGCAATACGTGTCTCATCTGGGCTGGGAAGGCCTCTGGATCCACCCGAGGAGCTGCGGGGCATGGTTAAAGGACGGATGCCTGCACTCTCTGGCTTAGTCTGCTTCCACTGTAACACAGACCTGGATTGAGGGATGGATAATTACACTAAGAAGTGATACCAACCACATTCAGCTCCTCTGTCAGCAGCCTCCAACTGCACGTGCCGTGGAAGCTCCCTGCAGAAATGATGAATCCTGTGCAGCCCACAGTAACTAGTCATCCCTCCAACAAAGGGACCTATTCACAGACTCCCACAAGAGCATTAGATTTTTACCAAACTCTCTCTTTCACATCAAGACAAGGAACCAATTACACAACCCTCTTACGCTGCTGGTAAACATCACCCCCACGCCACACCCCACGCTCGGCACTCAAGGGTGAAGAATTGGTGGATTATCAAATAGCTTTCGTGTCTGTGGATGTTTATGAGCGACATGAGAAAAACAACTTGGAGGGAGATGAGAAAGGAGGAGGAGAGGGAGCGGGTTTCTCCCAGGGGTCCGGAGGAATATCAATATAATCATCATGTACTTGTTCTCCTGTTGCAGAGCTGGTCTCTGGGAAGTTTGTGAAATGGAGCACAATGGCTTCAAATAACACGAGCAGAAATACTTCACCGCTGATACAGAGCATGTGAAAGAAGAATCAGAGAGGAAAGCACTGTGGAAAACACATTTATCTCTATGGGCAGATTGCCGTGGTGTTTGGGTGACGACTGAATGCCCATCATGTCTTCCTTCTGAGTGTCCAGCTATTCTTTTTTTAACATCTTAAAACGCGCAAACGTTCCAGAGGAGATCCATCATTGCAAACTGTGCAGCCAAAATTACTCAAAGTCTGCAAAGAGTTTCCAAAGACACCAGATGTGGTCCACTGAGTTTGTGGGAAACGATAAGAAATACGGACATGAAGTCATGAGGTGTTGAATAGGATGAAACTTAAAGCTCTGAAGGGGAAACAAAAAAGAGAAAGCTTGATATTAAGAGGCAAAAAAAGCTTAATGAGACAAGTGCTTAGCTTTTTCCAACAATCTTAGCCAAAATTCACATCTAGTTTTTTAATTCTGACCTCCAGGTCTATTGAACATACATCGATTAGGCATAACATTTTGGACACAGACCAGAGGACCTCTCAGGGTGTCCTATGGGGTCTGGAACCAGGACGTTGGCCTGTCCTTTGGGTACTCTGGCTTGTGCAGTGGGGCCTCTGTCAATCCAGTGGATCTCCCTGCTTTTACATGGAAGATCTGCAAGTAATAGTTGATCAAAGGCCTGCATTTCAGACACTTCCAAATGTCAAAACCGAGTGTGGAGCAAGGCTGTATGTCTTGTCTTGTTTGTTTGTTATCCTGACCACTACGCTGTGGCTGTACGGAGATTTAAGACATTTTCAAACGGTTAATTAACCTCTACTCTCCATCCACTTCCACTTCCGTGCCATTAATCATGTTTTTTAATGCTTTACCATCCACGATCCCTGTCAAAACACAACATCACTGCATGGTCCACCTTCACATTCCACTTGAATGTTCTTTACACACGCACGAACTAAAGATTTCGATCACTGTTGATGTCGTATCCTCTGATCTGAGCCGACGCTTCTCCCCTGTGTCACGATGGATCACCGCATCCGCCGTCCAGTCACATGTGAATTCGACGGACACCCTCCACACCGCGGAGCCCATTCACCAACCTAACTGCAACTCATTTCAGCAGCTCGTTTCCTTCCATAGAATGCTAGCACCCGTGACTCATTTCCTCATCGAGAGTTGTGGTGGTGTTGGCGTGAAGTATAAGAAAAGAGATGATGATGGGAAGAAATGGAGCCGGCACATGACAGATCCTCTTATACATATCTGTCTACAGATGACTGTCTCATACTGTAACAGCCTCTGTTCAATATGCATGATAATATGAAGGAATCTGATTAATCTCGCTTCTGTTTGACCCAGAAATAATGACAGCAGACATCAGGGAAGGGAAATGTATCTGTGAATAATGATCATGGTAGCTGATGTGCAATAATGGAAGAACGTGGTTTCACTCAAGATGACAAGTCCAGATGGCATCAGAAGAGATGCAGATTTGTTCATGAAGCACAAAAATATGTCGAGGTTTTGCACCAAATATAGACTGTATAGAAAGATGGACCAACCCTCTACAGCAGGGGTGCCCAATCCTGGTCCTCGAGAGCCCCTATCCACCACATTTCCCTCTTCTAACACACCTGATTCAAATGATCAGCTCATCGTCAAGCTCTGCAGAAGCCTGATAACGATCCTGATCATTTAACCAGGCGTGCTGGAAGAGTGAAACACCTAAAACATGCTGGATAGTGGCTCTCGAGGACCAGGATTGGGCACCCCTGCTCTACAGTATGACGTCACCCACTGGTTTCCTTATAACAGCAGTTTCAAAGCTCATGTTGACGGCTCAGGCTGTCGCGAGTTCGCTCAAAGCTAATGATACATCATTTCAAGCCTTAAATTCAAATTAACCAGGTGAGTTATGAAAAACAATGTACTCCCTGGGGAAATGAGACATAGATAATTTCCAGACTGCAGAAACGTTTATTTCTTGTATAAAGTTGGACATTTTAACATGGAACTCGATGGGGATGGACGCATGTTTGGGGACAGCCTCAAGTGGCCATTAGAGGGACTGCAGCTTTTGGTTCTTCTGTGTGGTCTCTCATGTCTCAGGCTTGTTCTATCAAAACACAACAAGAGGAGCCAGCCCTGAGTGCTGCACTTCGAAGCAAGTTGGACATAGTCAGGCTTTCTTTGTGTAAGTCGGCTCAACAAAAACTAAAGCCCCAGTCAGAGATAACAGGCATCACAAAGTTAACTTTCTTTGTTAACTCAAGCGTTCTTTTTCCGATTCTGAGCGAATTCACATGAAATGGAGCGTTTAACATGTCATGTGACTCATCTCCTGCACAAAATGTAGAGATAGTCTGTCACCTACTTTAGTAAACAGGTTGTTTTAATGGAGAACAACAAGGAATATCAACATTTTTAATGGAAAAAGCGCTGCCACTGCAAATGATGTATGACAGGAATGGAGCTAGAAACTATTGTGTTTGATAATATATTTATTTTACTGGTCAGTCATCATTGGATCGGGCGGATTGCCAGGGTCCACTCCACTCTTTCTCTCCAGACGGTTCGGTCCTCCATTGGGGCTCAAAGCCTCGAGTGAGTTGACCAATGTAGGTCAAAAAATGGCGCCCAACACTGTAGTGGCCGACTTCAACATCAATAGTTCACCAATTAACTAATTTTTGCCCTGATAGCAGTGTCCAGCATACCTACTGCGCCGCTCTCTTACAAGGGATGATACTGGTGGGATCTTCCCATAGAGCTCTTCCTCCGTGGGGTGCCGTTTCCAGCATTTGTTAAGCACCGGCCTAAGCATCCTTGTACAGGTCCCGTCAAGCAATTTTTTCCAGTTTCTTGGTCATTGTCCAAGCTGCTGAGCCGTACAGTAGCTGTGGTTGCAGATTCAACCAAAGCTCTGAAAAAGCTCTGCTTCAGACTATCCGTTAGAGATGACTTCTAAATGATCCTTAAGCCATATTCTCACAGGATAAGTATTACCTGGGGACCCCGTACAATAAATAAATCACCCCCTTGCGTCAGCTTTATATGTGTCCCATTCTTACAAGATAACCAAAGTCAGCTTTTCCCCAAGATTTTACTGACTTCCCCTGGATGATGTCAACGCGTTACGTATTGCGTAACATCCGCTCAGCGCTGACTTTGTTTTCAACATTGTTATTGAGCTAGCTGTGTATTACAGTAGGCTAAAAATAGAAAACATTATTCTGACCACACACTGTCAGGCAAGTGATCCACCATTTGGAGGTTAATTTTCTCCTTCTTTTCACCCTTGTCTTTTTTTTCCCCGTACGTGACGGGCCGATAAGCTCTTACCGGCCCGGGACCTGAAAGCTCCTCTAAACATTCCAATGCAGCCTCCATCATTCGCCAAAAATTTTTAAAAATGCGTCTAGTAAACAAAAACCGCCAAAATGCCTGTGGGGTCCCGCCCATTTCTGGCCAAATCACAGAGATGCGTATTCTCACGGGATTAAAATTATCCCAGGACATCGGAGGTCAGCAAAATATAGTAGGTAATTTACGAGGGAATTTTTACTTTCCAAATTACCTACATGGCCGATTCTCACGGGATTAACATCACTGACGACCTCAGCAGTTATTACAAATTACGATAGGTCCCCAGGTAGTACTTATCCCGTGAGAATAGGGCTTTTGTCTGTCTGGAGCACTCCAAGCTTTGGCTATGCGGGTTTTCACGTCCTTCTCAGTAGAGGAAAGTTCACTTCAGAGGTGTGTGAAGGTTCCAACATTTTTGAGGAGTTTACCGTTCAGTGATTTGACGTCTCCATTATGATTGAAATTGATGGCCTCAGTCTTCTTTGAATGAGGCCATGAATCAGTGCAGCCGCTTATTTCTAACTGACCGCTGCTTCCTAGAACAGTTTAACGAAAATTACGTGCCTATAGGAGGTTGGGATGTTTCACAAATACGTTCCAAATTAGCATATTAATGACACAAGCAGTCAGCAAGTGAAAATAAAACCTAAGTCTCAGAGTAATAGTCTCACACAAGACGCAAACTCTTGTTTCCCAGGTGATAGGTCTGTTGCTGACTTATGCCTCCATCCTCCTGTTTTTTTTACAAAACAGGAAGCCTTTTGTACAATGCCACAGGTGATAAATTACATTTGAAAGGGTTGGAGATGGTACACAGCAAACAGCCAGGAATTCCAGGTCAGAAAACACAGCAAAAAATATACTGAAAAATCTACAAGAGGGATGCTGCGGTTTTGACTGAAGCATGAGTGACACACCAGCCAGTGGAAACCGGCCTTCTTGGAGTGTTTTCAATTATGTCCTTATCAGCGTGTGTGGCCTCTTCACGGGGATAAATGCTGAGGGTTTCCTGCCTGACATCAGAACTGTGAGGGGCGAGAGATTTTCTGATTAATCATCAGCACTGTGGCGGTTGTTGTAGCCGCTAAAATCTTCGGCTGTTCACATTCGGCGACTTCTTCGCTCTCTCCGGAAAACAGATCCTTCATAGTTGGGCTTTGGTGAGCTCATGTGATGTACACACAGCTTCATCTAGGTGTAATCAGGTAGAATAAATTTATATAAAAAAACACCTGTGTGGGTGAGCAGGGAATTGAATAAGCCACTTTGATGAATGGCTATAATTTAGCTTCACTAGTACAAGTGCAGTAGATTGCTGTTAGCTGTACCAAAGACAAAGGAACTATTCACACATCTTTTTCATGAAGCAGTTATGAAAGGGGACGAGCATATCCAGAAGAGGCACTGTGCTGCACTCACACAGAAAATAGGAATTATGAATATACCTCATTTATATAGCATCGGTAAAATCCTAGGATGTGAATGCCTAAAGCCCTCAAAAGACAAAAAAACCCAGACACAGGTTGCATATGTAGATGAACCTGCAACGGCAATGAAGAAATGTCCTCAAAAAACACAACTTAAGCAGATAAATGGGGAAAAAAATCAACGACAAATCATCAGTGACCTTCTGCCCCTCCCCAGTACAATATATAAATACAGTCGGCATCTAAGCCTCCAGAACCCATGCTGCAATACTGTATATATATTATACATACACCGATTAGCTACAGCATCCTGACCACTGACAGGTGAAGTGAATAACATTGATCATATTGGTACTATTTGGTGTGGAGGAACATGACAATGGTCCACCATGTTGATGTGACCTCCAGACTTCCTACAGCCCATTCTGATCAAGCATCAACAGGATGCAGTGGAACAAGTTGGATTGACAGAGGCCCCACTGCACAAGCCAGAGTAGCCAAAGGATCCAGTGCCCTGGTCCTGGTTCCAGACCCCATAGGACACCCTGAGAGGTCCTCTGGTCCATGACCAAAGGTTCAGAGCATTTCTGAGCACATGAGGGTGACCAACACAATATTGGTCATAATATTATGCCTGATCGGTGTGTATATGAAGCCTCTGGAAAGATTCACCAGTACTAACCTGCAATACAAAACGAGCACTAACACATTCAATGACAGAAAAAAAGGCTGCAACTCTTCCCTGCCAAACTCAAACCATCATGGGCTGACTTCAGAGAGATGTCTTCAACACAGAAGTGAAGCTTAACTTCACCGAAAGGGGTAGAGTATAATAAATAATCCCCAAAATGCTCAGAGTCTGATATAAATTGCAGCTGCTCGAATTGGAAAGAAAACCACTTCACACGTTTTTGTTGCTAAGCACAGTTATCCAAAATCTATGTCTTCTGTTGCATGGCAACATTAGACGGGTGATCAGTTCAATACATTGTTTGCAGGCATTAGTAAATACCACAGTCCTGCTGCATAAAAAGCATAAATCACTATTTTAGATTGATGGCTCTAACAACAAGTGAAGGGATCATACCTGCATTTTGAATTTCAAATACTTGATTTTGTTTCCACCGTGCCGTCACAACCATCCTGGAAACGATCTGCAGTGAACAACATCATTCCATCCCAGTGAAACGACTGGCTATGTGTCAACTCACTGTAAAAAGAGCTATGAGCACATTTGTCTCGCACCCTTTTTGTGCCTTTGGTTGTAGTGAGCTGTCAGGCTTAAAAGGTGATGGAGTGCAACTGCTGCACTTCTACAGTCGATTACAACTCAGATTCCAATTGCTGGAGTTGCTGCAATTGACTTATCGACTCCTGTGTTCATCCAAAGGTTGTGCTGCTGCAGCCCTTACGTGCGCAAACCCAAAACTAATTTACTAACCTACTTGGTAATTTTGATGTTTTCAGGTCTCGTCTCCTCCAGAACAACCCATTCCTGCTTGCTCGGCGGGCTGGAAGCTCCCAGAGACTTCGGCTTCTGCTGAAGTGCAGAACAGCACTGGTATGATCAGCCTGGATTATTCTACTAAGGATCGGACTGTTCTCTGTAAACATGGATGCCGATGTCTCAACGAGGCCTTTGGGCAGCATTTGATGGCCCATTTCAACAATTTGTTTGATTACGAAAAAGACGCACAACTCCTTAGTAGCACTTAATGGTGCACAGTTTAATAAAGCACGCTCCGTTACAGTGAATGCATGTTAATAAAAAGTCAGTTCCTGCAGGTCTGTCCACAGCAAAAGGGATTCTGTATATCGGATACTAGCTTAGTTAGCAGAATCTGTATTGTAGCTCCATGTAAGTGATTTCAAATTATTTTTTTGGTTGATTTATTCATTTTTGCGGTGTATGCTGTAGGATCTGTGTGTAAATCTGCTTTTACAGTTGTATTGTAGACAAATCTCACAGCGCTTCACATAGTAAGGTACAGACCCCACGAATTTTAAACAGAGAGCAGAGAACCCAGTGAGCCCAATGAGCAAGCAGTCAGCGACAGGGCGGGAAGAACCAAAAGAAGTCCCTCTAAAGAATGGATGGGAAAAAAAACTCCCACAGAACCAGGCTCAGGGAAGGCGGCCATCTGCCTCGACCAGTTGGGGTGAGGTTAATAGAGGAAACCTGGAAAATAATCATATCAGGATTTCTGGCTCTTACTTGATGCCCTGCCTTCAATGTGTATGCCGAGACACACACTTCTCTGCTTCTAAAATAAGTTAAATGGTGGCAAGACTTATCCTCGAACTGACCATAATGCATCCTTTAATGCAACTGCAAACTACTCAGATGCATCCTGGGTCGCAGTCCTTCTGGCCGGAGCTGGAACATATCATTTTTCCCATAAACATTGTGGTGAGTTTAACAAAGGGCACCATGCAGAGACTTTATACGATACCACAGAAACTGTACTGACTGCAAATATTCTTCTACTCATTTATATTGTCAAGTAATTCATGAAAACACCACTTTTTAAAGCTCAAACAGCTGTCAGAGCAGCCATCAGTCAGTCCCCTGAGAGCGCTCACACACTCCTGACACAATGAAGACAATTACGAACATTACAGCATTACCGGAAGAGCAAAGAGCCACTTGCAAAGACGTCTAAGCGTCGTGGCAGAAAATCGACAGATCGTGTCTTAACGGCACACACAGCTACAACATTTAAACAAACTCATGGGCTCATAGAAGACCTGAATCACGGTACAACGCTGGGCTTCCCTCCTGCAAATCTGATTCACCACATCTGATGCCTGCACAACGCAGAAAATCAAGCGTGTGTTTTGTGTGTTGGTGTGATCAAGATGTCAACATACAAACTGCAGCATCACAGTCTGCAGTTTTTCATCACAGCATCTCATTTTAACTCACATCAGAACTGTGGCACTACATCATTTTGGGGGGCAGTTTCACTTGATGTCATTTTAATGTGATCGTCCTGCATAGGGAGGAGGTTGGGGTTGATAGAGGGGTCACCAGAACATTGACGTCTGTTGTTTTTACCATTCGTATGATGATTTCCACACCTTAAGCATGTAGTTACTGCTGCAGCCCTGAAGACGAAGCACCCTCAACTTAGCAAATCAATCATTTTATCCCAAATCACAAGCTGAAGCATTATATTCATAGGCGGAAATCCCGGGGGGGGACACAGGGGACATGTCCCCCCTTCCATAAAGTTGTCCCCCCCAAAAAATCATTGTAAGCACATAAACAATTGGGTAATAATAATATAGTAATGTTCAATAAATGCACAACACAAGCGCTGCAAATTATAAACGTAGAACTTTTTTTAATTGTTGAAAGATTATGACCCCCCCTCCCCATTACTCAAAGTGGTTTAGTCCACATGCTGGGATACCGGCATCTCCGTGCGTCAGCAAGCCAGCGATCCTCTAACCAACAACTAGAAACCACACTAATGTGTAAAAGCCAGGAAGTCATTTATCACGCCGTTTGTTCAACAAACTCAAGGTAAACAACCTGGTACACCATGAAAGTGACATTTCTCCTGCTTTGTCCAAAATCAGCCTCTCTCTCTTTTTTTAAATCAGCCAGCCGGTTAGCAAATAGCCTAGCTTATGATGCTAACAGGCTCAGACTGTATGCAGAATAGCGGCAGTGACAGAAGGAACACAGGAGGACAGAGAGACAGGAGGAAGAAGAGGAAGAGAGGAAAATAGATGAGGGAAAAGAGGGGAGGAAATACAGCGGACAGGATTTTTAAAAATGTCTGTCAAGATATTAATGTCAGATATAAGCCCAATTCATACTTTACTGACATTTTAGATTTGTTTCTAGAGAGGGATCCAGATTTTGAAATGCACGAGTATTTTTAATTTGAGTTTGATGCCAGATTTTTATTATTATTATTATTTGTAGGCTAGTAGTTATCACCATGACTTAGGCCCAGATGTTCAGTTTGACGGACATCTAATTTCTTTTAAAGTCAAAGATTGTTCAGATTTGATTGTTAAAAAAAAAACTTGTCGCAAAACATTGTTCAGCTTCTTTGGGGAAATAACTCTTGGATAATGATGCATATTAGCTTTATTTTAGTTTAGTAGCAGGTGTATGCTAATGACAATACCCCTAGTGGAAATTAGAGCAGGGTGCAGAGAAATTCTGTTAATGTGGTCATAAAGGTGGATCATTTCCACCTCCCACTTAATACCATTGTTGATTTTGCTGGTTGAACATAGAAAAACCTGTCTACAGGTAGAATATGCACTGATACAGACCAATGCTATAACTACTATTATTACTTTTAATAACATTCAACATGCTGAGGGCTCCACCCTGCAAGGCGAGTTCCAAAAGAGCATTTTTTTCATGCCCCCCCCCCCAGGAATTACTCTCTGACATTTTACTGTTTATTGCCCCCCCCCCCCCAAAAAATGAAATGGGATTTTTTGCCCCTGATTATATTATCTAAGTACTTCAACCAAACAATACTGAAGGTTTGGATGAATGAAGTATTTTGTCATTAAGTATGAAGTGGGCCTGCAATAGACAGAAAATATGTATGCATCAATCTCAAAAAGCTATTTTCAAATCAAACGTGGTCTGCAGTATGTGGTCTTTATCATAGATCAATATACACAGAATACAAAAATGACTGAAGCAGAAACAAGTAAATATATTCATCTTAGGAGCAGACTGCCTTATTTCTGGGCTTGGGAGTACATTTAGTAAAAAAAGAAATGCACAACAAATCAAACACAGCCAATAGGCAGCATTTGCCCGACTGCTCCAACCAGCAGGTCCCTCGACTCTTCCTCTGGGGAAATTTGTGTGCTGAGTGCAAATCAGCAGCCGCACAGGGGAATAATGCAACACATCAGCGGTGTCCTGCTGTCTCCTCGCGTTGATTTACAGGCCACCTTGCCGCTTAAATGCACAGATCAGCCTTGGCAAGCCAGTGGGTATCCTCTGATGTCGCAGCAGCATTCGTGCTCCTTCCTGCACTGCAAACTGAAGCCATTTTACCATCTATACTTTCAATGTGTGTGCCATAAGATAACAGAGACACAGTAAGTGAGAGAAAGGAGGGTATAGTGCCTAACAGTGTGCCTGAGTTGCATTAACAAGACGCCAGGGGAGAACGGGAGCATGGGAGAGGAGGGTGTGATGTGTGTGTTCTGTGCTCTTCCCAACACGACTGTATTGAGGAAAAGGAGAAGTTATCGTGTTGTTTCTCTTTTAACAACGTGAGGTTGTTCCATCGGGTTTGGTCTAGGGCACAAGCTGGAATGAAGGTCTGGAATAACAGCTAAATTTGGAGTATCAGGGGATGAGTCACTTTCACCTCGTCTAACAAGTTCCTGTACAAAGATTCATTTCTTCATGGACGAGGACTGAATACACACCATGTATGCACCACTTGAAGAGTGTATTTCATCCTGACTGTCGTTTTTATTTATCCTACAATGGCTATTTGGAAAAACAAGTACACTGAAAGACTTCCCTGATAGATGTAAATTTAAAAAACAACGCACATGGATGAAAACGTGGTGGTTAACACACAGCAGTCTAGAATTCTACCAACACACTCAAGAGAAAAATTAAATACTCAAAGGTCCAATAACAGTTGAATGTTGCAGTCCTGTTTGAATTAGTAGGTAGCATGAGCATTTAGCAGCCAGCTAAATGGAAGCATCGGTACTGGTCACTACCTGGAGCATCTCCTAAGCAGGCCTGGGTCAGTTGAATGTGGCAGTGCTGGTTGAATTGGCAATTAGCATTAGCATTTAGCTAAATGCTAGCATCAGCACTGGTCACTACCCGGCGCATCTTATAAATTGGCCTGGGTCAGTTGAACGTGGCAGTGCTAGTTGAATTAGCAGTTAGCATTAGCATTTAGTAAAATGCTAGCATCAGCACTGGTCACTACCTAAATCATCTCCTAAATGGGCCTGAGTCAGTAGAACGTGGCAGTGCTAGTTGAATTAGCAGTTAGCATTTAGCTAAATGCTAGCATCGACACTGGTCCCTACCTGAAGCATCTCCTATCAGGGCCTGGGTCAGTTAAAAGTGGCAGTGCCGGTTGAATTAGCATTAGCATTTAGCTAAATGCTAGTGTTTAGGCGATGCTCCAGGTAGTGACCAGTGCCAATGCTAGAATTTAGTTAACTGCTAATTCAGCCAGCACTGCCACATTCACCTGACCCAGGCCCATTTAGGAGATGCTTCAGGTAATGACCAGTGCTGATGTTACCATTTAGCTAGCTGCTAAATGCTCATGCTAACTACTAATTCAAACAGGACTGCAACATTCAACTGTTATTGGACCTTTGAGTATTTAATTTTTCTCTTGCGTGTGTTGGTAGAATTCTAGATTGCTATGTGTTAGCCAGCAGTCTAGAATTCAGCAGTTAGCTAAATGCTAGCATCGGCACTGGTCACTACCTGGAGTATCTCCTAAACAGGCCTGGGTCAGTTGAACGTGGCAGTGCTGGTTGGATTGTGTAGGAGCAGTGTGAACTGGCACTAGAGGGGGTGACTCTGGGACGCCAGAGTTCACCTCCTAGCCTCCTGGAGGTGTCGTGGGACTAAGTAGGAGAAACAGCGTTGAAGGGAGGTTTCCACCTGATGACCCCCAGAGACGTGTCAGGAATCACTGCTCACTGGTAGGTATAGAGACAGATCAGGGGTCCTAGGTCCTTCACTGAGGATGAATCCTTTCTCTTTGAGCACAAGTGTCTTGTGCTTAAAGTAACTGAAGATTAAAAAACAACATTCTAACATTCTAATCACAAACTTTTGAGGACAACCAGACAATCCACCCAATGTTTTAATATTTCATTTCTAGAGGGTTTACTTTCCATGCGGCAAAACAACAGAAGAAAATGTTGACTCCACTCCTGAAATTGTGTTTTCTATAGAAATTGTCAAATTAACAGTGCATCATGAGTGACATCAGCTGACAGTAAAGGTAATATTGGAACAAAAATTCTCTAGAGTTGAGGGGCATCTCACACCTGATTTACATATAATTTGAATATGAAACAGCTCGAGTCCTCAATTATTGTGAGTCTTACCGTAATACAGTTTAATATATTCAATGAAAATGTCATGGTGAGGCCAGAATATGATGTCCTGAGTTCTTTATTCGACTACATGTATTCAGGGTGAGAGTTGGTGCTGGTGGTCCCCAGTGTGCCACAGAGACTAGAATGTGTGTGTGTGATAGTGTGATGTCACAGTGATGTCACAGTGACTGGGAGCAGTTTTTTAAAGTGTGATGTCACTAAATGTCCTCACAAAGACAGAACGGCATGAACGTGTGTGTGGTTGGTCCCAAGAATGCCATGGAGACTAGAATGCATGTGCGTGTGTATGCTAGTGTGATGTCACAGTGATGTCACGAAGGAGAGTGAAAGTTTTCAAATAGGCTCTTTCATGATTCCACAGAAGACACCAGTCAACTTCCTACTCCGTGAAGACAGACACACGTCAACTTTCCACTGCGCGAAGACAGACACAGGTCAACCTTCAGCTTTGTGAACACAGACACAAGTCAACTAGTAACTCCGTGAAGAGAACCAGACAACAAGCACCATGACGAAGACAGAAGAAGTTTTAGCCGCAAAAGGACAAGAAGATCAGCTCCACCTCTTTGTTACCACAGTCACTGTGAGACTGATGACGAAGTGTAACGCTATTGAGAACAGGAGCCAGAGCGAATGGGTCGCCCACAGCAAACGACTGGTGAAAGAGACCATGGAGGGCCTCAGTCTGCCGAAAAACTTCAGCCCGCACCTGAAGTTAGCGAAAAAGGCCTGCAAGGCGGTCATTCTACAGCTGCAGGCGCGGTTTGGCGGCAAGAAGAAGCTGGAAAGCCTAATCCAACAACAGGACCCAGCTGTGGACCAAGCCGTGACAAAGTGTGTGAGAGCCCACATCATTGAGCTCTCACAGAACAGACCCATGACCCCCACTTGGTGCAAGTATTTGCTTTATGCTGTTGCTGCTTTTGAAGGTGTGCTGTTGGCCACCATCGTCCTGGTACTGATCTAGGCGGCACGCCAGCAGCTGCGGCAGGAGGAGGTTCACACCGACCCAACTTCGTTTTTTTTTTTTAATTTTTTTTTTTTTTTTTTGGGGGGGGGGGCGGGGTGTCCATTTTAATGACAGAGGACAGACAGGGTGAAAGGGGGTAGAGAGAGGAGAGAGAGAGACATACAGCAAAGGGCTGTCAGCCGGACTCGAACTCAAGACCACTGCCGGCGACCTGCGCCTACATGGCAACGCCCCAACTCAGTGAACTATCATGGCGCCCACCGACCCGACTTCTGCTGCCGTGTTGTGGGTTTCTACCCACAACAAGTGCTACAGTACCTTTAATACTGATACAACCAAGCTGTCTGGGGTGAGCTGGGAATAAAGAAAAAGGAACCAAACTTCTACTTGAAGCTGGATTAGGCCGTATCAGAGATACGGAAGAAGAAAGGATGAACAAGGAGTCTACGAAAGATTTCAACAGAAATTTACCCCAGCTATGTCCTTAACCCTCAAATGACAAGTCTCAACTACACCCTGTACAAGATCCAGAACTAGGGGTGTTTTAGACCAGCAGCCACGGCAGGAGGGGGTTTGCACCGACCCGACTTCTGCTGCCATGTTGTGGGTTTCTACTCACAATAAGTCTTACAGTACCTTTAATACTGATACAACCAAGATGTCTGGGGTGAGCTGGGAATAAGGAAGAAGGAACCAAACTTCTACTTGAAGCTGGATTAGGCCGTATCAGAGATACGGAAGAAGAAAGGATGAACAAAGAGTCTACGAAAGATTTCAACAGACAAATTTACCCCAGCTACGTCCTTAACCCTTGAATGACACAAGTCTAAACTAGATCCTGTACTAGACCCAGGACTAAGGGTCTTATACACCAGCAGCTGCGGCAGGAGGAGGTTTACACCGACCCTTCTTTTTTTTTAATTTTTTTTTTTTGGGGGAGTCCATTTTAATGATAGAGGACAGACAGGGTGAAAGGGGGTAGAGAGAGGAGAGAGAGACATGCAGCAAAGGGTCATGAGCCGGACTCGAACTCAAGACCACTGCCGGCGACCTGCGCCTACATGGCAACGCCCCAACTCAGTGAACTATCCTGGCGGCCACCGACCCGACTTCTGCTGCCGTGTTGTGGGTTTCTATCTACAACAAGTGCTACAGTACCTTTAATACTGTTATTCCCAGCTCACTCTAGACAGCTTGGTTCTAAGGAAAAAAGAACCAAACTTCTTCTTGAAGCTGAATTAGGCCTAACCTAACAGAGAACAGGATCTGAACAGACAAATTTACCCCAGGTACATACTTACTCCTCAAATGACACAAGTCTCCACTAGATCCTGAACAAGACTGAGGACTGTAACAAAAGTCCTAGAACAATTGATTGGCGGCATTTAAATTTTTAACGGTCGAAAACAGACCTAAAATATGAAATTAAAAGAATACAATTAGAGAACAAAAAATAATTGAAAACGTTAAGTGAAAAAGATAATATCACAGTGTAAAATGTTTAAAATCAAACACAAAAATACTGATAAATTCTATCTATATACACATATATTCTATGTGTATATTCTTTTGGCGAATACAGCAAAAAAAAAAACAAGATAAAAGACAATAAACAAATGTTAGTGAAATATACACAATTACAGATGTGTTATTGATTAAATGGAAATCAAATAAAAAATCAAATCAGAATGTAAAGTACAAAATGCAAAGTGTCTGAGTGTGTTAAGTGTGGATGCTAAGAATAGTGCCTAGAAAATAAAATCATATAAAACAAGTACAGAAAATGTCGGCTAAGTGATTAGAAACAGATACATGAACAGAAAGTGGGTTTAAAGTGTTCAGGTAATGAGGTGCAGATGGTACTATGCAATGTTATATGGTCAGAGTGTAAATACTGAAAAGTGATACTGTTAATTTGCTTTTAATGATGTTAGAAATTGTACTAATAGAGAGTCCTTGATGGAAATTGTATGTGTTGTTAAAGAGGTCTTAAATTACAAACTTGAGTGCTGTTGGTTTTTCCAGTGCTTCAGATGATGTTAACAGCAGTGTTTTATAACTGCACACTCCTTAAATGTCCATCAATTATCAGGCGTTTGGGATGCTGCAGATTATTCTTCCTCGCTGCAGCTCGATTCCTCAGTACATATTGTTGACGCGTGTTATAAAACTTCAGGCCAACTCCCTGCTGGTTACAACAGGAAGAAAACAATATTTTCAGAAGAGGGGAAAAAAGGTAAAATGATTGCATTTAATGGAAACAGTCAGGACAGCACCCCCATCATTCAAACAACTGATTCCAAATTCTAAATTCTAAGAATTTAAGACACAACAACAACTGCATAAATGGAGGGCTGAACAACATTTTTTCAAGTGATCAATCTATCAACAATTTTACCAATTAATTAATTCATCTAAATAAATTATTTTCCTTCAAGAAAGCAACATGACCATATAATTAAGGTCCGAGCACCAACGGTGTGTAGAACCCTGCTGTTACTATAAGGAGGATTAGTCAGTCCCTCCAGGAATTCACAATGTTGCGATCGCAGCAATTAACACAAATTCAACCAATCTCCATGAATTCTGCGAGACCTTGCAATTTTGTCCAATCTTAAGGACTAATTTGGTGTTTATCAAACAGACATGGTGACATAATTCAACCCACTATAAGAAATACTACTGAGAGGTACCTTAGAAATACACCGATCAGGCATAACATCATGACCACCTGCCTAATATTGTGTTGGTCCCCCTTATGTGGTCCAAAATGCTCTGAACCATTGGGGGATGGACCAGAGGACCTCTCAGGGTGTCCTATGGGGGAGTGAGGGAGTGTGTTTGTTGTAGGACTAGAAATTAGGAATAGGAAAATTCTAGGAACTTAAGATTTAAAAATCACACTATAAATGGAGGTCTACCAGTAACTCATTTTGAAGCAGTTAATCTCATGATAGTTTTAGGTTTTTATAGGTGTGAGGTATGTTGCTTTCTTTTAACCTACTAGATCTCCATGGTAACTGATGCTGTGGATCTAACCTGGTTATGTTCAGTATTTTGGATTTATCGTTTGGTTTCCTGACGATTCTCTCCAGCGATGCAGATTCTCTCCGAAAGATATGTTTTATCTGCAAACCTGTTGACCGGTACGTTTGAAAAACCACTTAATGAAGCCGTGTAGTTACAGTATCCCACTCTGCATGCATCATGTTGCCATGGGAACCAGAGATGTATTTAATTAGTGATGCAGAAATAGCATGAATATGTTTTTATGTTTGGTCCGTTTCAACTGCAGCTGATAGAACATAGATTAGAAAATGTGTTATCCTATTACATAAAATATTCAATCAGTCGCGTTAATTTCACTTTGCTTTAAAAATTAAAGTGATATCCTGCATTATGGGGCAGCGTCAGACCGAAATGCACTAAAATACAATATCGCGTCTAAATATATACAACATTTAACAGGTTTAAATGAAAGATAACTTGTCCATTAAATGAATTTTCCCAGCTGTAAAAATGATGACGATGTGCTTTCTCAAACAGCACCTGTAACACAATCCACAGCCACACTGTCCATTTCTACACTGCATACAACAACATTGGGGTGACCACCAGCAGCACAGAGGCTTTATGCATAATTACAGAGTCGCGAATGATCAGTGCGATTGATCAGAAGACTCGATGCAAATCAAACAAAACTCCCACCGGCAGTGAAACGCTGTGATGACAGGAATGGTTTTTAAAAAAATCACTTGATGTGAATTACTATCGATCTCCGTCCCTGATCAATAGTCATCTCAGCGAGTGATGGAAGGGACAACTGGAGGCCTGTGGGTGAACTCAAGTGACCTCTGCTTCGGCTAGTAGGCGCCCTGGGAGGAAAATCTAACAGATGTTTTTATGTACGTTGCATATAATGACCCTGTTTTTTCTAAATATGACGTCCTTCAAGCTCAGTTTTTCATTTTCTCTTTTAGTTTGTGTAAAATACAGCAATAAAGGGTTCAGTTTTAAGTGGCCACAGATAAGAAATGCAAGAATCAGTGCTAATAACCCAAAGTCTTGCATTCTCTAATCATAAATCTACAAAGCAATTAAATATAGAAACAAGAACCACACAAACAGACAGTCCAACCTGCGTATGAAAGCTGGATTCATCCAAAATGAAAAGGAGAGGTCACTTTGAAGTTTAAGGACTTCCAGCAAGCCTCTGAGGTGGCATCAGCAACACATGCACATTCAACTCATGCTAATCCTCCCGGTCGGCCTTTGATGCTTTACGGAAGTCAGAGGGATGAGAGAGGGGACAGATTCAGCACTGGGTGATTGCAGGTCTTCTCTCAACGGAGCAGTTTTTAGACCTTGAATTTTAACATTCAGTTCGCCTCCTGACCACTGAAGTCAAACATTAAATGCAGCTATGACTTGTGTCTAATTGGTGAATTCCTCTTCATGTGACACACTGTTAACCGAACTGCATGCCAAGGGTAACCAACTCTTCTTTCCCTGCTGTGCTCCTACTTTTTGCGGGATTTAAATGCAGGAATCATCCATTTTTAATCAAAGGGATTCATGCAAGTGTTACCATTCGCTGTTATAATGTGGCAGTAGTTTCCGTGAACTTTGCTCAGCTCTTCAAAGCCAGCCTTCATGAATGTGCAGTTACACGCAGTAAAACATGTTGTTAAATTCATGTGACTTTATCTCCATCTAAGCCTCAGTGTTCGGGGGAAATGCCTTGGCTGAGGAAGCCGAGGGAGCCTAATTACCTGAGTCTGGCAGAGTGTTCAACCTTTTGTTACCGAGATTCCTCAAAATGAAGTGAGCGGGTGAGACAAAAATGAAAGCGGGGATTAAAATTCTCTACATGCGGCCTGATTCCAGGAAACATGTCAAGTCCCTGCTGTACAGCTGAACAGTGAAGGGCTTCAGGTTGGCATGATTTTACATTACAAATCACACAAGCCAAGGAGCATCCGCGAACGCCGAACGGGACGCTAAATGAGGAACAGCTGAGGGGGTGTAAGATGCGAGTTTTTTTGTGTCACTGCTTTGCATAAATTTGCAGAACACATCATCTATCAGGATAAAAGGTGAAGACTGCATTATGTTTGGTGTCGGTGAACAGACCAGCCGAGCAGGTGAAACTTCCCCGCAAGGAAGATCCTGGTGAGTAAAGGTTTTATGAAGCGGGAACAAAAAGGGGCTGAAGTGGCATCATGGACTGAGACAAACTCAACTAGAAAAGTAGTCAGAGTCCGCCAAGGAGCTTCAGTCCACCCCCAACACAATCTCCCAATTCATATATTTTGATACAAATGTAATTACATACAGTTCAAATGTCCTACCAACAATGCGGCCTTCACCCCATCTGACCTAATGAACAGGCGCGGCCTCTAGCGCGGCAGCTCCTAACAGCCTCCCAGCTTCTTAGACAACCGGAGACAAGAATGCCGGCCCAACCGTGCATATGTCGCTCAGGAAGGAAAGAGAATTCCGTCATTGTCGCTGTCTGTCACGTGGAGACCCAAAGTGTCATGTGGTCAGAGGGGGTTACCCCAAAAACAAGAGTGCCCTCTGGTGGCTTTTAGAGTAAACCGCATATAATTGTCTACCCGGTTACACTTACATTAAAAAAAATCCCTGGATCCAGACGGTGATCCGGATCAGTCCCAAAATGTCATCATTTGTCCCATTTCACACATTTCCTGGAAATTTCATCCAAATCCGTCCATGAGTTTTCGAGTTATTTTGCACACAAACAAACAAACCAACGTCAGCCATCACATGACCGCCTTGGCAGAGGTAAAAATCCTCCGGTAGGTCAATTTCATAAAACATACCCATCTACCACGGAGATGTAGGTATGCGCTCTCTAAGTGCTTTTCTCGTTTTGTATTTACTTCACTTTTGTCAGATTATAAACAGAGATTGCCTCCAAAGCGATTTGCATCTGAGTCTCTTCTTCAAACACAACGCAGAGTCAGACACAACCGGTTACATATGTACAAAATCATCATTTACAGCAGGGGTGCTCAATCCTGGTCCTCAAGAGCCACCATCCAGCATGTTTTAGATGTTTCCCTCTTCCAACACACCTGATTCAAATGATGAGCTCTTCATCAAGCTCTGCAGAAGCCTGATAACGATCCTGATCATTTGAATCAGGTGTGTTGGAAGAGGGAAACATCTAAAACATGCTGGATAGGGGCTCTCAAGGACCAGGATTGGACACCCCTGATTTACAGAATGTGACAATGTCCTCTTGTATGCATGAATCCGTTCCCTGCAAGCTCTCGAATCTGGAGCGTACAAAGACAGTTAAGAGCACCAAGGCCTGATTTCATTACGGAGCCAGCAGAGGTCAGAGGGGCTACTTTAAATCTTTTAAATCACCAGAAGTAATGAAGGTAAATTCCTCTGACTGCTGAGTAGATCTTGAACTAATTTCAACGATGGCATTCAGCATTTGAACTGCGCTGAGGGGAAAAAAAGGAGAGGGAAAAAATTGCATTTTAAATGGACGTAGGAGAGAATGAAATAAAATATGTATGTGACCTCGGTGCCATCGCCGATTCTGGCGTTCAGGCTGTGAACAAATGCTCCACAAGTCAGCGGAGGCTCGTTAGTTTTTCGATCAAGCTGGGTGACAAGAAAAACTGATTATGACTCAATAGAACTGTGCATAAATCGGACGAAAGGCCCCGACTCGTAGCTAGTTGGAGGTCGCACAGTGAGAACAACCATAACAACAACAAAATTCTAATTAAATAATCCGCTCAGGCGGGGCAGCACATCGACATGTGGTCACTTTTTATGTATTCTCCTTCAATCGCGTCACCTAGATTGGTTATTATAAAACCCTGTGAAGACCAGGAGGCACCTCACTGAGATGTTTTCTAATAATTCTAATAGTGAACCTTCTTAAATGTGTTTAGAGCTGGGGAAATAAGGCTCTGTTTTCCTTCAGACTAGCAGTTTTATTGACTGGATGGCCGAGAAGAAATATTTTTGTATTTATATTCTTGCAGCAACCTCTTATCTATCAAACCGGTTCCTTTCTATTGGATCCTACAGGAAGCACAGTGTTTTTGTACCATATCTTCTCACTGAGCTAATTGCTTTTGGGTCACTTCTTTGGGATTAAAGGCGTATTATAGCAATTTAGCAGCGGAGCGTTGGGAGATGGGACCAGACAGATATTCAAAAAGAGAGAGATCCTGTCTTTTAGTTTATAATATGGACACAACCCCAGAAAAAACGCTGGTGTGTGTTGCTCATAATGCAGTTTTAAGGGGTGTCTGTCGGAGCCTCCTTGCCCTGCGAATGTCTTTCTGTTAAAACACTGTAAACTCTACCCCGAGGTTTTCCTTTCCAGACCTACAGAAGGCAACATGGAATCAGTGGAGAGTCCCTTCAAGCTCATATAGACATAATTAAAGTGCTAAAAGACTGGAAGTTGCTTTAAGCATATGTGCACACTGGTTGGAAGTGCACTGCAAACTGGGTCAAAGTGCCATCTTTAAAAGGAATAATAAATGCACGTACCTTTGATTTGCGACGCTCAGCCACTTTGCAATGCAGTCTTCCACCAAAATGTGAAACAGCTGCAGGGAGAAATGTATTAGTTTCACAATGAAGTCCAATGATGCCTAATTTTATTTGGTTTATTGTCTTCTGCTGGCCTGCATCCATGTCACATTTTTGGCAAGTTTAACATCACGTGACTCGCATAAAAGGAGCAGCAGAGTGCGGATTATCATTAGGTTTTGTGGTGCATTAACCAAACACAGAGCTTTCATCCAGACGACCGGAGCTCGGAGGTGTGAGATCTTTTTGCTTATGTCAGGCCCCATCCACATGAAGATGAGCCCAGGCCTAAACACACAAATAGTCCATCAAACCTGTTTATCGTCCACACCAAGCCGGCGTTTTGGGGGTCTGAAAATAATCCTTTCTGAACCTAGGTCCCAGAGTGCAAAGATCTGAAAACGCCGTTTATGTGTCACCATTGTTACGCCCTGTCCGCTTCTTTTTCTGACACGCTTGCGTCATAGCTCCACCTCTCCATAGATGCTCCAAACTCAGAGAACGACGACAACAACGTCTCCGTATAGTGCTGCGTATGTCCTGCTGATAGTTCCACCTCATCGTCCGTCCAGACTAGAGTCCTACCAGCTCGTCCACTCCTATTTGCTGCCGCCATGTTCTATGTTTACATCCTGTACAGATTTCTACATGCCTAAAGTCCCGCCATAGTTTCCGCTTGTTCATGTTACGGCGTCATAGCGCCACCAACAGGCCTGGTATGTGTTTCACATCGTTTTCAGCGTGTCAAGTGAATTCATGTGGACGGACACATTTACTGAAACAGCTCCGTCTTTATGGAGAACGTTTTTGAAACTATAAGCGTTTTGGCTTCGTTTGGATGAAGCCTCATTTGTTGCATTTTCATCCATCCATCTATTATCTATACACCATTTAATCCTCTGCAGGGCCGTAGGGGGGCTGGAGCCTACCCCAGCTGACTCAGGTGAAGGCAGGGGACACCCTGGACAGGTCACCAGTCTATCACAGGGTTACATATAGAGACAAACAAGCACACTCTCATTCACACCTACGGACAATTTAGAATAATCAATTAACCTCAGCATGTTTTTGGACTGTAAGAGGAAGCTGGAGAACCCGGTGAGAACCCACGCTGCACAGGGAGAACATGCAAACTCCACACAGAAAGATCCCAGGCGTCCTAATCGGGACGCGAACCGGGGATCTTCTAGCTGTGAGGAAACGCTGCTACCCACCGAGCCACCGTGCAGCCCTGTTGCATTTTCAGTCACTGTTTAACTACCGGGTTTAGTTTAGACATCAACATTACATCATGGTTGGTGTCCTACTCGATACAGACACAGGTAAAAGGATTTCTCCTGTTGTCTCTTTCTGAATCTAAAAGAAGTTTTCCTGCAGTGACCTAAACAAAAGGCCAACATGCATATAAAAAGCTTTGTTTAAAAAATATCCCTGTAGATGTGGTCTACAACACACCTGGTCAAATGTGAACCCTAAGCTCTCATTGTTTTCTAGGTTGCACACGAAGCTCTCCATGACGGAGCTCCATCTTATCTTGCATCATATCATCCTGAGAGTGCATTGCTTTCAGAATACATTACTTGTGGCTCAGGTGGTAGAGCGGGCTGTCCACTAATTGCAAGGTTGGCGGTTCGATCCCCGGCCCCTCCGCATGCCGAAGTGTCCTTGAGCAAGACACTGAACCCCAAGTTGCTCCCAATGGTAGATTAGCGCCTTGCATGGCAACTCTGTCGCCGTTGGTGTGTGAATGGGTGAATGAGAAACACATAGTAAAGCGCTTTGAGTACCACTAAGCTATAGAAAAGCGTTATATATAAGGGTTACTTATGGATTTTAGCTTCCGAAAGTAGAATGGGAGTTCCCAGTTTGGTGGCAGACCCCTTCTCCTTTCTTTTTAGATAAAGCTTCGAGTTAGTAACCTTGAACTTTCCCTCAGTTATACCTGTGTAACCCCTATCTCACGTAGCTATAGAATATTTTCATGAATTGTTAGTACAATGGGATGGGGCCTGAGTTCGATGTTGACCTCAGTAGTATAGTTAATGTAATAAGGACACAGCAACTGAACGTTTAAATTCAAAACTCCCTCAACAGGTATTTTATTTACAAAATTAACATAAAATACAAGCTCTTTGAGAATGAAATCTAACATAAGATACCCAAAAGATGTAAATAAAGATAAATAAACATAAATTACCAGGTATATTTTAGTTCTTTTAGACTCTTCACTATTCAAAATACCCTTTTAACTGAAATACTCTTAAAATACTTATGAAATGATCAAATAAAACCACATAACACCTGTTTCATGTATGCCAGATAGACCAAGAAAATGTTCTTATACCTGTGGGCCCACACACACACACACACATTCACTCCTTAATAAGGAGTGAAGAAATAAAATATGTGCACGTTAGTTTTCGGTTAGTACTCACAAATCCAAACGAGCAGTTAGCAGAGTTAGCAGGGGAAAATAGGGTCGTCAGTCACAAGGGCAGCTGGTAACAGATGAGCAGTTGGTGACCATCAGCAGGAGTCACAGGAAGTAAAATACCGCGAAGAAAAAACAGCAGAAACAGCCGGGCCTGTCCTCGTTCTGTCCACAATGTCCGTCTCCTTTAAGCACATTAACTTAATTGAGCCAAAATACCACACGCTATTTCTTATCGAATTACCGTCAGTCTGTTTAAACCAGAAAGTGCTGCAATTCTTAATTAAACAGTACAATATTTGGGCACTTATCATGGTGCGCTAAGCTAACTAGCTTGTCGCAACGTAGCGTAGCGCTCCATTTCATACTCACTATAACAGTTAGCTACAGCACAACACAAAGCACGCACTCGTATTTACCTTATCCAGATCACACACAAGTTAATATCAAGACCACGGGTAGTCGACCTTCACGATAATAACTTTAATGTTCTCCTCTACCTTCGTAATACGACAGCGAGTATTTTTTTTAACTTCCACACGTCACCCTGCGCTACTTGTCCCGCCCCTTAACATAAGAAAGAGTTCCGATTGGCTGTCAGTTTGGTAACATACAATGGGAGTAAAGAAATAAAATGATTGGCATTCACACTTACAAACACGTTAGGGTGCACAGCTGTTAACATGTGCTGGCTTCAAACCAACCAAACGTTACTTTCCCGTGAATATGAGGGTTCTTAAAGAAACATAACCTCCTGAATAAACATATTCAACCGTACATAACTTAACTCCTTCTACTCTTCAAATGAATTTTATACATTTTATCTCATACATACGGTATATTTTAAAACCAGTTTTAACCTCATATTTTAACCAATGTTTTAACAAGCATTTTAACCAGTTCAAATCTGTTTTTAACCAGTCTAACCAAATGAATTTATTGGCTTTTTAAACATAATTATTTATACAATTTTAAATCAGTTTTAAGCCCTGTACTTTCAATGTCTTCTACAGAGGGCTACGCCTGCTATAGGCCTAGACTGCTGAGGGACTTCCTATATGGCACTTTACAACGCTCCCCTACTCTTCTTTCTTTCTTTCTTTCTTTACAATTACATGTCATTCAGTTTGTGTTTTGGTCTCTCTGCAGGAATCTCTGATGACATGTTTCTACGTGAAGTTACCAACCTCACCGATCTCCAGAGTGTTTATCATTCTCTAATTCTTGTCTGTTTTCCGTTCGCTATCCTGCTCTCTCTCCCCTTCACCCTCGCCCCAACCGGTCGAGGTAGATGGCCACCCCTCCCTGAGCCTGGTTCTGCCGGACGTTTCTTTCTGGTAAAGAGGAGTTTTATCTCCCCACTGTTGCCGCGTGCTGCTTAAAGGGACTCCAAAAAGAAACTTTGGATTTGTTGGGGATCGCCACAAGGAATAGCTCTGTTCAACACATCAACCCTGGCTGGCAGAGAGCTCGAGCCCCTCTCTGCCCTTTAACATCTGTTTACATTTACCTGGTTCTGTTATTTGAAAATACCTGTTGTACACTTCTTCTTCTACTCTGGCACACTATTTGCACTGAACACTTCAACATTTGTACTCTTTTATTTCACATAGGACATTTTTACCTAGAGTGTACACAGTAGGGCATCAACCTCCATGTGCACCGATCAGCCACAACATCCCGACCACTGACAGGTGAAGTGAATAACATTGATCATAATATTGGTACTATGTGGTGTTCTGATGGAAAACCTTGATCAGACGTAGACACCCAAATAAACATTGTCCCACAACAAACACACTCCCTCATGCACATGGAAATCCCAAATGTCCCTGGATGAAAATGCACCCCACCACATGGAAACAACATCAACCAATCAGGAACATGTGGAGGAACATGACAATGGTCCAACATGTTGATGTGACCTCCAGACTTCCTACAGCCCATTCTGATCAAGCATCAACAGGATGCAGTGGAACCAGTTGGATTGACACAAGCCAGAGAGTGCCCTGGTCCTGGTTCCAGACCCCATAGGACACCCTGAGAGGTCCTCTGGTCCATGTCCAGTGGTTCAGAGCATTTTGGACCACATAAGGGGGACCAACACAGTATTAGGCAGCTGGTTATAGTGTTATGTCTGATCAATGTATAAATAAAAAGTCCAGCCACAAGAACAGCCCCAACAATATGCAACCATCTCACAATTTTGCAGCTGCTCTTAGTGAAATTAATACATTCTGGGCTGTGGACCAGCACCGCTACTACCCAGTGGGCCGCGCTGTGATTCGTCTCACTCCAGGACTAAACATTTTTCATTTTTGTTTTACTGGTCTTTTGGATGCTGGAGTGCAAAGCCGACAAGGTGCCTCTTTCTCCCACTGCACACGTCCCTTCCAGAGTCTGTGCACACCACTGCATGCGTCCTGGTTGTCTGTAGGAGTGTGATCATGTAACACACTGGAATCCCCTGCAGCAGTCACTGGAGCATTTTTCTGATTTTTATTTTTATTTTTTCCACCACCTTGGATGCGAACTGTGTCACATCAGAAAGCACCACAGACCAAACCGAGAGGCGTCAAGCTGCAGCATGTTCTCCCATCACATCCCCGCCGCCGCCGCCGCCGCCGCCTGTGTTCTGCTCCACCGTAGGCCGCCAGCCGAGTCCCTCTTCCCGTTGCGGAGCTCGGGGGGCGGGCTGTAGCGGCGGAGCAGCCAGCCAGCGCTACATAATTGATCTCTCTCTATCGGTCAGGAGGACGTTAGTGGGACGCCTCTCTCTCCATCCCCTCCTCTCTCTCTCTCCTCCATCCCTCCATGTGATTCAGTCGCTCCTTCCCCATCACGGTGTTAACGGCAGCCGCTTCCCCCCCTCCGCAAACCACCACCCCCTCTACTCCTCCTCTTTCTCTCTACGTGTGTGAGAGAGAGAGTGTGTGTGCGCGCGTGTGTGTGTGTGAGTGTGTGTGTGTGTGCAGAAAGACGAAGCAGCAGGAGGAAGCACCAAGGACGTCCTTTTTTCTTTCTCTCCCCCCCTCCACCTCCACCAGCCCCGGGAGCCGGAGATGCAAGGGACGAGCACTTAGATCGCGCTGCTGTTGCCCGCTGCAGGATAACTTGGTACCGGAGGCTGCTGCGGCTGAAGCCCCGCTCTCCGATCCCCCGATCCCCGCCGAGAGAGAGAACCAGAGAGAGTGAGGAGGATCCACAGCCGGTCGCCGGACGGAGGTAAATGGAGGCTCGACGCGGTGCTGAGGGGATCTGTCCGTGGTGCTGAAAGCAGCCCGATCAGACGAGGAAGTGCATGTGGCGCTGCTCCGGTGTCTCCTCTCTCTATGCACGAATATATGCACGATATGGTCGGGCACATTCACCGCGCACACGCGTATGCAGCTGTAAACATGCATGCACCGGTCGGTTTTTGTGGCTGATTATCGTGTTGTGCGATTCTTTTTTCTTTTTTTCTCGGTGCCGGAGTGGGATGGCTGTGTCCAATGCCCCTCCAATGACGGATGGAAAGTTTCACCACATGATCAGGGGGGGAAAACACACACACACAGGAGTGGTTTAGTCCGGGGTCCGCATGCATGACAGCAGAGTGTCCTGCCACGCTGAGGACTGGCACCAACTCGTGGAACCGCAGGCTGCAGCTCGGAGGTGATCAGTGACTGTCCCCCCTCCTCCCCTCCTCCTACTGTCCCCTCCTCAGCTGTCCGGAATCACTGGAAGAAAAAAAAAAGAAGCACCACCTGTGCAAGGAAATAGTGAGCAGTATCTGTTGTTGTGCTCCGGAGTTTGGAGGTGTTGCGTGTAGCTGCGTTTGAACCGCTGACCTCGGTGTCCTTCATTTGGCGCGTCGAAGGAAGGAACGCGCCGGACGCACAGACGCAGCGCCTGTATGCGCAGATGAGAATGTTTGGCGCAAGCTTTGATTGAAACTAAGTCAATTAAGACGCCATCGCTTAACGTTTCCATTTAACAGATTCGTTGTAACCTGAGGTGAAGACCACACACAGTAGCCTCACTGCCCCTTTCTCGTTTGTTTTTCCTTCCAGATCTGGCAACGAAGGACTTCTACTTTTCCGCAACTATTGAATGTAACATCGATCAGATAAGGAAGGCAGGGAATTACAAGCCATCATCATGAATTTCGTTATGAAACAAGCGTTGGGAGGTAAGTTCCACCTTTTAATTGTTCCTCCCCAGAGTGCGCTGAGGTTTGGTTTGTTAGCACCCGCTGCTTTATTTGCGTCTTTGTGCGCAAATCACGCTCAATTATCCTGTTATAAATGTTTGAACTCAGAAGTTAAAATTGTGGTCTCTTCTGTTTGTGCGCTCTGTCTCCACATGGCGCAGTTGGCCCCTGGGGCGCACTGAGGGCAGCTTACTGTAACGGGCTGGTGATTTGCGTAACGCTGGCTGAACCAGTGTGGCCAAAGGGGGCTTCTGGTGTTGCGCAGTGCGCAGCCCCGCTGGTAAAGCAGGTGACTGGGTTTTTACCAATTAATCAGGCTGTGGCGGCTCTTATCTCGACATGCTGAGGACACAATTTGAACCTGAAGGTGGGGGACAATCAAGCCACACTCTCCTTCCAGTAATTTCATTCCAACATGCAGGCACGTGGATGGTTTTCTAATTGCTGCTGCTGCGAGGATTCCCCGGACATGAGATTATCATAACAGAGTGATGGATTCTGAAGGAATATGGAGCTGTTATCATGTATGAATATGCAGATGGTGCAGGGGAAGGTGGAAGTACCTGAGTGGTTTTCACAGAGCACTGACTGCTGGGTGATTGGTCCACAGTGGGCCGGTGTTTGCTCAGTGCTGCTTCTTCATCTTCATGAGGTGAACAACCCCTGCTCTGATTTCCATGAATAAACAAGCAACAGGAAGTTAAATGTCAGAAGTAAAACCCTGAGATTTTCTGACTCTGGCTCATCTCATGTACACAACCACAACGCTGCCCTCTGATTGGTGCTTGGGAGCCTGTGGCATCACCGTTTCCCACTTGAGCCATGTCCACCTGGACCAACCAGCACAGCCCAGAAAGCTCTCAGGTGAAATAATCCAATCTGTTCTCCTTTTGGCAGAAAACCGTGTTTATGTAAAACACCATAGCCCATAGTGAGAAGCTGATAAAATGTGATTCAAGCTGTTTCACACTCCCCCCTTATTAAAAAAGAGATTTCATTAAAACCTCATAAGCTGGAGCGTCTCTTGCTCCACTGGAGGCGCTGGATGACGTAACCTTTCCACTGGAGGGAGCACCGTGCATCTCATGGAGGGGATCTTCCCTACAACTTGAAGGAGTACACCGCTGACCTTTGGGTTTGCAAATCTTCACTGCTTGAAGCTTCAAAGGTGCTTCTGTCTGTCTGTCGTCCACTGAGAAGCTTCTGTGGAAGCTCCAGCACAGCCGCCGTCCTCCACCTAACTGGTCCTGCAGTATAAATCCACTTCCTCCAACGTTGATCTGCTTTAAAATCACAAAAACCTGAACCTTCATGCTCACCTTTGAGATAGAAACAAACAGCAGCAAATGTTCACAGCATTCTGCAGTAGAATATGAGCCTCACTGTTTGATACTAAACTGTATTTATATAGTTTTGACGCTGTAATCAGCATTAAATGTAACTGCAGTTGCCTGTAAATCAAACAAATCTCTTCTTTTAAGCTGTATAAACTGAGAATGGTAGACATGTGCCATGAATAGCAATATCTATAATCTTAATGGCACATAATTGTGATCTACCAACCCTGTTTTAACATTTAAAAATGCACATACCACTAAAAGAACTCAAATAAATGAATAAAATGGCCTTTCTTAGGGCATCCTTACAAAGCTAGTCGTACTATTTCTAGCTGGCTAAATGAGTCATGACATTAAACAGAGCTTCACACCATCAGTCTTTACATTAAACCACTGCTGATGGTTTTTCTTGGCTCACAGAAAAAGTAGGTTTTACCATTTTTATTCTACAGCTTTTATTTTGAAAGCAATGCACTGCTGTTAGATATTAGGACACTGGTTCACGTTGGTTTATTACAGTGTATCCTGCAGACAAACTGTTGTGTTGAATGAAAAACTGATTTAGGAGCTCAAATTAATGTCGTCCAGTTCGAGTGGAGCATCAGGCAACACCCAAAGTCGGAACTAAATACAAAATACAGCCACAAAGCTACACTTAGTTTAGATAATAATATACAAGATAATTATTTATTATTACAGTGAACATCTTTTGATTGTAAGGATTAAGATTCAGTGAACTGCCACTGCACAACGCAGGTACCTCAGAGAACCTCGGCTATAACTGTAGCCTCAACATATCAACATTTCAAGTTTGAACATGGAAATGATGTTAGTTTCAGAGCAGTAACGCCTTAATGAACGCGTGTGGAGAGGCTCTTGAGCCGTGGTTTGTTGATTTAAGTTATGGAGAGAGCAGTGATTGCATACAGGACATAGTTGCAGACTGTTTGACCGCGTGTTTTCCATTAGGTGACGTAACGCGGCCTGTCTGCGCGGCCGTCACTGCTTCCTGTGTCCGGTCTGCAGCTGACAGCAGGTAGGGACGTTAAAAGGTGACGCAGAACAGGATCCGCTTCATTAAACAGCTGCTGTGATTCCAGCAAATCCGCCTCATTCCAGCTGATCTCCACTCAGACGCACAACTGTCCTCCGTTCTTGGCGCTCTGTTTGTGTTCATTTGCGAGCAGCTTGTCACGTTGTCAGCTGGGCAGGTGTTTCTCAATGGCTCGGTGGTATGACGGCACTGCAGCAGCACAGCGGAGTCGCCTGCTGCCTTTTTCCTCTGTTTACATTTCGGTATGACGAGAGAGGAGAGGCCTGTCTGCCTCCCCTCTGCTCAACCAGCGAGAGCTTCCTGAAGTGCGCGGATTAAAAAGCATTAAAAATGCATTTCGATTGAAACTGCAAGTTAATAATTTACAGATTAATGTTTTTTTAAATGGTGAAATCTAGCAAATGCACGCTTCTCTGTGACGGATCCCGGCCTGCAGACCTACATTTCTTGATGAGGAAAATTAAATTATCTCCTCAGATTATCAAGAAGCAAGAACTCAGATGAATCAGTTTGAATATATGCAATAAAATATGCAGCCAGATGGGACTGGGATTGGTTTTTGCCTTTTTGAAGACAATAGCAGTGGTTTATCATGTCGTAACCCATTTACTACAGATGATGCTGGCACTGAAACAGTTCTATCTGCTGTTTCAGGCAGTTATTGGCACATATTTGTGAAAAAATCAGCAAGTTGACTCTTGAAATGTTTGCTCAAGGTTTGTAAGTCATCTTGTCTGCGATGTCAAACCGACTTGGCTGTTGTGGGACAATGTATGACATGATTTTCCAGTCTATCTGCACCGAAACAAACACAAAAGCTGCGATGTTATGTAAGAAACTGGGAACAATTACACAATAAAAGCCATCTTCACATCATGCAGAAGTGGAAATCAAAGGCAGTCGGGGACAATCAAATCAGAAATAGTCAGAAAACATATGTGTGTCTGCAGGTTTCTGGTCTCCTGTGCTGCTTTGACTTCCTGTATGTCAGGTACTGTAGCTGCATGTTCATCCCGTGTGGTGGGTTTTGCTTGTGGGTGTCTGTGGGAGCAGCAGGTGCCCACTGCCTGGCTGCTGCAAAGCTTCCCGTCAATAAAGAGGAGTCAAATAGCCTGAACTGTGCATAAAAGGAATTTCACACATGAGGAAAACCAGGCAGCGTTGTGCCAAGGTCTCCACCTTCAGCAGAGTGTTTCTTTCCATCTTGGGGAGCAAGTTTTTTTGTTTCCGTCTTAAGGAGTAATGAGTTTTCAGTGCGCAGTGGATTAGCTGTGGGCTATTATCTCACTTCTCTTTCTCTCTGTGTGCTCTGAGGAGAAACTCACACTCCATCTGCTCCCATCTAGGCCCTGATTTGTATTCTGTCGGCTTTGTACAGTGAAGAGCAAGGTCGTCTCGCTAGGCACCGAGGAAGCGCTCATCTGTCACCCATGACCCTTTCATCTTTTGAAGTCACAGATCAGAAGTTCTCAAAGTTTTTTTCTTTAAGTCAAGGATCCCTGAGTGACAGACTGTAGAACAGCAATACAGAAGAACCCTCCTGGAGAGACAATAATAGTTTATGCTGAGATTTGAGAAAAGATCAAGCTGGTCGTCAATTAATCACCATTCATAGGTATTTAAGACAAACAACACCCAGGCAAACAATAGTGCTGCCAACTAGTGGTAACTACTCAAACAGAATCTTCTTACTACCCGTTATGTTGGAGTTAGATTCCAGCAGATTGTCTCTCACAATGTCTAACTTGCAGAATATGTACTTATTCCAGACATTATGGCACCAAACCATCATCAGGCAAATGGTAGCGATCAATCAATCAGTCAATCAATCAATCAGTATTTCTGTAGCACAAGTCAGTGATCGAAGGTAAATCCAGGTCTTGATCATAAACAGTAAAATGGCTTGAGTGACCTTGACTTGGGTTAGCGACCAAGCTAACGTAGCCACCCGACACTTATCAAGAGTGCTTTTCATGGTTCCTTGGAAAGCATGACTGACTAGTACTGAGGTCCGAGCGGGCTAGCATGTTAGTTTGTTGTGGTAGCTTGCTGACAAGTCCTGTGAGTCGTCACTACATCACCAAGCACAGCGTTTATGGTAAAGATCAGAGTCGGCTGGCCTATTCGGCAATATGAGCAAATGCTAAGGGTGCCGTGGCCTCCAGGGGGCGCCACAAAATCGGGGAAAAAATTCACCTTTAATATAATTATATTAAAACTAGTTATTACTATTAACTCCTTAAATGGAAAAACGATGGAGGGGATGCGCCATGTAAAATCTCACCTAGGGCGCCACATTGGGTAGGTTCTGGTAAAGATGTAAAGATCTGTCTTCTCTAAATAGGTCATTTACTTCCTTTTCAGCTGCTGTTTTCATCCATTCTATTGGAATCAATGAGGCAAGAAGGCAGTTGAAGGCCATACACACCTCTGTTATCTGACATGATTAGACTTTTTGTCAAGGCTTTGTCTGTAGTCTGTGCTTGACTGACATCTGCTTCACTTTCCTGTGAGTTTTCTTGCATCTGGTAGGATCATACAAACTGTGCCTTTATCATTAATAATAAAATATGAATTTCTGTGAGCCAAATTTCAATGTGAGCCTGATCAATCAGACAAACTGCTACAAATCCAGTGTGGAAATGTACTTTTAACTTTACCACGGTTACAAAAGACAAGTGAAGCAGAGTCGTTGAGGAATTTCCCCTGTCGGCATGTTCAAATGATTTCACAGTAACATCTCCAAGGATATTAGTTTGAATAAGGACAGATTTGAAAATATCTACTCAATGAAACAGTTGGAAATACGATACAAATTACTGAATGAATTGTGAGGGTTTAGCCGCTAAAGGGGCACCATGACAAAGTCTTCTGTGCTGCTTAATGACCTCAACCCTCACAGTCATTTCAGTCATATCTGTTTTTGCAGTTATTTTGAAAATATATACAGAATTAAACAGTTGGAGATATGATACAAAACACTGAATGAATTGCGAGGGTTTAGCTGCTAAAGGGGCACCATGACAAAGTCTCCTGTGCTGCTTAATGACCTCCGACGAACACACAGCCCAGATCAACTAGGGTAGCATTTCCTCTATCACGGTGCCATACGTAACAGCCACTTTTGCAGCCTAGAACAACAATGCTAGCACCAGATAAATACCCAGAGTGCCTCATCATCGAAGGAAAGGATTCAGATCAACGACATCTGTGTGACAGTAGACGTAAACACAGGTAAACAAAAGATGAGACTTCGCTCTGAGCTTAGGATCTCATAGGATCTACATCTGGACATCCCTAGTTTAAAGCAAGCACCTTATTTTTTTTTTTTAAATCCTTTTTATGCAATGAATGAAATCAAGCTGAAGTAGAGTGTTTCCAAAAATCTGATTAGAACCACTTCCGAGACCACTTCCGAGACCACTTCCTGGAGCCCCTGGACCATTTTAGAACCACTGGCCATAGCTCATCAGTGACATGCAGGGAGAAGAGCAGGACAAATGAGGAATGGATGCAATCTGGCCGGCAGTTAAGTGTGTGTGCATGCGTGTGTGTGTGTGTGTGTGTGTGAAGGGCTCTTATCGCAAGAACGGGAAGCCATGGCGAGGGGAGCAGGGGGAGTGGGGGGAGTCGGGGGAGCGGGGGGAGGATTTATTGCAGATGACATCATCAAAAGTGCTCGTAAATAGAAGTCAGCTGGCTCACTCTCGCGCCTTTCCCTTCAATAAAGCCGCGACTCCAGCTCCTCCTCCTCCTCCTCCTCTTCCTCCTCTTCCTCCTCCTCCTCTGGCCTTCTGCTGCCCCTCGGAGGAAGAGGAAGAGGAGGAGAATGGGGTGTAGGAGGAGGAGATGAAAAGTGACAAACTGATCTTTAAAACTGGGTGTTACATCATCGGCGGTTGACGGCAGAGGTTGTAAAGTCGCGCTGCACTCTGGACGCTGTGATCTCCGTTTGATGGGGGATGTTGTCTGCCTTCGTTTTCTTCCGATGCGTTGCTTCTGTTCGTTTCCTTTCTTAACCCCTTCCTCCCTCTTCCTCCGGCCTTCCTCGTCTTCCCTGTCGCTCCCCTCCCTCCATCCCCTCTTTGCTCCTCCATCCTTCAATTTAACTTTCCTCCCCCTTTTCTCTCCTGCCCTCCCTCCTGCGGCGATTACAGTAAATCTTGAGGGCAAGGCAGGGAAACTTCAATCAGGCAGCCACGGGGGGAAACTGGGATGTGTTTGTGCGAGTGTGTGTGTGTGTGTGTGTGTGTGCGTGTGTGTGTGTGTGTGTGTGTTTCTGGGTGTGATTCGGTGCTCGCTTGTGTGTGGCGAGAGTGCAGCAAAGTGTGCGACAAACAGAGAGACTTGGGTGGACCTTAGTAGTTGGCTTCAGCTGGCATTAGATGATAAAGTGTAAGTGTGTGTGTGTGTGTGTTTTTGTGTGTGTTTGTGTGTGTTTGTGGGTTGTCGGGAACGACTGGGAGAGAGATGATGCTGACACAAATACACACAGAACAGGCAAGCAACACACATATGCGAGTTGCACACACACAATCGGGGAAGGCATCAAATCAAATGTACTGACAGACCGATAAATAAACCCAAGTATGCACACACACACACACACACACACACACACACACACACACACACACACACGCACACACACTGGGAGTCATAATCAGTGGGACGCGACAGACTTCCTGCCCAGCTAAAAACCACAGGAGGCAGAACAGCACAACAACCGTGCAGGTATGGCAGCCTGCAGGTGACACATTCACACACATCCGCTCGGCAAACAGGTAAACACTCTCCTGACAGACGTCTGCGCGGCAACACTAGATAACTCGCACATCCAGCCGACTCATAGAGGGACTGGAACGCGATTAAAATCAATCTGGGATTCGAATTCCTCTCTGTGATTTCAGCTTTTTGTGCAAAACCAGCTGTGAGAGAAAAAGAACAAAGAGGTGAGATTTGCGGGTGCATGTTGTTGTTTTGGAGAAATCGCCGTCAAATAGGTCGGGCAAGAAACCGCGGTCTCAACCTTTATTTGTAGGTTTACTGATGCATCCGTTGTCCGCTGGAGCAGATGGGAGATCGAGTGTTTGTGGTAATGAAGGTCAGAGAGCTGAGCTGCAGGCTGACAGTATCAGTTACACATCAGAAACACTCGTAACCCTTGAGGCCGTTTGCTGGCCTTTGACTGGATTTCCATAAAAAAAAAGGAAGACAGACCTTTGACCAGTTTGTTGGCACAAGATCTGGTTGAGTTTTGACATCGATTTGGAATTAATCCTGGCTATAACTTTGCAGTAAACAGAAAAACTGTTCATAAAATCAATTTTAGCTCATGGTTGGAGGATGGTGTTCTTTAGCAGCCCTCTACGTCCCCCCCAGTATATAGCTTGTTGATGTCTCGACTTGATGCAATCAGACTGAAAGAAAAGCAACATTTCTTGTGTATTGGACCACAACGGGTTATGCTGTTGACTTCGGCTGTAAGCTAAGTTGAAAAAATTTGAATTTTGAAGTCGTCTAGGCCTCAATTTGCAAAACAGTGAGCAAAACTGCGCTAACGAGTGACAAAATAGCTCAACAGGCACCATGCAGACATCTGGGTGGGTTGATGTGGAATGACTCAAAAACTAAAGCTGAATTTCTATTTTTGTATTTTACAAAAAAAAAAAAGGTATCCGCATGTACATGATTTTTCCAAGTGCCCACAAGTGTTAACAATACTGGAATAAAAGGTTACATACTGTCGATCAGAGGTGTCAAACTCTGGCCCGCGGTGTAATTATATTTGCCCCGAGAGGCAACACAACATGACTACTAGAGCTGGCCTGCCGGTATTCTACAGCGCATGTACCACTAAGACTACAAATCCCAGAATGCTGATGTTTTGGCGCGTCAATCGGGACAGGACCCATAAACACCCTCTCCTCTGTTGACAGTAGTCATAGCGACCTCATGCTACTACTGGCGCCGTGCTACCCCTCCCAAAAATGGCGAAAAGAACGGCAGAAAACAGGAGTTCTCTGGACAGGTGGAGGCAGAACATCTGTTTACACATGTAGAAGACATGTTTGTCTTGTATTAGGGCTGGACCCCAATATCCGGATAATGATTTTGAGATCCGACCAGCCCTGTGTAGTATGTTGAGCCAACGTGGCGATAACCAAGGAGTAGAACATTAGACGACACGATAAAACGAAACACCAGGACAAGCACAAAGACCTGGACATGAGTCAAAGGATCCAGAAAGTAGAGGAGATGAAAAGAAGTTCACAACAGACTGTGTTCAAAAAAGCCACATCACAAAGTGAGGCTGCTGTATATTTGAGTTTGACACCCCTGCTGTAGATATTTTACTGCTTAAATTTTTAATGTGTGTGCAGTGTGTCGGACCTGTATAAACACAGCCTGCAGTTCAACCCAGTCTGCCCAAAACATCTTCTTTTGATTTTGTTTGTATTTTACAGAATTTACTTCATGCAAAAGATTTATTTTTGGCCAACTTCTACCTGAGCCATGCAGAATAAGGTGGTTTTGGTGAAATATCCCAACTTGTAAGCTTAAATTTGGTCAAATATTTCTCCAGAACATCAGATGAGAGGTTCAGGCAACGTCAGAAAGTTGAACGTCCGATGATTTCTTCTGCGTTCTGGCTCTCATAAATGGTGTAATTTTGATGCCTTCCGAACCTGCCGGCGGGTTTCGGGGTTCGGAGGGTTTAATTACCGCTAAACATTTGAGCATGATGGATGGGGTCCAGTGAAGGAGTGCATAGAGCTCATCTGGCTGCCACCCTGCTGGAAATACTGTAACATTTAGCCGCGCAGAAACACACATGTGGTGCATATGTTGAACCGGTGTGAGTAATAGGTCATGTTTAGTGGGAACAAAAACACGCCTCAATTGTAAAGTGTCGTGACTAATACTGAAAATTCACTATAGGAGGCTGCACGAGGCAATTCCCTGTGCTCTGATTGTGTGGCCACATAGAAGATAAAACATCACTCTCCTAAAGGATTAATTAGGATTAGCTGGGAAACCCTGGAGGATGTGTGGCTATATGACGATATACCTCCAGCATAACCTTACAAACCCCCTGGTATATGGACTGTTTACTTGCTCAAACAGAGAAAGACAGACTCTTTGGATTTTTATATTGCGTCTGGTTCTTACGTGTTTTGAAATCTAACTTTTTCTTAATGCTGAAGTGGGTTTCTTTTGTTCACATAATGGTGCGTCCCCTCCCTCGCAGTATGCACTCAAGCAAACCCACATCTGTAAATTAATGGCTCATACATGCCCTCTTCTGCATGACGTGCCTCTTTGCTGGCCGCCTCATCTCTCTTCCTTTCATCTTCCAACCCACTCGTCCGGCCATTCATCTTGCTCTGTCCAGTCTCCGCTAATGAGTCTGATATGGACGGAGTCTTTTTGAGCTACAGGCATGGCCTCCCTCCCTCACGCTGTCTTTAAATAGAGCGCTGGGACCGATCCATACTCGCAGCCTTCGCGGTGTCAGTCGAGAGTTGATTGCAAAAGTGTAAGAACATCTTTCTTTTGTATATTAAACTTTGATTTAAACAATGGAGCGATGGCCACAGGACACTGAAATGGGATTTTAATGCCGCTGCGGTCCCGTCAGCAGGATTGTGATATTACAGCATGCTATTAAACCCCGTCAGCTCTTTGCACGGAGAATGGAATCATCTTTTGTGTTTTTTTTTTTTAAAACTGCTTATTTTTTCCCGGATTCTTGCTCTCGCTCTTCTTCGTTTTCGGTCGTCCCACGAACACGAGGTACGGGTTGACCGTTGAACCGCACGCTTAGATAACATGACATGTAGTTTTAACATTACACATGGTTCCTGCTGGATTTCATATTAAACCTTCTCGCATGGCTGGGCAGCCTCTCTGGGAGCGGCTTCTTCACACTTAACTGGCACTCAGCTGACGTGGCATGTAGGAATAATGTTTTACGGTGGCTATCAACCCATTTAAACCCAATTCCAAGAAATGAGCCAAGAAGAGAGGCCATGTAATCCTGATAAATTGATGTGCAGTAATGATATCTGCACACCTCCACAGCAGAGTATGGTGGCTTCTAATGGTCATGGTTGCAGAGCCGGGGAGGAATTCCTGCAAACCCCATTAAACTCCTTTCAACCACGACTACTCCAACTAGTTTGCGCGCTGACTGCCGGTGTTGACTCTTCATAATTTAAACGTTCATCCGTCCATTTTCTCCCGCTTATCCGGGGTCAGGGTCGTGGAGGCAGCAGACGAAGTAGGTCATCCCAGACGTCCCTCCTCCCTGCAACACTTTCCAGCTCATCCTGGGGGATCCTGAGATGTTCCCAGGCCAGATGAGATACATAATCCCATCCAGCGGGTTCTGGGTTTACCCCGGAGTATCCTCCCAGGCGGACATGCTCGGGATACCTCCAAAGGAAGTCACCCCGAAGGCATCCGGATCAGATGTCCAGACCACCTCAACTGGCTTCTTTCGACGCAAAGGAGCAGTGGCTCTACTCCGAGCTCCCTCCAGATGTCCGATCTTCTCACCCTATCTCTAAGGTTGAGTCCAGCCACCCTGCAGAGGAAGCTCATTCCGGCGACCCGCGATCTCGTTCTTTCGGTAACTACCCAGAGCTCATGACCACAGGTGAGGGTTGGATCATAGATGGACTGGTAAATTGACCACGATGGTCCGGTGCAACGCCTGCAAAACTGCTGATGCCGCACCAACCCGCCTGTCCATCTCACACTCCATTTTCCCGTCACTCGTGAACAAGATCCCGAGATACCTAAACTCCTTTGCTTGGGGAAGTGACTCTCTCCCAACCTGGAAGGAGCAATCCACCGGTTTCCGGCAGGAACCATCCATGGCCTCGGATTTGTAGGTGCTCAATCGTGGTGATTGAAAAGTTTAATTTTATATTTTTACATTTTAATATGAAATCCCAAATTCAGCACTACCTTTTAGTTCAGCTTACATCAGAACCAGCCAACTACTCAATGGTTGACTTAGTAATAAGACATGTTCATCATCATCCATCCATCCATCATCTCTACACCGCTTAATCCTCTGTAGGGTCGCAGGGAGGCTGGAGTCTATCCCAGCCGACTCGGGTGAAGGCAGGAGACACCCTGGACAGGTCGCCAGTCTATCACAGGGCTACACATAGAGACAGACAACCAAGCTCACTCTCATTAACACCTATGGACAATTTAGAATCATCAATTAACCTCAGCATGTTTTTGGGCTGTGGGAGGAAGCTGGAGAAAACCCACGCTGCACAGGGAGAACATGCAAACTCCACACAGAAAGATCCCAGGCGTCCTAACCGGGACGCGAACCGGGGATCATCTAGCTGTGAGGCGGCGCTGCTAACCACCGATCCACTGTGCAGCCCCGGGTTCATTATCATCTAACAGGGAAATGCAGCACTCCTCTGAGCAAGGAGATTTGAATTTATAAAACTAAAAAAAAAAACACAGCTCAAGAGTCTTTTAATCCTTTTACCAAGCCTCAGCTGAAACGAAGACCTCTCTTTTAATTAAACTTTAAGTTCATTAATGTGTCGTAATGAAGTAAATGCGACTCCATGAGCCGGCTTGCAAAACTTTCCACCAATTAGTTATGTTTTAATTGTAGTCCCCATATTTCCCTTCCTCCTTGGGGAGTGCTGTTGTCTCAAACAGAGTGTTTTGATCAGTTCAGAAGGTTGGTGAATCACTGTTTCCAGCGCAGAGCAGATGAAACCTTAGTATTATGGAGCTAATCCAGACAGATGCTCAAATAAGCATTTAGTCTGTTCTCAAGGTTCTTGCCTGTGATTCAGACTTCCATTATCTCTGCGTTGGACTGGAAAGAGGACAAATCTGTGTGAGCATTAAGCTGCTGACCGGACCCAGTTGGGTTGACGTCTTTTGCTCTGGAACTGGTTCAACATTTTACCTGTGATCGCAGCTCTTTGGAGAGGGAATAAGAGAACAGAAGATAAGACACCACTGCATTCATACACCACTTATCTAATATCAGTTAGAAAGTCTGATCTCTACATAGGCAGATGATGCTTTTTCTGTTCCCCTTCTTTTAGCCAGCCAGTTGCTTAACCCTCCAAAAAACATGGTTTGTAACTCGTTATATTTAAAAAATGTCTAAAATTACACCTTTTATCAGAGCCTGAAACGGTTTGATTTTCAACTTTCTGATGGTCCTTGAGCTAAACATGTGTGACGTGCCGCTTCTGTCCTGAACGTAAGTCTAAGCTAAAATTTCTGACATTATTATTTAAAAAAAAAACTGAAAAACCTGCAAACCGAAGCACAACCAAGAAGCTATTAGTGACTAAGCTGTGACTAACAGTTACATTAACAAAATAGGAACTCTGGTTGAACTGCAGGCTGTGTATCCACGGAGCAGAAAGCACACAGTTATGAAACGCCTGAACAGAACACATTACTGAGTGTTCACCTCACTAGCCATGGTTGTCCTGTTTCCATTGAGGTGTGGGACTTTATACTTCAGTGAAAATCAACCCACAGTGAGTAAAAATGTGACAGTTGAACTTCAGTTCACCCCCAACACAATCTTCCAATTCACATATTTTGTATGGAACGTTACAGATACAAATGTAATTACAGACAGTTCAAATGTCCTACCAACAATGCGGCCTTCACCCCATCCGACCTAATGAACAGGCGCGGCTTCTAGCGCGGCAGCTCCTAACAGCCTCCCAGCTTCTTAGACAACTGGAGATAAGAATGCCGGCCCAACCGTGCGTATGTCGCTCAGGAAGGAAAGAGAACTCCGTCATTGTCGCTGTCTGTCGCGTGAAGACCCAAAATGTCATGTGGTCAGAGGGGGTTACCCCAAAAACAAGAGTGCCCTCTGGTGGCTTTTAGAGTAAACCACATTTAATTGTCCACCCGGTTACATTTGCATTAAAAAAAATCCTGGATTGAGACGGTGATCTGGATCAGTCCCAAAATGTCATCATTTGTTCCTTGTCTCATTTCACACATTTCCTGAAAATTTCATCCAAATCCATCCATGAGTTTTCGAGTTATTTTGCACACAAACAAACAAACAAACCAACGCTGGCCATCACATGGCAGAGGCAACTATAGCCATGAATGCAACTCTTAATATTAGAGTCAAAACTAACATTTTAAGGCCTGTGTGGAAAACAATATTTAAGAGTTAAAGCAGTTAATATCATCTAATAATATTCATTATTGACTTATTTGCTATCCCAACTCCTCCTTCTGTCCCCCAGCCTCCTCATCCCCACTCTCACCCTAACCAGTCGAGGCAGATGGCTGCCTTCCCTGAGCCTGGTTCTGTCGGAGGCTTTTTTTTTCCATCCCCATTAAAGGTTTTTCTTTGGTTCCTTCCCACCGTCCCTGACTGCTTGCTCACAGGGAATCCAAACACAGCTTTGCATTGCTGGGTTTTCTGCTCCTTGCTTAAAATTCGTTGTTCGACATATGTTGTGAACTGGCGCTATATAAATAAAATTGAACTGAATTTACAAGATGATAGCAAAGTTTGAAAAGCAAATATCCAACAATATTCGCACAAATGCTCAAATGTCTGCCAGTATTTGTTCAAACACCAATATATCAGCCATAAAACAGCATTAGGTAGTAATAATGGCCTGTCAGTATCCAGTTCAGCATTAATAACTATGTCTGTTGACCACAGGAAGTAGTCACGTCATTTACAAATAAAAGCTCGCAACACACCTCCTTGTGCCTTCTCTAGTGAGTGGAATAAATATATATTAGTCTCATTCTTTCTCACAGAGGTGATGTATTTCTTCTGAAAGCCTGAACGCCTGCACTCCTTCTCAATACTAACTGCATGCTTGTGTACCTCCGCCCTATAATTATGCTTTTGCAGCACTTTCAGAATCAGAAAAGGAAAAGTGCCCATACTTTATTTTTTCCCTCCACTTCGTTCGACTGAAGAGGCCAATTTGAAAGAAAAAAAAAGCCAGTCTGAAGATGATTGATGTATTGATGCTTTGCTTGTCATCATGGTCCAGCAGCCAACCCCGGAGGACTCTGTGTGACGCTGTGTGTGTCGGCGGTGTTATAATCACGGAGCAAGTGACAGGAGATCGACCCGGGGGAATTTTCTGAAACTGAACTTACACCGTCTTCAGGAACAGCCACAACATATTTCCTGTTAACTTCGATTATGAAGCCTCAACAGTCACAACTATTGTCATCAATTAAAGAAAAGAAAAATAGCAACAGGCTTTCTTTTAAACTCTGATTATCCTCCAAATTTATGAAGACAAAGGTGGAATACTGACACATTCAACAACTGTAAGAACTGTGACAATAACAGGAAATATCTAGAAAATAAGAGCACTTTTAAAGAATTAATAATTATTTGTAAAATACAGACTTTTGATGTCCTGACCTGTTTTTTCTTTACAGTCAACATGTAAATTATTACATTTTTCCTGTGATTTTAACGTTTTTTTTAACTGTAATTTGACAACAAAAGGAAATTTACTTGCCATTTTAAAGTTCTAAATATATGTAACTTTTCTTTTAATTGGCAGCAAATATTCATAAAATGAATATACATGCTGATTTAAATGCAGTAATAACGAAAGTGTCATTTCACAGCCAAATTTTGCAAAAGCACAAATTAGAATTTATAAAAACACTGATTTTTGATGTGGCTAGTTTAGTTTTTTATGTTGTGAAGTCATGCTTTTATTTTGTGATTTTACTAGTTATTACCTGTAATTTAACAAAACAAGGGAAATCAGCAAAATAAAAGCAAATCGTTCAAAAAATAAACAATAATAAATAAAAGTATACTTTCTTTTTGTAAAGTGTACATCCATAGTCTTTCACTGCTCGTAATTGTGTTGCTGTTTCCTCTAAAATCTTCAGGAGGAATTTATTACTTGATTATCAGGAGGAGATTTTTTTTTAAACATCAGCGGTCCAGACCACTTTAGTTGAGACCAGATCCTCCCAAGACAGCATCCAATGAGAACGTAGATCAAAACCAAAGCCGATCAAGTCCTCTTTCTAAAGTAGCTGTAAAGTGTGCACATTCTTCCACATGTAAACCATATTTTTCAGGAGATTAAAGTTGCTCTGTGTTGCAGATCTAAACGTTAAACTTCAACAGCTGCATTTAGTCACTTCCACACAACACTGAACACACTATCCTTAGATTGACTGTGTCAGGGCTAAGTCAGTAAGAAATCTGACATAAGATGGACTCATATCAGATGAGATGAAGAAGAGCAAGACTCTGTAGCTGCATGCTGAGACCAGTGATGAGGCAAGACAGTCAGACCGTCAGCGTGACATAAAACACCCCTGTAATTTAGATCTGAACCACTTTTAGGCCTAAATTTCTCACTTTAGTCAGGTTGTGGGTGCTACAGACTTTGACAGCCACCCAGAAGGTCTTTGTTCTCCCCTGAACTGTCTTCCTCCCCTATGCAGTAATGACAATGGATTGACATTTTCCAGTCTGTGGGGGGTTTTCTGCCCTGCAACAGCCTGCCGGGGGCGGCCAGTCCATCAAGCGCAGAGGAGAATCCCCATGTGGTCAACGCGGCTGTCAATCAAATCTTTTCATTTCCGACACGAAAAGTCCCCGAGGCGTCGACTGTGTGGAAACATTTGCAGCTGACATGAAAGAAACGAGGAGAGTGTGACCTGAATGCCCACCTGTGCAGGACACGAAAACAGCCGAGACACCAACTCTTTGAGTGACAGTCTGCTTGCTTAGTTCTTTAGGCTCCTTCAGGTAGAGTTTTATAGAGTCCAGGCCAGACCTCTCACTCATAGTGCAAACTCGATGTAGGTGATCACTGTGACTTGGCAGAGAGTGATATACGTTGATTAGACTGCTCAGTTAACACCAGACACTTGTGCTTAAAAAAGGATCCATCCTCCATGAAGGACCTAGGATCCCTAATCTGTCTCTATAGCTACCAGTGAGCAGTGATTCCTGACACGTCTCTGGGGGTCATCAGGTGGAAACCTCCCTTCAACGCTGTTTCTCCTACTTAGTCCCACGACACCTCCAGGAGGCTAGGAGGTGAACTCTGGAGTCCCAGAGTCACCCCCCCTAGTGCCAGTTCACACTGCTGCTACACAATCCAACCAGCACTGCCACATTCAGCTGACCCAGGCCCGTTTAGGAGATGCTCCAGGTAGTGACCAGTGCCGATGCTACCATTTAGCTAACTGCTAATGCTAACTGCTAATTCAGACAGCCCTGCCATGTTCAACAGATCCAGGCCTGTATAGGAGATGTTCCAGGTAGTCACCAGTGCTGATGCTACATTTAGCTTAATGCTAATACTAACTGCTAATTCAAACAGAACTGCCACGTTTAGCTGACCCAGGCCCGTTTAGGAGAATCTCCAGTGCCGATGCTACCATTTAGCTAACTGCTAACTGCTAATGCTAACTGCTAATTCAACCAGCACTGCCACGTTCAACTGACCCAGGCCTGTTTAGGAGATGCTCCAGGTAGTGACCAGTGCCGATGCTACCATTTAGCTAACTGCTAATGCTAACTGCTAATTCAACCAGCACTGCCACGTTCAACTGACCCAGGCTCCAGGTAGTGACCAGTGCTGATGCTACATTTAGCTTAATGCTAATACTAACTGCTAATTCAAACAGAACTGCCATGTTTAGCTGACCCAGGCCTGTTTAGGAGAATCTCCAGGTAGTGACCAGTGCCGATGCTACCATTTAGCTAACTACTAAATGCTAATACTAACTGCTAATTCAAACAGAACTGCCATGTTTAGCTGACCCAGGCCCGTTTAGGAGTTTCTCCAGGTAGTCACCGGTGTTGATGCTACCATTTAGCTAATTGCTACATGCTAATGCTAACTGCTAATTCAAATAGCACTGCCACTAACCACTAACTGCTTAAAATATACTACTGACGACCTCACCACCCAGTAACAGAAAGGTGCTTTTTACCAACTTGCATGATGTGCAAAGTGGACAGGCGAGGTAAGAGCAGACCTCTAGGATCATCCATGTTGTCTAAAGCATCATGGAGGATGTGAGGGATCTTTCAGCTGATTTCCTGCAGTCTGGCCAGTTGTGGGTCAAAGGAAAGGATTCAAGGATTCAAGGTTCTTCCTTGTCACACCAGCACACATGTCCTCATAAGACGGCACAAGACTAGTACTCGGGTCCTGGTTGTAAGCAATACAAATAAATAAGATAAGAAAAAGCAGCTGACAGTTGAGACTATGCTGTGAGGTAGTGTCCATTTGTACTGCACATGTAAAAAGTGTCTGTAGCTGCAGGTCGGTGGGTGACAGGTGGAAAGGTTGTAAACAGGCTAAACAGGTTATAAAACTCAGTGTTTGGAGGTTTGTTTTTACCTTCTGACTGTGATCATGTCCAGGAAGATCCGTCTTCAAATAATCGCAGCGTTCAAACCAAAGCGGGCCGGAAGTTGTCATGACGTCTCTTAAAATCCCTTTAATCCTCCTCAGACAGTTTTAAAATCCAGTCAGAGCTTCTAGCAGTCAAATCCAACCTCCAAGCGGCAGAAGTCATCACAAACGTTTGATTCGTTTCGGCCTCTTCAGTGCAAAACTTCAAATCCACATCAGAAAACAATGGTCGGCTCCTGCACCTCCAGGAATATCCGAGATCTGACCTTCAGCCTCCCCTCCTCATGTCTCCTCCAGTCACTCCTCTAAACACCATAAACTCTAATTCAAACCCTGTAATCAAAGTTTCCTCTGCGCCTGTTTCCTGTCGTACAACTTCCTGGTTCAAGTCCGCTGTCTCCGCCCACCACAGTGACATCACAGCTCGTGCCGCTCCAGCGCCCTCTGCTGGTGGGGTCCTGGTCCTCATACTGGCAGGTGATGATATCGGTCTAGTGAAATGGAGGAAAGGTCTTGGTGGTTGTGTTGAAATATGAGTTATTCTAAGATCAAGATGTCAAAGCTGTCATGAAATATTGCTATAACTGTGTTTAAGGCAGATTTTGAAGCTTATAGATAAAACTGAAATTGATCTCTCCCTCGTGACCAAGAGGCTTAACAGTCCCATTGAGGGCTCCAGACTGAGACCAGATGTTCAACAAGTTGCAACCTTACTGCTCTTAAGACCTCCGGTTAGCCACAAAACTACATTTCTAAATGGACATCTGTTAGTCTGTGGTGTCACATTGCTGTGATGTGTTAGAACAATTTCTATGCGCATCCTTTTGTCATTAAATTTTGCAACAAACTGTGACCCGAGTAGCTCCCTGCATCCATCGTGATTAGCGCTAATTCCCCGTCAGTGTTGATCTTTGTTTAACTCCGGGTTTTTCCTGGGTTTTAATGACGCTGCCCTTCACCTCCTCAGAGCGGGTGACCAGTTTTGTGTCACTCGCTCATTAAACCGGCAAAGTGAGTAAATCCATATTTCGTAAATAATTCAAACGTCTCTGCTCAGACTGCTCCTGGCGTGATGAATAAACCAACACGCGCACGGCTACAGAAACACACGAGCGCCATGTGGCAGACCCACCCATGCAGACAAATGAACCCCTAAGCACTCAAACACCTCGGTTCTTTTGCCTCTCGGTGCTAATCACGTCTCCAAATGGATCTCCTTTTTTTCCCCGTCTGATCTTGGCGGGGAGTTCAGGGAATCAAAACACTCTACCTGCACCAGCGGGGAGCTGAGAGACGCTGTTCTGCATGAGAGCTGCTGATGCTTATTACTGATTCACGCTTTGACCTAGAAAGCGGTTAATAGCGCACGCCGAGGCTGCATGACACTTTACTATACGCTGCGGTGAGAGGGATGACTGGATAGCCCACGTTAGTGCTATGGAGCACCCTCCTGATTGTGCGTGTGTGCATGTGTGTGTGCGTACGTGCACACAGCGCTCAGTGGATCGTCATTATCCGGCAGGAATGGCGCTGTTCTCCTTTGGCTCTTATCACTGAAATTTGCTGTTGACTCACTGCTCTCTCTGCTGGTATTGTTTTATAGTCAAGTTTTTACAGCTGTAACTATTTCAGATGTAATATACCATAAACCAGTGGTTCTCAACTGGTGGGTCGGGACCCAAAAGTGGGTCGCGAAGCCATTTTTAGAGGGTCGCGGAAGCATGCCTCCATCCAAAAAAGTAGTGGTATAAAGTCTTTTATTTTAAAGGACATGTTTCTTATGACACAGTTTGCTTTCAACAGCAGGATATTTAGTGGTGGTGACACCAGTAGTTGCCCACTATTAACCTCTAGATTTGACTCTGTCAGCTTATTGGAGAAATTTATGCTAAAACGTCCCAAAAATACACAAAAATGTGCTCAGAATCTGTCAAAATGGGCCAAAATATGCCCAAAACTTGGCAAAAGCATCCAAATATCCCAAAATTAGCAAAAAATAAGCCAAAATTTTCCTGTGTTGTATCAAAATGCGTTGAGACTGCATCCAAATAAACCTTAATTTGTTAACAGGAACAGTAAACTTCAAAAAGTTGGGTCACGACTGTTAATAATAGAGACATAGTGGGTCCTGAGGCTGGACCAGTTAAGAACCACTGCCATAAACTGTTACCTCTTCTTTAACCGATCAATAACATTATAACCACCTGCCTAATATTGTGTTGGTCCCCAAGAGGACCTCTCAGGGGGTCCTATGGGGTCTGGAACCACTGGAGCCTTTGGCTACTCTGGCTTGTGCAGTGGGGCCTCTGTCAATCCAACTTGTTCCACTGCATCCTGTTGATGTTTGATCAGAATGGGCTGTAGGAAGTCTGGAGGTCACATCAACATGTTGGACCATTGTCATGTTCCTCCACATGTTCCTGATTGGTTGGTGTTGTTTCCATGTGGTGGGGTGCATTTTCATCCAGGGACATTTGGGATTTCCATCAGCATGAGGGAGTGTGTTTGTTGTGGGACGATGTTTATTTGGGTGTCTAAGTCTGATCAAGGTTTTCCATCAGAACACCACATAGTACCAATATGATCAATGTTGTTCACTTCACCTGTCAGTGGTTTTAATGTTGTGGCTGATCGGTGTGTGTCACTCTTGTCTTTCTGACACCTATAAGTATCGTTCTCAGTTTTGTATTTAATATGATAATCGATCTTTTTAAAATTGTTAGCGGTAGGAAGGAGTCATTTAAAGCTCAGACATTTTGGAGAGTGTTGTACCCGACTGGTTTGTTGGCAGTACACTGACAGCACATACATTTGTGAGATCAATGCCAAGAATCTATAACAACACCAGCTGGCATCGGTCCAGACTCCTCCAGTCAACTTGGGTGGTTGGAATAGAACTGAGACTCAGCCATGTAGCAAAAAGTGCAAGGGCTCATTGGTGGAATTCCAACACTATCATTGTCATAGTGGTCATATTACATTACAATTTATAATTTTGAAACCATTATTCACCAGTTTAACTGATTAGATCTGGGAACAACAGGACAAGGAACACCTGAAATGTCAGGCGCAATATTAAGTGGTCAACGAGAGGTAAAAAGTAGATCTACAACTCTTGCATAAAAAACCTGCTATACTTAGATTCTGTACAAATTTCCCTTTCATAAAATTGCTCCTTTACAAGTGAATAAAAAAACAAGCATGTGTGGTCTGCCATTAGTAGTGTGAGTTGTACAGCACTCCATAGTAGTTGCAGCTGGAAGTGCTGCTGGTTTCATTCAAGTGAGTCACCATGTCGGACAAATAATGGAAGACGGCCTATAAAATCCTGCATCCTCTTTGCATCCTTTTGGCATGCAGTGAATGTCGATCATGAGGCCTTAGGAGGAGGGTTTTATGTTACAGATAAATAACATGGACTGTCTGGTATATTTCACTGACAGGTTAGAGGTAACACATCATATGTCAGTGAACTGCTGGCTTCACTGGTGCATCAGGGATGGTGTAGTGTTGAAATTTATTTATTTAAATTATTCAGGTTTCTAAATATGTACAGATAGTAGGTGCTAAAACAACAGCATGTGCCAGCGACAGACACTTCATCAATAGAAATAGGAAAGTTGCTCAATAAATGCATCAGATCCAAGCCTCCGTTAAAGTCTAGCTGCATGAACAGACTCCACCCGTGCTCCCTCATCGGCTCATAAAGAACTCGTCACATCTCTTGACAATGGAGCCGCTTCACCCTCCGTCGCTCTGCTCCTGGATGCTGTGCAGACGTCCCAAAGCATGTTAGTCCACAGCCTTGTCTGGTCACGCCCTGCTCGCAGCTGCGGACCTCCCCTGGTGGAGGCAGCGGCCGGCGTGGACCGGAGGCTGCCTTTTGCAAGACAATCTGATGAAGTGAAAGCACCCAAGACCCTCTGAGCCCCACACCTCCACCTAAGCAACCCTGCAGCATGCTGCGAGGGCTAATGGGCTTGACGTGGGTGTGTACATGGAGGGCGATGCAAGGTCTCTGCTCGGTTCTACCCGCTCCAGACCAGTCACTCTGAACTTTAACTGCAGTGTTGTGCATCCCCACGTTTTACTTGTTTTCCTTATATAAAACTGTATAAAGGTGAAACTGCTCCTTCATCCTAATAGTGTGCACATTTATGTGTTGTGTTGATATTAAATTATTACCTTTGTACTTTGCTAAATAGGCAAAGGGGCTAAATTCAAAGTAAGGTGGCTGCACTCAAAATAAATCTTTTGTCTGCTGATCAGTAATTATCAATGCCGACTAACATTTAACACTTTGTCATGATGCAGTTTTCACATATATCCTGCAGCTCTCAGATCAGTTTAGAGCCACGATAATCAAATTTGCCACTTTAGTACGCCAGCATTTAAAAGCTCAACATGAGGCACTTCATGCTCCAAACTGAGCAATTTCAGTATGTATATTGGCAATTTTAAAGACAGTCTTTTTCCCTCTGTGATGATTCAAATTTGCATTTCAGGCAAAGGCTTGACTTTGCACAAGTACACAGATGGGAGGCGAACAGAAGAACTGGCCCGGACACCCTGTCAGCAGCATCCAGAACTTTATGCAGGGGTCAGCAGCTGTACACTTGGCAAACGCACACACACGCTGGCGATGGCAGCGCTGTCTGAACCAAGGGCACGAGGAATCAGTGATGTGTTGTGGCCCGCTGAGCCACCTGGAGGATCCTGATGCAGGGAGACGCCGCCTGCCACTGTGACACACGCACACGCGAGAGGGGGGTGAGAAGTTATCAATGGCCGCCGCAGGAGCGCTAGAAACTGCAGAGCTTGTTTTCTCTTGCACGAGTTGGGTCGCGAAGTGAGCTCCCGAGCGCATGGCCAGGAAATTTACTGAGTCACTGTTGTTGCTCAATAACCTCGACAACCCCTGCAGATGCAGTGGGGGCAGTTTGTTCCTTCAGGCAGCAAATATCAGCTCGCGATGATGAAACATGCACTCATGAACATATGTCCTGTCCACCAAGAACGGCACATAAACAAAAAATAAAGATGTCCACGCATGAGTAGCTCAAGCACAAGAGTAAGAAACATGATTTCCACACACATCATGAACCGACACATCAATAAGAAGACAAACATGTCAACAAAGGGCAGATTCATTCGAGCACGTTAGCACACATAACACAAACGTTAATTCAAATACACACCTGTGCACAAAGACACCCAGAGCCGCACATTAGTCGCACACATGCACACCGCAGATGGGTTCTCTCCCGACCTCTGCAGTATGTGTGTTGTGGGGAAATGAGCCATCAGTTTGGCCTGGATATCTGCACTGAGATTATGCGTGATCGCCGTGCCGACCTCCACTGTCCATTTATTGGCAATTTAACATCAAACAACACTGTTTAGTTTGGGTCGGGAAGCCGAGGAGATAAAACACACACGAGCACTTTAGCGACGTCGGGGCCAAATGAGAATATAAAGACGAAAAAATGTTTGCAGTTAGCAGTTAATCAGTTTAGATTCTCTTCATGGAGCTGCAGGAAAATACAGAGCTGGAGTTGGAGTCAGCATGTCTGATGGAGCAATCTGATTGGCTGACCTAAACAGTAGTGGGTGGGACCAGGAAGCTACAGACAGCGAACTAGCTTATTATCAATCTGCACCGGAAGATGTAAAGAAGGTTCCAGTAGATGTTTTTCTCATGCCAAAGATACCCTAAATATAATCCTCAGCATAGAAACACTGCAGCCTGTTATGCCGCAATGTAAATGGGATGTTTGTCAAACTGTTTTAAATACACCATCACCGCCAAGAGGCAATGTGTGGGTTTGTGTTTGCAATTTGCGGCACCATAACTGAACTTTAAACTGATCCAAAATCTGAAACTGACTCAGATGTTTTATCTCATTCACACAAAGTTTCATATTTTAGCTTTAGCTTCTTCTTAGTGGTGCAACACGAGTGGAAACTTGTTGATTCGTCTTAAAATGCAGTCGTTTTCACTCCTTAATCTTCCATGTAAACAGCCTTATAGGTTTAACTTTCTACTAACAAAGCAGATATTTTCGAACACAGCTGGTCGTGTCTTTTGTACTCGTGATTCAAACAAGGGAGTTTTGTGCCCACTCAAGGCTTGGACGTGCTCCAGCTGCCAGTTACCTAACATTATCTGTGCAAAACATAAACAGGATTTTTACTTCGGGAGCCGTAGATGCCTGAAACTCCTACTCCAGGACTGAATGGAAGAGCTAATTAAACAGAAAATGTGCCCCGGTGTTCAAAGAAAGTGCATCGGCCTTTAAAACTGTAATTGCTATTCTGGCAGCCGAACAGTAAGGCAAGATTTCTCTTAAATTGCATCAGATGAAACTGACATGCATAGGTGGTGATGTAACATTGCTTTAGCTGTTACTTTCAGCTCCATCAGTCACAGCGTTAAAACAACCTGCCTGATATTGTGTAGGTCCAACTCATGCTCACAGGACCTCTAGGGGTTGTCCTGTGGTGAGGATGTTGGGAGGTGACCATTTGGGTCCTGTGGTTTGCAAGGTGGGGGCAACAGGGATCAGGTTTGCTCCGGTGTATCTCACACATCCCAAACATTGTCCCACAACAAACACACTCCCTCATGCTGATGGAAATCCCAAATGTCACTGGATGAAAATGCACCCCACCACATGGAAACAACATCAACCAATCAGGAACATGTGGAGGAACATGACAATGGTCCAACATGTTGATGTGACCTCCAGACTTCCTACAGCCCATTCTGATCAAGCATCAACAGGATGCAGTGGAACCAGTTGGATTGACAGAGGCCCCACTGGACAAGCCAGAGTAGCCAAAGGATCCAGTGCCCTGGTCCTGGTTCCAGACCCCATAGGACCCCCTGAGAGGTCCTCTGGTCCATGCCCAATGGTTCAGAGCACCACATAAGGGCATAAGGGGGACCAACACAGTATTAGACAGGTGGTCATTATGATATGCATGATCACTCTATGCAAAGTATGGACTGCTACAGGCTAATCTGGCTGACTTTAGCTTCAAACATTAACCTGGTTGAATGGGCGGTGATTTAAATGTGAATAAATTCAAAAGCAAGAAAATCATTTCCCTCTGCCATATTATTCACCAGCCTGTTAACAGCTGAACTACATTGTTTGCACTTCAAATAGTGGATTTTTAATTTTATTTCACCATCACTGCAGTCTTTTTAAATTAGGAGTGATTCGCTTTCCTTCATATCCATTGATTGCAAACGTTGTGGCTGGTTACATAAAGGAACCACTGTTGCCTAAAATAGCCCCTGTGACGCCCTTCTTAGATAATCACTAATTTTCCACTTGGCTCCGTGCTGCAACACGCCGTGCAGCTCTGCCCGATGAGAACAATTCTCTGGCGACGGCAGAAAGCAACAGCTGACCTTCGCCGCACCTTCTTGACCGGCGTCCAAAATGGCCGCCCTCTTCAATATGCTGTCTTGGCACGCTGACGGCTCGATCATCACCAAACACTTAGAGGATTAGGAGCGACTCCCTTTAAGTTGCGTGAAGCATCCGCAAAACACTGGCAGACAGGCGCGCTCATAAACACACAGTCCTCATGAAAAACAAACAGGCCCATCCATTATGTCGACGGCAGGCTGAGCTGCTGTAGGTCCATTAAACTGTACTGCTCCATTTGTTCTGCTGGATCATTAATCAGAACACTTCGGCTGTCTGCTGCAACTCTCTCTGCAGGTGTGTGTGTGTCTTTGCCCTGCACACAGGTGTACATCCAGGGGTGTTTAGAGGTGCTGTTGTGGATCTGGAGGCATCAGAGCAGCAACTTCGTCTGAAGTGTGGCACAAGGTCGAGCTGAAAGCGTGGATCAAAGACAAGCAGCAGAGCACCCACTGAGGCTTCAGTCAAGGTTACACCAAGGCCAGTGCTTTTATCCTCCCTGCCACTAAAAGCTCTGGGGAGGTTTGAACCTGAAAGCAGTCCAGTTATGACTCTGCTTATCTCCACTCTGTTGGTGGAATAAATGGTTAATGTCAAGAGAAAAAAAAACATTATCTGCAAAATGTCTACTGGGCTTTAAAGAGAGATCAGCGACCACAGCACCTTTGACTTCCATAATTTGACATGCTTCAGCGAGATAGCCTGAGGGCCTGGTCCTTCAGATCAGTTAAAAAAAAATCCAGACAGAGCTTTAGAGCACCGTTGACCTCCACCCTCAACTCCATCACCCATGACTGGAACACAAGGACCCTGAGGTTCAAACACACATCCTCTTCTGTGATAGTCCTGTTAAGACCAACAACCTAATGATAGTCTGCGGTTTGATATGATGGATGTGGTTAGTTCACTAAAATACAATCTAAATGTACACCGATGAGCCATAACATTAAAACCACTGACAGGTGAAGTGAATAACATTGATCATATTGGTACTATGTGGTGTTCTGATGGAAAACCTTGATCAGACTTGGACATCCAAATAAATATTGTCCCACAACAAACACACTCCCTCATGCTGATGGAAATCCCAAATGTCACTGGATGAAAATGCACCCCACCACATGGAAACATCATCAACCAATCAGGAACATGTGGAGGAACATGACAATGGTCCAACATGTTGATGTGACCTCCAGACTTCCTACAGCCCATTCTGATCAAGCATCAACAGGATGCAGTGGAACAAGTTGGACTGACAGAGGCCCCACTGCACAAGCCAGAGTAGCCAAAGTTGCTAAAGTTCTGCTTTTTAAATTGATGATAAAGCTCATCAGATAATTGCAATTTCAATTACATAAGACACTTGTTATGCTCAGGATGCTTTCCTACTTGAAACATCATGTTGTGTCCTTCCAGCTGCTTCTTTCTTTCTTTTGGCTGCAGGTTCAGCATTACATTATTGAGCTTGTTTCCAGAGCTTCACGATAGACACTGAGAAATGGTTGCACAAAAAGTTCCCTCTCAGCATCCTCACTATTGGTTGTGCTGGGCGGCCAGGCTTCAGTACATTTCTACTACAGAGAACTTATTTCTAATTGCACCACACTGGATGAAAAGGCCCTTGTGCCAGTCGTTTCCTAACTATGGTGCAGCCAGCCTGAAATTACAGCGAAGCTAAGCAGAGAAAACAGACCATCAGCCGTAGAGAACGAGCAACTAAGTGAATGTTTTGTCGTGTTTTTAAAACCTGTAATCGCTCAACTTCTCTGAAAATGTAGGAATGATCAGTTTTTACTGGAAACAAAATCCATGAACACTCAGCCTGGTGTGTGTTTTTACAGGGATAGTCTTTTCCTATGCATTCTATGGCTGCTGCTGGCGCTGCATCCTAGTTAATAGGTGTTAACAGCGCCCACATGGCTTCCCAGGTGTAGATTAGCTGATTAGCTGGCAAGAATAAATGCCAGCAGGACTTTGGATCCTAAGGACTCAGATCAGGAACTTCTGCAGTATGTTTTTAGTTTGCATTGCTGCAATTATAGTTTACTCAAAACAGCCAGTTAGATATTAATTAATACACTAATTCATCTTATTTGTTGCTCTTCCAAGTCATAATCCTGTGCATCAGCTAGTTTCTATATGCCTCCCCACATGGTTCCCTATAAACATTACCTCTTTGCACTCTGTTCAGGACAGGCTTTACATCCTGCTGGTCGTCATATGTCCAGTGTCCTGAACAATCCTCGGTCCCAAACGCCGCCAACGGTTCCGTGGTTTGACTCCGACTGGGCCCAGCCGTGCGGAAAAAAGTTTGCACTCACGATGTTGCGCGGCTCTATGGATTAATAGCTTGCGGCATTTTGGAAGAGGTGAACTTCCAGGAGAGAGGGACATGTGGACGAGGACAGGGTGGTTAAGGTCGGGGCGGTGCTGAGAACACGACACCGTCCTGACTCTGCTGAGAAGATCGGGACGGCGTCATCGGCCATCTGTCGCAGGGAAATTCCTGTTTTTGATTTTTTGGTTTTCCGCGGCGCGTCTGAGAGTAAATGTCAATGCAGTGCACGTGGTTCTACCTGTGAGATTTTCATCCGTCCTGCATTTAAGTTTGATTTGAACACTTTGCTAATCCAGTGTTAATACTTGCATTTGCCATCCCAACTCTAAGGCTCTTGAAATAACTTAAAGGGCCCATGCTATACAGTCTAGAGACCGGCAAAATATGAGGGAAGACCTGCCGATCCCCTCGTTTCCTTCCTTTGTCCGGAGGTCAGAAAGTGTCTCCGAATGAGCCGTCCAGCTTTGCGACCTGTTGTGACGTCCTCCTGGTCTCCTCTCTGCCACTCAGGGCTCACTTCTCTATTCTGAGCCTCCCGTCTCCTCTGGCCTCCCCTCGGGAATCGATCTTTGCCTGCCATCTTGAGGGATGTCTCAATTCCTAAAATGCATCTCGAGGAGCAGAGGAGGCTTGCTGGAGGAGCAGTGAATGAGGAGGGGGCATCCTCGTTGCATCTTTTTATGTACGCCTTTTGAACACCTGTGATGTGTAGAAGCTAGAATATGGAAACCATGTCGAGAGCAGGACTGACACATGTGTGTGTGTCGCTCTTTATTTGCATGGCACACTTTCATAGGTCACCGCTCTTATCCTTCACAACATGTGTGTGTGAGTTAAATAAACAACAAACAATGCAAATACATTCTTCTCACATTATGCCGCACTGAAATGAGCTCTAAGTAAACATATGTACTGTAAGCTGTCATGAGCACTGTTTTGCTCGTCTGACAGAGATCATAAAAAACGGCAGCAGGCTGTATAAACAGTGAACAAACAGATGATGCAGCTGTGCCACACATCATGTTCAACTGACATCGCTTTACGACGACGTCTCTGAGGCGAGGTTGTCTCGTTTCGTTAAAGGCCCGTTGCCTCGACTCCTCTGTCCTCGTGTCGCTTCCTCGCCTCCTTTGTTCGTATCTCCGGTGGGACGAAGTGGGAGGAGAGTTAAGGAAAGGAATGGAACTGAGAAGGAGGGAGGTGCACCTGGGCAGGTGGATTTAAAGCTACAGACACTGAAACAACCCATGTAGAACAGAGATAAAACCAGGAGTATTATAGGCATGACAGTATGATCTGTGCAGTGTTTGGAGATGAAACTAAAAATGCACATTCTGGGGACTTGTTAGACTCACATTTACTTGTTAGAAAGGGAAACAACACGGGACCTTTAAATCCTAATTAGAGTATTGCCTAATGTACACTTGGCAAATGTGCACAGGAAAATAAATTAATGCCAAATATGTTATAAAACTCCCACAGACAGTCAGAAAACAGCACAATTGACTCATCGAGTCATGCGATGGACCTTCATCAGGCTTGAAATACCAAAATCAAAATGTACAGCCAGGAAATGAGGAAACATCGACCGGTTCATCCAAGTGTGTCTTCAATTCAGTACAGTGGCTACAAAGAAATCTCCTTTTCAGAACAAAACACAAACGTCTTTGTCAGAGAGCCAAATTTAATTTTTCTTCATTCTTTCTACCTTCTGTAGTTTTCCGGCCACACCCTCTAATGTTTAAATCAACCAATCAGATATTCCAAAATAAAAGACGAGGTGAGGCCTCATTGCCTTAGAAATTTTTTTTAAAAAGCATTGGCTGACTTGAAACTGTCATTTTCCAGTTTGTTTATGTCAATTTCCTCTCCAGAGGAAGTGGTCACATAGCATTAATGAGAACTACATTCACCTTAGCAATATTTTAATGTACAGTTTTGTCTTATACACTGATCAGCTACAACATCCTGACCACTGACAGGTGAAGTGAATAACATTGATCATATTGCCAAATAAAAATTGTCCCACAACAAACACATGGAAATCCCAAATGTCACTGGATGAAAATGCACCCCACCACATGGAAACAACATCAACCAATCAGGAACATGTGGAGGAACATGACAATGGTCCAACATGTTGATGTGACCTCCAGACTTCCTACATCCCATTCTGATCAAGCATCAACAGGATGCAGTGGAACCAGTTGGATTGACAGAGGCCCCACAGCACAAGCCAGAGTAGCCAAAGGATCCAGTGGTTCCAGACCCCATAGGACACCCTGAGAGGTCCTCTGGTCCAATGGTTCAGAGCATTTTGAGCACATATGTTGGACCAACACAGTATTAGGCAGGTGGTCATAATGTTCTGCCTGATTGGTGTATATATCCTGTCTTTCTTTGGTATCTATAGTAAAGAAATGCTGCATTGTATGAAGGGGATAATACCACTGATTGAGGTCACTGTACTGCTAGAAAACACAGATGGTCCAAGTGTATGTGTGTTTTTCATAACTTCATCCTGACACTAAAACAAGCTCATGTTCTCAGTTTCGGTGTTTCACTGGTCTGAATGCTTTCCGAGGGTGGATTCCCAAAGGATGTTTTTTTGTTTTAGGATTATTGTAACCGGAGACTTCGGTGCATATCCCTTCTGTGCTGAGTCATTGCATGATTCATTTGTCTCCCAGCAAAACTTCTGAGCTCAGGTGATGACTGTGGGGAAACAACTCGCCAAACCCGATGCTGATTCTAAGCTGGATGTGCTTTCCACAGTCTGGGGCTTTCATGCATCTGTTGTGTTTGTGTGTGTGTGTGTGTGTAGGTGTGTGTGGTGGTACACTGAACTCTGTTTGCTTTGTGGACACCCACACACCCAAACACCTCATGTTTGTGTGGAGCATTGTAAACCTGCAAGAAGATATTTGTGGAACTGCTTTTTCAGTCCTGCATTAGCACAACAGTCCTTCTAATACTGCCACTATGTTATGAAGAAGTTCAGGCTACATACTATTTTAATAGAGATTGACCAATATGGTATTTTCAGGGCAAATATTAATTATTTGTAGTCAAGGAGATCGATTACTAATATTTAAAACTGACATATGATTGCAGTGAAAATAGAAATCTTGGTGTCAAAATTGAGAAAAACACATATTTTATATACACTGAACAAAAATATAAAGGCCCCATGTGAAATATTGATGCCACATGAAGTGCACCACCCAAAGTGAGCGTATACTGTCTGGTACTTGTACTAAATGGATATTTCTCTTGATTAATGTCCCAAATTTGAGTCCACCACTGCCTCAGTGATGCATTAATTCCATTCAGTCCATGGGTGTGGCATATCCAGACGCTGCTCCATTATCATGTTGGTGTGATGCGTCTGTTGTCAGACCAAAGGTTTCATCTGCTGTACGTGTCGCTGGTCTGAGACCATCCCACAAGTGAACAAGCCGGATGTGTCCATCCTGTGCTGGGGTGGTCACACGTGGCCGACGTGGATGAGGTGGATTTGCAGTACTGCCCGTCTGTTGGAAACCAACTCTCAAACGTCCTGTCGTCTGATAGTGAACATTCAGCTGCACAGCGACCGCTCTGGTGGACATTCCTGCTTCCAACATGCCAATGGCACGTTCCCTCATGACCGGAGTCGTCTGAGGCGTTGCTGCTTTGGTCAACATGTGACATGTTGGGGTGGCCTTTTATTGTCCCCAGTATAAGGAGTGTCTGAGTCCTGCTCATTGTGTTGGAGCAGCATCTGGATATGCCACACCCATGGACTGAATGGAATTAATGCATCACTGAGGCAGTGGTGGACTCAAATTTGGGACACTAATCAAGAGAAACATCCATTTAGTACAAGTACCAGACAGTATACGCTCACTTTGGGTGGTGCACTTCATGTGGCATCAATATTTCACATGGAGCGTTGATATTTTTGTTCAGTGTAAACACACATAAAAAGCTGAATCCAGTCATTCAATTTCAAATGAAAAGATGATGTTTGCTCTAATTCCATGTAAGAAATAGAGCAAAAACACAGATTTACTAAATGTGCCAATGTTTTGTACATTTATTATTCAGTTATTGTCAAAGATAATGTGCATTATTTACAGGAAACTACAAAAACAGACAAATAAGAACATTTTACAGGTAAATCCACTGACTCTGTCCTGTGAAAGCGTCCTAATTTGTCACTAAGGTGCAGCAGATCGATACTTTAAAGGGTGAGCCGAGTGACAGCAGAAAGGGGTTTTTGCACAACAAGCAATTTAAAAAAGGAACTTTGTAATACACCACATCTATGCGGCCTCTCTGTTCAGGTCTTTGAAATACAGATTGCTTTTCTTCCCCTGTCAGACGTGAACAGAGGAGCGCAGCGTCGAAGCTGAAGGTCTGGGAGTCGCAGTCGGCCGCTGCGCTCACTGAGAACCTTTGTAGAGGTGCAGGAGGTGTGGGCGTTGAGAAGGCTGCCGGGCTGCCGTGAGTGGGAGTGTGAACTTCTGCTGACTGCTAAAAAGCTTTATGAGCGTTCCACCTAAAGAGCAGCAGCGAGCATCCGAGAAAAACCATTACTGCTGCCGAGAGGTCACAGGTTAGATACTCTCTTTCACTGGCTCCATATCTCTTCCGAGGGAGTCAGGGGGGCTTTCTCCTGTGCTATTCTTATCGACAAGAAAAGAATTCAACTTATACTTCTATTGAAAACTGCAAACTGCACCGCACATGTATCTTGCATGTCGGCTAGCTTGTAAGAATCTACAAGTACTTGTTCTGCGCTAATTGCATTTTTTCAGTCAAACGTTGTGCAGAGGCTGTTTGAAACGCTGCAAACAAAAGGGGACGTTCAGCCACTGAAGGCCAGTTTACGGAGCTGAGCGAGTGCGTCCTCTGTAAGATGCCAAGCCGCTGAAAAGAGAGCGCGGGAAAATGAAGCCAAGTGCCACAATGGCGCTCTAATTAGTCTGCAGATGTGAATTGGATGGCAAGTGCCTCCGTTTTTTGGGACGGTTAAATGTGTCACTGGCAGGAAAGGAGAGAGGCATGAAATTAGTCTGCTTATCTCGTATCCCACATAGCTGATTTAATGAATCACAGAGGACCATCCGAAATAACATAAAGGTGCGGACTGAACATAACCTCAGCGCGTCCAACAAGAATAGGACATCAAGCCACAGTGACAGGCAGATTAAATGACTCGGGATCAAGCCGACATGTGGGAATGTCCTGCCTCTGACGTGTGGGAGCTGCTCTGATGGGAAAAAATGTGAGAAACCAAAGGGATGAAGATGTTGTCAGTCTTAAGTTAGTAAGGGAATGTCTCGATGCAGGTGGTGTAGGCTGGGACTACCGCTCATAGATTCAAGTTTGGTAATTTACTCACTAATGAGGAGCGGGTTTCCTCCTGTCAGACATTTAATTGAACCACCCTGCCTCCCAAAAAATATGTTCCTGTAAAACAAAGGTTGAGACTGTTACATGGTAGGAAAGACCTCCAGGAGGTTGGATGGAGGTGTAAGTCTACAAGACTTCGACCCAGGAGAACGGGGTTCAAGTTCATTGTCGGACCATTATTCTTAGACTTAAGTTTCTTTTATACTTTCAGTTTTCACTCACATCTTGGTCAAGTTTAGGAAAATATCACCGTTTGGTTGAGAATGAAGTGCAGGTGTATAGGAATCTAATTTTGTGGGATGCCAGTCTATATTCACTTACACTGTATTGCCAAAAGTATTGGGACACCCCTCCAAATAATTGAATCCAGGTGTTCCAATCACTTCCATGGCCACAGTTGAATCAAATCAAGCCCCTCGGCATGCAGACTGCTTCTACAAACATTAGTGAAAGCATGGGTTGCTCTCAGGAGCTCATTAAATTCCAATGTGGTACCGTGATAAGCTGATACCTGTGCAATAAGTTCATTCATGAAGTTTCCTCAAATGATCGCCAACTTTCTGCGGAGTCAATACCTCCAGACTTGGTGTGGCCTTCAGATTAGCTCCAGAACAGTTGGAGAGATCTTCATGGAATGTGTTTCCATGGCCGAGCAGCTGCATCCAAGCCTTACATCACCAAAAGCAATACAAAGCGTGGGAGTAGACGTGTTCTCCGGAGTGACCAATCACGCTTCTCTGCCTGGCAATCCCATGGACGAGTCTGGGTTTGGTGGTTACCAGGAGAATGGTACTTCCTGACTGCATTGTGCCAAGTGTAAAGTTTGGTGGAGGAGGGATTATGGTGTGGGCTTGTTCTTCAGGGGTTGGGCTTGGCCCCTTAGTTCCAGTGAAAGGAACTCTTAATGCTTCAGCAGACCAAGACATTCTGGACAATTTGATGCTCCCAATTTTGTGGGAACAGTTTGGGGATGGCCCCTTCCTGTTCCAACATGACTCCGCACCAGTGCACAAAGCAAGGTCAATAAAGACATGGATGAGCCAGTCTGGTGTGGAGGAACTGGACTGGACTGTACAGAGTCCTGACCTCATCCCGATAGAACACCTTTGGGATGAATTAGAGTGGAGACTGAGAGCCAGGCCTTCTGGTCCAACATCAGTGTCTGACCTCACAAACCGCAACCTTGTGGAAAGCTTTCCCAGAAGAGTTGATGCTGTAATAGCTCCAAAGGGTGGGCAAACTCTATATTGAACCCTACGGATTAAAAATGGGATGTCATTAAATATGCATGTAAAGGCAGACATCCCAATCCTTTTGGCAATACAGTGTGACGAGAGAGTCACAATATAAAAACAACACACACACTCACAGGTATAATGGAGTCAGTCAGTCCTTCCAAAGGCATTCAAACTATCACTCTCCACATACAACACCAGACTGTTAGTCTGACATTGCTCAAATCATGTCACCTCTCTGACTTCCCGGAGGTTAAAAAAGAAAAGACGTGATAGAATCAATAGCAGCCTGAGGGTCACGCCGTACAGGAGATTCACTCCTTTTATTGCCAGAGTGATTATAAGAGTGAATTGGCGGCTTTGTTATCAGGGTGTTGCACGGTTCAGACATCAATGCCAGTTTTGTCCTCCAAGACAATCGCCGAGATATCTCCTCAATCCATATTTGCAGCGCTGCAAAGAGACTCCGGCCAAAGGAGCAGCATGAAAAGCCCACAGCTGACTGAGCGGCTGTGAATGTATAAAAGTAATAACAACATTAAGCAACAAAAGGTCCAAATCTCTGTATAGTAGAGGCAAAACATCATAAGAGGCAATCAAGCTGATGTATATCATGTTTTTGCTTTTACAAGGAGCAGATTGGTTTAAACTCACGAGCACTCAGTTGCTATTTCTTCATGCAACAAAGCACATTACAGGTTTTTTCACGTCTTGCAAGATGATTCTGATCTTTGTAGTTTACTGTAAGTGACGCCTCAGAAAAAGCCTCCTCTGATGCAAAGTGAGAAGATGCAAATGAGCTGCTGATTATTCAGTTAACCCGAGTATTATGTGTCGTTTTATTTCACTTACACCTTAAATAACGTCACCGCTTACAATATTTAGAGTCCGTTGTGTGAGAACATTAAACTCCATGTGTTGTAAATCCAGTATCAAACGCCCAAAATGAAGAATACACAGTTTCAGAGCATAAAAATGTATGTTTCATATCAAATAATGATTCTAGCTTGGAGGTGCTTGCCTGAAACTTCCACTGTCTGACACAAAGCGCTGGCAAGATCCACGTGATTCCATCAGAGCTATTGATTTCCCAGCTAACGCCGACAACCCCAAGGCTGTGAAAAGGGTAACGATCACTAAACGTCAGTCGTCGTCCTCTGGGAACCTTTCACCTCATTTATCCGCAGTAAAAACAATATCTAGCATCTGATTCGCACCAGAACTCTGAGATAAACATTTGCCGAAAAGACGCAAAAGCAATATTTGCCGAAGTTGAAGGCTGCTGTGTTTCCTGGAGCCTGTCGAGCTCGGCTCAAACCTAATGAGAGCGAGAGGAACGAGACGGGGAGCTCGCAAATGAGAGAGACTCATTTCCAATGCAGCGCTGATGGTATGCTAATAGCGGGGCTGCTAATTGCCGAGGGTTCTAACTGGATGTTGAGTTGTCGTGTGACAGAAGAAGTCTTGATTAATTACTCTCTTTTATTTTCCGCTCTCGGGGAGGAGATGCTCGAGCAGCAACCGGAGCTTTAACGCAGATTCACATCACAGGAATCGAACTTTTGAGAACTTGTGAGCTGCTTTAGTAAACGTAAAACGTGAAAGTGAGATTGTTTGATGCCATTTTTATCTTAAATCTCACCCTAAAATATTATTTTACCAAAACAATAGTTGCAATCTATTAGCTCGACCCATTTCGTGCATGGATCTGCTTTTATGAAGGGTTTTCTGAAACAAGAGAGTGTTGCTGGTTTTTGCAGCAGAAGAAGTAAAATGAAACTTCTTGTTAAACAAATAACTTTCAACAGATCATTTGTGTCGCTGGGATTAACAATATTGTTGCTCTGCTTTTCTTAATTTTCCTTTACGGGTCTGTAGGTGATGATCTTTATTTGACCGTTTATCATCACTGTTGTCAAAGAGCTCGCTCAAAAGGAACCATTGGATCAGTTGGGTTTCTCTATATTATAGGAAGGTCTGTAGCAAACAATAACATAATACCTCCCAATAATGTAATAAGTTATTACGTTAACGGCCTAGCACTAAAAAAAATCTTTGAAAATGTAATAACTGCAGCTGATAATGTAATAATCCATCAATAGGATGCATTTATTGGAAATAAAAGATGCTTTTTGCAGTTTTTCTGCAGTTTGCTCATCAAAAATAGGTCTAGTGGATGCATAGTGGTCATATTCATCCCATGTAGCTCTCACTCTCCTTAACCCGAGAACACGCTGGGTCTATTTTACCTGATAGAATATATCCAGTAGAAAAATACTTCTCACCAAACTATATTAAAGTACAACAATACATGACAAACTGGAGTACTCTCCTTTTATTTCCCCCTATATGTCTCATTAAAATGGAAAAAAGGTATCATGGGGGGATCATAACGAAATATTCCTAAAAAAATAATGGAGCTGGGATCTTGTTTCCCTGCATCGATGACAACTGTTGGAAAGAGATATTATATATATACACACACTATATTCCACCCAAAAATACTTCACTCTCAATCACGAATGGTTGGAAGAGCCAATCTGAGAATTATCTGTTGTACAAAACCTTTATTTAGAGTATTGTCTGTTTGCTTAGATGTGCAAATTTATCGTTTCATGTCTCTGTTGGATGTTGCATCGTTGAATGAATTTAACACATTTTGTTTTTGGAAAACGTTTCATTGAAACTTTGTTCAAACATTTCTCAAGGAGCAACGATTCAGTCGTCACTTGGACTGACTCTGTAATGGCACTAAGCTCTTTACAAATGTAAAAAACAAACTCAAGAGCGTTATGTATGTTATCGGCTCGTTGCCATATAGCTCGTTGAGTTAAGGCGTTACCACATGGGTGTAGGTTGTCAGCAGCGGTCGTGAGTTCGAGTCCAGCTCACGACCCTTTGCTGCATGTCTCTCTCCTCTCTACCCCCTTTCACCCTGTCCATTAATAAAACTTGAAACATCACAAATTTTATTATATTATTGGTGAGTTATTACATTATTGGCTTTATTACATTTAAAATGGCCAGACTTATTACGTTATTGGTTGCTACAAGGTCTTTTTAGCCTCTTAACTGTATGATATAAGCCGTCACGGTCTTATTTTGACAGTTTCCAGGATAGAGTTCGTTCTCGTAAGCCAGCTGAGCGATCTAAGCTGCTCTGACATCAGTTCACTCCCCTCTGACACCGTCCAGGTTCCTCCTACAACCTGGTACCCACAGGCCTTTCTACCAGGGTTAACGCAGTCCGCCACCGACCAGCCTCCGCCGCTCAACCCCGAGGGATAAAGGCTGATTTTCCGAGTGAGCTGCTCCTGTCACAAGCATTAACCTACTGATTCATAAACAGCGCAGCGGCTGTGTGTGTTGGTTCGTACACAACTCCGGGGGGATGAGCGTATCTCGCCGTGACTCACGGTCGTGTTTGACTCACGGTGACTCTCAGACATCGAGCCTGTCAGGAGGCCTCGACGAGCTCCGGCTCAGCAGACCGGCTCAGACCCGGCAGGCAGCGAGAAATCGACTCCACGGCCAGGAGGGGAGTAGCGCTGTGTTGTCTGGGTTGTGTTTATCTGCTCTTGTGAGACCTAGAATAGTCCTACATGAAGAGTTTGGTCGGAATAACTTCATGAAACGTAGCTCTCATCCTATCCTGAACACGGACCGGCGTAAAGAGATTTACAGCAGGTTATTTCTGGTAAAGCTTCCTGATAACTTAATACTCCTGATTCGTCTTTCAGCCTAAACCCAATTTGGTAAAAGTGAGGTGATTTCGACCAGGACCGGCTTCTTTTTTAGGGCTTTTAGGGAATCCATTATCACCTCCTTTTCATTTTTAGCGACTTAAAAGGTGCAAAATAACGTTATACACCACATTATCTGAGAGTATCGGTATATTTGTCATATAATTCCTGACTGGTTTAAAGCAGCCGTATCATTATTATTATTATTATTTGATTTGAACCAACCCATTAGATTATGATCAGGCTGGAAACATCTGGTCACATTAAGCAGACATCTACAGTTACATCCATGTTCATTGATTGTTACAGCAAAACAGTTGTAAAGACAACGTAGTTCTCTCATGCTTGAGTCTTTTATGGTCATGCAAGTGAAAATTCTTATATATTTTTTTGGGATTTATCCAAAAGGAGGCGCTGAGAGAGAGACTGCACATTTAAGGTGGAGATTTAGGAACAAGCATACTAGATTTAACTTGATTTTCACTGCACGTGTCACAAATACAAGGCAACGAAATGCAGATTGCATCTAGCCAGAGGTGCAAAAGCAGTAACAATATACAGAAGTGTAGAAAATATAAATGTGGATAATAAGCTATGTGGTGCAAATTGTGCAGCATATTAAATGAAAGCATAGTAACCGTCGGTAATTGAATCAAGGACAACGGATCCAAACAAGGACACACTGCCTTTGTTCTCCTGCTTGCTTTTGTCAAATAATTTGTTCCTGCGTGAAGATTATGGCCTGTTTTATAATGAACATTTATAACAAGACAACAAAGATGTTGGGTAGTGGACATAATTCAGAACAAGTCCATCCATCCATCCATTATTTATACACCGCCTAATCCTCTGTAGGGTCGAGGGGGGCTGGAGTCTATCCCAGCTGACTCGAACGAAGGCAGGGGACACCCTGGACAGGTCTCCAGTCTATTACAGGGCTACATATAGAGACAAACAAGCACACTCTCATTCACACCTACGGACAATTTAGAATCACCAATTAACCTGAGCGTGTTTTTGGACTGTGGGAGGAAGCTGGAGAAAACCCCACGCTGCACAGGGAGAACATGCAAACTCCACACAGAAAGATCCCAGGCGTCCTAACCGGGACGTGAACCGGGGATCTTCTAGCTGTGAGGCGACGCTGTTAACCACCAAGCCCTCAGAACGAGTCTTAAGAAATAGAAATCTTGAACGTCCCTCAATATCAAGTGGATCTAATGTGTGTTTATGCCTTTCATTTGAGGGGTGGTACATCTATTTCATGCTCTATTGCTCAGAGTACAATGGGAAAGATGTAAACAAGATAAGATGTACATCTGCAAAGAGAACCTGCCCTCCATATGCACCGTCCCACTGGGAAGACGTAGGCTTACTGAAAAAACACTGACACATAATTACCGCGTTCTCTGGAAAATCTTCCCATTTACATCCTAATTTCATCATAATGAAGACATAATAAAGCGGCACTAATGATTCTCCCATAGAGGACCGGAGTTTCAGAGAAGAGCATCCATCTCCCTTCTAATAATTCCTCACAGCGTCCTCCCTGACCTCACCTTGACAGCCTCTCGCGATGCATCAGCAATCCATTTATAGCGGAGGAGGTTTGAAATGCGTTTTGATACGGCTGCTTCTTCAGAGGTCGGGCGACTGCATCCAAGCTGCATCGGAGTTGATTGAATTTGACATAATGAAGCCAAGATGACAGAAGATAGAATATAATGCAGCTCCTGTTAGATTTTGGTTCCTCACCGTGCTCCATTCTGAGGTCAGACATCAGAAAAACCAGCAGCTCGTTGTCTCCCTGAAGGGCTCTTTCAGCAGGATGGACACTCGCCAACACGGTTACCTTCATGCATTTGATGTATCTGAAGTGTAGCCTTTAAAAAGCCTACGTCCACCTACTGCTCAAATGGCTGAGCCAAATATACTTTCCCGTCCGAGTCATAACCGAGGCCTGGGAGACACGAGCATCATCACCATCAGCCTCAATTGCAGCGAACAGAGCTTGTGTAATGAACTTCCCTACATAGAAGCCGCATTGGCAGCTCTCAGAAACAGCAGGTGATTGTGTTTCTGAGCTCGGCTGTCTTCAAAATATGGAACAAACCAGAGAGTAGAGAATCCGCTGGTAGTCAAAGTCCACTATAAAGGCCACATATCAAATATAACAATGAAAACTGATTAATGCAGTAGAATGTTGGAAATGACAACCACTATGGAACAAACTCAAAGTGATGGATTTGATTTATTTTGCCTTTTATATGAGCTAATTAGCTCATTCAACCAGCACCTGCAATCAGTAGAAGCTGATAATGGCTATTATTAATGTATTACTATGGCAAGACTGAGTAGCTCTGCTTGTCCTCTATAAAGTATATTCAGATGAACTTGCTAGAAAGCAGCTGTTTGTCTTCTTACATGCAGGTGTCTTTTAGTGCAGATCTTCCTCAGTTTTTCACCCAGTTTTTACCCTTATCAACCTTTGCTTTACTTTAACTGTAGGCTAACTTGAGGAATTATCCAACTAAACCATCAGCAGTAAACATTTTCACTGTAACTATCTTATCTTATCTTATCTTATCTAATTAAACAAAAATACTATATGTATTTTTGTTGTGGAGCTCATGCACCATTTTTGGTCTGTTTTTTATAGTTAACATGTAAATTAGTGCTTTATTTCTAGGATTTTAGTTAAATATTATCAAAAATTTACCAGAGTAGGGGAAACATAACATACTTTATCCCTTAATTTGCATATTTTCGTAAAATATCTGTCAAATAATGATATTTATAGGTGACTTCATCATGCAATTTTAGAGTCAGACATTGTAAAAGAACAATCTGTAAAAGACTATAGATTGTAGATTGATTTTAGACTTTTTGTTTCTGTGATTTTACAATGAAAACCTGTAAAATTGAAATAATACACACAGATCAGCCACAACATTAAAACCACTGACAGGTGAAGTGAATAACATTGATCATATTGGTACTATGTGGTGTTCTGATGGAAAACCTTGATCAGACTTGGACATCCAAATAAATATTGTCCCACAACAAACACACTCCCTCATGCTGATGGAAATCCCAAATGTCACTGGATGAAAATGCACCCCACCACATGGAAACAACATCAACCAATCAGGAACATGTGGAGGAACATGACAATGGTCCAACATGTTGATGTGACCTCCAGACTTCCTACAGCCCATTCTGATCAAGCATCAACAGGATGCAGTGGAACAAGTTGGATTGACAGAGGCCCCACTGCACAAGCCAGAGTAGACAAAGGATCCAGTGGTTCCAGACCCCATAGGACCCCCTGAGAGGTCCTCTGGTCCAATGGCTCATAGCATTTTGGACCACATAAGGGGGACCAACACAATATTAGGCAGGTAATTGTGCTGTATGCCAAACTTTGTTACAGAAACTTCTCCTGCAGCTTGCTGTAACCAGATTTGTCAGAGTTCGTCAAACATATCTAAGAACATGTAAAGCGTGGCCCGTCTCTCTCTGCGCTCTAAGCCAGAGAGGAAGACATTGATATTCTGGAGGGCTCCTCTTCCTCTGCCAGCCACAAGGTCACTGGCATGGATGAGTCAGCATCGCACACCCAGCCGTCACACTCTGCTTCCTCCTCCTCCTCGTCGACAATCAGCTCTCAGCCCCTTTCCTCTCTCCATCTTTCTCCCCCTTACTTACTTTCTTTCTTTCTTTCTTTCAGTGCTCCAGTTTCTCCTTCTGTCTTTGGTTCTCACCTTCTTTCACTGCCTTTTCTGTCGCATGGGTTTTATATTGTTTGAAAATCAAGGGGAATAATAAGCGGCAGGGGCAGATCAGCGAGGGCCTGACGGGCACGGCAAAACTCGCAGAGAATCCACCGCTGACCTCAATTCTCAGCTTGCTTCTTACACTTCCTTTTGCTCTTTTTGCCTGAAAAGAACTTCAAAGAGCTGCAGGAAAGGCAGGGGACCGGTCGCCTGGTGAACATCAGAGGACATCTAGAAATACTCCGACATCAACTCAGCCTGAAAGTGTGCCAGAGTGTGCGGTACGACTGAGAATCAGTCAAGGAAAAAAGCACGATGGGATTTTCCTGCTGCAGTCAGTCCCACTTTTCACACCTAACTGGCTGGATGTGTCACGGCAGCGCCTGTCAAACTGGAGGTCAAGAGGGGCTTTAGGGGGGAAACAAGGTCACAAATATCTAACACACTGACGTCCCTTCTGTTACGTTCCAGTTTCTGAAACGACATTTGCGGATTTCTCGGCAATAATAGTGCAGCACAGCCCGAGAAGTGAAATCAGAAACTGTGTGGTGTGGAAAGTTCACCTCTCTGCTTGTTTGCGGTTGGATTCCTCTCAACTACGCCCACTTGCCACTCACACGGGGTGACAAGTAGGAGGTGTCTTTTTGGAGGAAGGTGTGAGCCAAAAAGGTTGTTTTGGTCTGAAACTCAGAAATATGTGTTGGGAATCTAGATTTTTAGTATCGTGGCTGTCGTCAGTGGCAGAGCAAATCATAAAAACCTTTGTGTTTATTGATGAGCTTCATAATACACACTAAAAACAGTGTAACAGCTGCTTGGGAGACCTTTGTGTAACGACTAGAAATGACCGGCAGTAACACAGAGTACCTGCCAACACCTGTAAACCTCAGTAAATGAGATAGTTTAATCAGATTGGTTTAATATACACCGATCAGGCATAACATTATGACCACCTGCCTAATGTTGTGTTGGTCCCTATTAATGCTCTGAACCATTGGACCAGAGGACCTCTCAGGGTGTCCTATGGGGTCTGGAACCACTGGATTCTTTGGCTGATCTGGCTTGTGCAGTGGGGCCTCTGTCAATCCAACTTGTTCCACTGCATCCTGTTGATGCTTGATCAGAATGGGCTGTAGGAAGTCTGGAGGTCACATCAACATGTTGGACCATTGTCATGTTCCTCCACATGTTCCTGATTGGTTGATGTTGTTTCCATGTGGTGGGGTGCATTTTCATCCAGTGACATTTGGGATTTCCATCAGCATGAGGGAGTGTTCTTGTTGTGGGACCATGTTTATTTGGGTGTCTAAGTCTGATCAAGGTTTTCCATCAGAACACCACATAGTACCAATATGATCAATGTTATTCACTTCACCTGTCAGTGGTCAGGATGTTGTGGCTGATTGGTTTATACCTGAAGCAATGGTTTCTATACATACTGAGATCCTGCAGACCCTCCGAACCCTAAGGAGTTCCTGGATGTTGTTTACAGTTGCCACATTTGTTTTTTTTTTACACTGCTGAGTCATTTGTCACTGCAGTAAAAAGTCCTGCACCTCTGTTGAAACAGAACAACCATCTCTGTTTTGACCGTCTTTCGGCTTTGATAATTATTATTTTTTAAATGCTAACATGCGAGTCGAACCCCAAACTTCCACTTTTCCAATGTCAGCGTGCTCAAGGCTCCCGACCTGCCTTGAATTGCACGTGCAACAGCATAGAAGTAAAAGTAAGACCTGACCTCGCAACATGATCTGAATATATTTGACGCGTTCATGCATCCATTAAGCGCACGGTGAAATCAGATATAATGACAAACACGAAACAAAACCTCTTTCTCTCACAGGCGAGCTCGAAACGCATCAAAACACGGAGGGGTCACGGAGGACACGGAGAGTGGAGGCTGATAATGCAGTTATTCATGCTTTTGATTAAACTAAAAGTAATAGAACACCGCATCAGTGAATCTGCAAATTCATGAGACCGAGAATTAATGTGGCCCCCCTTCATGAGAGGACGGGAAATGTTTTATTACCTACACCATTTCAATGAAGGTTTTATGGAGCTGAAGAAAGAGAGGCGCTGCAATTATTTAGCAGACTCTGATTCACCGTATGAATCAGCTCGGCTGTGTTTTATTACCAACTGTCATTTCACTTCCAGATGGGATAATGGCAAATAAATCAGGAGTGGAACTCTATACGAGAGTTTGCAAAGTTAAAAAATATTTTGAAGCTCAGATCTTTACTCGTCTGCTCCACCGGTCAGAGTTGTGCATTAGAACCAGGCCGGCTTTGAAGTGGAGCATTTTGAACTTTCCTTTGTGCTCACCGAGTCTGACTGGATGTATAAAACATGAGGAACACCTGGTCCCTCGCTGGAAATGTAAAGACAGAACAAGCGAATCCAAGGGAAAGATGTGAACCCATTCTGACTTTGCAACACAGAAGGACTTGAAAGCCGTGAAACAGAAGGTGGTAACTGGTTTATGAGGGCGCAGATGGTTCAGGGTGTTGGCACAAACACCCACAGGAATCATTTAAGGCACCTGAACTTCACCTCTGCGGTTATTCATCAAATTAGGAAAAATAAGTTCTACTTTGTTCGTAGCTTTGCAAATTAACTTTGACTAAATGGGAGCGTTTGATGGTGAAGGGGATTCCGGTAACGAAAAAAGACTCTGTAGTAATTTTTGTGTCATTTCTGGGCATAAGTCCAAAAACGGGGTGATGCCTAAAAGGGGATTTAAAGTATCAAAGCAAATGAAATATTCAACTCGGCTGCAGACTCTCCCCCGTCAGGATGATATATTGGACTAGCGGTAGCCTACAAGCAGCATGTTAATACTGTAGCTGGTTGACGTGATGTTCATGGTGCCTGTTTTATACACTTTTGGGAAGTTAAACAGTAACTGCACTGATCAGCCACAACACTGATATGTCATAACAATATCTGTCAAAGGAAGATGATCAAGTCAACATGTTGGGGGCACACAGGAACCACCGTTTGGTTCCAGTAGAACGTGGTAGCTTCAGGTTGCAGCTTAGAAGACTTGGACGATCTGCTGGTAACACATTGGCGTCTGATACCACAGGACGCCTCCAGAGATCTTGTGCAGCTCGTGTTTTAGCGGTTCGATGCTAATTTGGTAGCACGCATTCACCCTGGCTCTCGAAAATGACGTGCCTATCCGACTAAACAGCATTCTGATGTTTTTAAAGAAATGGATTTCCTCTTTGAAAGGTAAGAATGTGACGTCACAGGAGAGGCTTCCAGTTTGAAGGATCCATACGGTCCACATGATAAGGTGGAAGGATAGAACCCTCATCCAGGACACCGGGGTCATTGTTTGTTCAGACTGAGGCATCTATAGGTTTGGGAAAACACCATGCTTTGGAGCTTCTCCTCCATTTTCTGGGTTACCAGGATGATGAGTCCCAACCGCAGTGATAAAATATTGTTTGGCTGAAAAGGAGTGGCACTAGAGCGATAAAATGAATGGCAAAGATATGGTGATGTCAATAACAATGCAGTTTAGTTGTTTAGGAATGCAGTTTTTGGACAGGGCTGCAGGTGGAGGACCAGCAGCATGTCAACCAGGAGTGGTCATAATGTTCTGGCTCATCAGTGAACGGCTAAGTCTAATATTTCATCATAAATGTACTGCAGTTGATGCATTATTATCATTATTATTATTATGTAAAGCACTTTGAGTTACATTCTGTATGAAAAGCGCTTTATAAATAAAGGTTGATTTGATTTGATTTGATTAAGTCATTTATATTCGAAGTTCAAGCATCTGAAGGCTACAAGTGCTCAGAATCTAAGTGCACATAATCTCTAACAGATTTGGATTCATTTAAATGAGGTGGCAGTTTTTTCGTACTTCCACATGTAAACTTAAATATTGCATCCTAATCTGAGCCCCGCTGAGCTCCACAGTCTTTCTCTGTCTTAGCTCCTGCATGACCACTCATGCCCTGAGAAGGATTGGTCTGAATTACATTTTCATATTTCACACGCTCAAAGGGCTCCAGAGCCACACAAATGTAAGCCACGGGTGGCGGCGTGGATGTTTGGCAATCCCCTGTTTGAATAATGGCATTAGTTATCATTGGAATCAGATTTACGCCATGTGATCGATGAGTGTGCTCACAGAGTGGCAGGGGAGGATGAGGCCAGGGTGATTATGCGTAGCGGGAAGCCACGAATCCGTCGCGCTAATTCACAGACGGAGGCTCTCCAAAGCCGTCAGGAGGCGCGGAGGATTGATTCATGCTTTCTGCTATTAACATAGAGGCAGGAGGTGAAATTGGAGCTAAAAGCATAACTGAGGGAGGAGGGAGGAGGCCTTGGGTCTTAGGGATCAATGCGTGTGCATAATGCTGACAATACGTACCCGAGGAGGATCTCAGCCAGCTTCCTTCCAGGGGGGTTTTCATGGTAATGCCTGTTTCAGGAGGTGACAGCGGCATCACGGCGCTCTCCAAGCAGCTCGAGGCTTTGAAAAGATGATTCTCCTGAAAGGTCATGCCACAATCTGGGATTCAATTTAGACACTGTTTACCTTACAGCTTATGCCCCGCAGATTGAATTTCATATCATCCATCTATAACTCATCTAAAGTCAGCGGTTTATTAAAATCCTCGCGGCGGAGAATTGCCTTTTTGCGGTGCCCCAATTCCTCGCTAATAAGGTAAACAAGTTGGTTGAAAGTTGTTGACCCACTTGAAGAACTTCCAAGTGTGCAACACCGAAATACTTAAGTCTGTAAAACTCCGTAGCTTCTCTTCCTCTTCCAACAGCTCGGCGAGTTTCAGACGCTGGAGGCTTAAATTTCTTAGCCTCTCTCTGCCTGGTTTACGCCTTCCAGTGGTGTTCTTATGTGTATTTTAAATTAACATGAAGCCATCTTTTGCTTCAGATCCGGCGACTCGTTAAAGCAGATGTGGATGTCATCACGGCAGCGATCGGATCGTTGATTTTTAGACGGCAGATCCGGAAATGGTGTCCGTAATCAGCTGGAGTTTTATTGCGGAGCTGAGGAGGGAGTTGCATTAGCATCTTTAACCATGTGGGAAAAACCGTTACGGAAAATGCAAATGCAGGATTGATGGATCCTCCTAAACACAGCAGCTCCTGGTCACCAGATTAAACAAACGCTTAAGGACGTAGTGTGGATCTCCTGTGCCGGATAAAGAAAAGGAAGGCGGGTAGAGTTCACGCTCATCTGCATACAGAGCAGCTGAAGCAATCTGTGAATTAGTTAACCTGTTAATTAGCTCTGCTGTGAATTAAGACGTGTTAGAAGTCACATCCCAGGTACAGAGGAAGTGTATAAATAGGACATGAAAATAAAGTGAATATTTTCGAGGATGCATCGTAAATTTCCCTCGGGATCAGTGAAGTACCGATCTATCATCAGTCTCTATCTGATCAAGTAAATCACCTCATAATAGAAGCAGTTATCTTTGCGACATCATTATTAATTCATCTGCCATTAAAATGTCCCATTTAAACATATATTAACATCAAAACTGATCATTTTGAAGCCACTGTGAGATTTTTTAGCATCTGAAAAGTGAAAGGACAGATGTAAATATGCCAACAATCAATAGCAATGCAGTCATTTGTCTGATCATTTGCTTTCATTCGTCGCTTCTGCTTTGATCCCGCCCTCTCAGAGGCGTTTGTTCAGCTCCACACAGAGTTTTGCGATGTATTATCACACCTGACATGGATTTAATTGCCTTCAGGTCTCTTACCCGGCAGAGAAAAAGCAAACAGGCCTCGGTGTAAATTGGATCGATTGACCTGCACAACATTAGAGCGAAGCTTCAAAGACGCAACCTTGAGGATAATCTGGACCATTTCAGAATAAAAGCTGCTACAGATTGTGTTCGGCCGCCTTTGTTCATTCATTTTTGAGTAATAGTAGCTTTAATGAGTGACCAGGCTGAATACCTGCTGTTGTATGATTTGATCTACACAATACGAACTGTAATGAAGAGCTGGACTAAGATGGTAACTCACTGACTGCAGCTGTACTGTTTTGTTTGCTGACAAATGTTAATTTCTCTCAATGTGGAGAGTAAAACTGAGAAAGGTAACTAATAAGTTTGGCCATTTCAAATGTAATAAAGCCAATAATGTAATAAAGGTTTTGAGCCAATATCGTCCATAACACTAAATGAATGTTCATGTTCTATGTTGTATATTGGAGTTAAGTGTCACTATAGAGCAAGTCCAGTCATTTAAATCCAGTTCGAAGTGAGGACTGAGTCGTTTTTCCTTGAATGAAATGTTTTCCAGGAAATAAAATGTGGTAAATTCATTTGACAAGGCAACATCCAACAGAGACGCTGACATGAAATGATGGATTTTGTACAACAAATAATTCTCAGACTGGCTCTTCCAACTGTAACTAAGGAGAGTGAGAGTTACATGGGGCGTATTGATGGATGAATATGACCAGATCCGGCCCTACCCAATGTGGTGCCTTGGACTAGATTTTATATGACTCCCCCCTTTACATACGCTTACAAAAGAAATCGAATAGCATTGTTTTTTAGTAATATTAACTGGACGTTGCTTTACATTTGAATCAATGTGAGTTTTTCCATTTTAAGAGTTAACAGTAATAACTAGTTTTAGTATAATTATCCATCCATCCATTGTCTTCTGCTTATCTGGGGTCGGGTCGTGGAGGCAGCAGTCTAAGCAGAGAGGCCCAGACTTCCCTCGCCCCAGACACCTCCTCCAGCTTTTCCAGTGGGACCCCAAGGTGTTCCCAGGCCAGCTGAGAGACATAGTCCCTCCAACATGTCCTAGGTCTACCCCGAGGCCTCCTCCTGGTGGGACATGCAGGAACACCTCCCCAGGGAGGCGTCCCAAAGTCATCTGGAACAGATGCATTAGCCACCTCAACTGACTCCTCTCGATGTGGAGAAGTAGCGGCTCTACTCCGAGCTCCTCCCTGGTGACTGAGCTCCTCACCCGATCTCTAAGGGTGCACCCAGCCACCCTCTGGAGGAAACTCATTTCAGCCGCTTGTATCCAGGACCTCGTTCTTTCGGTCATGACCCAAAGCTCATGACTATAGGTGAGAGTTGGAACATAGATTGACCGGTAAATACAGAGCCTCGCCTTCTAGCTTAGCTCCTTCTTCACCACGACGGACCGGTACAACGACCGCATGACTGCAGACGCTGCACCGATCCGCCTGTCAACCTCACCCTCCATCCTCCCCTCACTCATGAACAAGACCCCGAGATACTTAAACTCCTCCACTTGGGGCAGGACCTCTCCACCAACCCGGAAAGGGCAAACCACCTGTTTCCGGTGGAGAACCATGGCTTTGGATCTGGAGGTGCTGATCCTCATAATCATATAATTACACTGAAGGTCAATTGTTTACCTATTTTGTGGCGCCCCCTGGAGGCCACAGCACCCTTAGCATTTGCCTATATTCCCTAATGGGCCAGCCAGCTCTGAATATGACCACTATGCCATCCACTAGACCTATTTTTGATGAGCAAACTGAACAAAAACCTTTTATTTCCAAAAAGTGCAGTCCTGTTGATGTGTTAGTTCATTATCGGCTGCAGTTGTTACATTTTCAAAGGAGTTTTTTAATGCTAGGCCGTTAACGTCACAACTTATTACATTATTGGTAAAATGTTATGACGTTACTGGCTGCTACGAGGTGTTTGACTACTTCACAAAGAAACCCTCAATGGGAAGACGAGGCACAGATGCTCGTGGAACAGCAGCTAACTGAGACGTGACGTAAAAACTCCGGCTTTATTTAGCAGCGAGAGGACGTCAGGCATCGCTCGTGTGATTGCTGAGCAGCATGCACAGAGTCGGACCTGGAAACTGACGGCGTCCCAGGTGCTGGTCTGCTGCGGTTGTCGACAGCTGTTATTTGTTTTGCATATGGAGCGCATGAAGCCGGAGCTATTTTTGGGAACACTTCACTGGCAATTATTGACTGAAGATGTGCAGGGAAAAATCAAAGTCTAGAAGGAACAGCACGGAGTGGCGTTGAGGGTGAGACGCAGGCAACGAACGCGGAAACGATCACACAGAAGTGTTTGCTGGAGTAAATTAGTGCATTACTTTTAACAGCAGAGAGAAGCTAATTAAAGACAGGCTGACTTGTTTGTAAAAGACCGAGGCAGATATCTTTCATGCCGTTTCATCAGACGGATGCCGGGCGAATTACTTCCGAGGTTATCCATCTGGGATCACTGGATGCTTGATGCAGCCCATTGAACTGTCTAAAAGAAGGAGCACGAGATTTGAACTCTAGGAGGAGATGGCAGGCGGAAGAAAGTAGTTCTCATCATCGTGGGGTAATCTGAGCTGTTTTTTCAACAAAGATCTTTCATTAGTGAGAGTTAAGCCCAAACACTGACCCATCAGCGCTCAAAGACTTTGGATAACTCTGCTTTGTCTCCCACAGATGCCGTTAATGAGCTGCAGGGCTCGCTCTATTCCAATATTTCCTTTAACGTAAGCACATGCCACAATCAGAAAGTCAGACATAGCTGTATAAAAAAGGCCCTGGAGTAAGATTATGTCTTCAAAGTACCGTCTGATACCTTATTGATCCCCGCAGAAAGAGAGAGAATCTCCCATCCCCTGTCGACATGCAGGTCAGGGTCTGGCAGACCAGATCTATGTTTCATGGAGCTCATACAGTTTTAAACCTGCAGTAATTTGCTGGAGAATCCTTGAGCGGCGCCATGATAGAGGCTGAAATTGATTATGTGATCTCAGCGCAGTCATTCAGGTCCATGGATGGTATGTTACACGTCCACGTACTCCATTTTCTAAAGGTGAGTAATTGATTACCCCCGAGGCTGGATCATTTGATTTTCCTTAAACAGCAAAACAGTATAAACAGACAATAAGGCTTTCATTAAATGTGGTTTAATTTCTTCATTTACTTGGAAATGAGGATGAAAGAATGTTAAAACCTTAAATGCTCAGTTCACCCATCACATATCTGACTCACCTATTAAAATTTATAATTTACAATGCAGATGATTAGTTCAGTGAAGGACATACTTCTATATACAGCAATCAGCCACAACATTAAAACCACTGACAGGTGAAGTGAATAACATTGATCATATTGGTACTATGAGGTGTTCTGATGGAAAACCTTGATCAGACTTAGACACCCAAATAAACATCGTCCCACAACAAACACACTCCCTCATGCTGATGGAAATCCCAAATGTCACTGGATGAAAATGCACCCCACCACATGGAAACAACACCAACCAATCAGGAACATGTGGAGGAACATGACAATGGTCCAACATGTTGATGTGACCTCCAGACTTCCTACAGCCCATTCTGATCAAGCATCAACAGGATGCAGTGGAACAAGTTGGATTGACAGAGGCCCCACTGCACAAGCCAGAGTAGCCAAAGGATCCAGTGGTTCCAGACCCCATAGGACCCCCTGAGAGGTCCTCTGGTCCAATGGTTCAGAGCATTTTGGACAACATAAGGGGGACCAACACAACATTAGGCAGTTGGTCATCATGATATTACACCTGACCAGTTTATATTACATATTGATGTGATATGTTGAAATATTTATCTCACTCCCTAAAGCTGGATTTGCTTTGGGCGGTAAGAGGCCTCAGCTGAAGCGCTCTCAATACTGGAATGAAATCTTTATGTTAGTTCAGGGAATATAAACAGGTCCAGCAGCATTAATATTGCACTTCATACTACGGTACTTATTATTCTTGCCTTCTCTTGTCTTTATTCCAGCATTTCAAACATGACTTGAAGGTAGCACACGACAGCGTGCCCTCTGTTTTCCTTATGTAGGGGGCTGAACTTTGAAATTAGAGCAAATGGTTTGCTTTAAATGCACAAGTTTACTTAGATCATTATCTGGACAGCGAAAAAGAAAGAAATGAATGTGATTTGAATAAAAACTTGTGTTCAAAAAAGTGATACTATCAACTTTAATTAAAAAAAAAACATTAGGTGACTATTTTATATGGATTATTTTCACTTAACAGTTCATTTTCTTCACTTTCATGCGCTCTAGAAGCATTAAATATGCTGTGCTTTTCCTTTAAAGGTCCAAAGAAGACATACTGCTGACAACATTTCATGGTTCCAAATCACTATTTCAATGTATAATTAAGCTCTAGTGACCAGTAGAGTATCATTGCCGCAGTATTATTTTTCCCCATTAAAATATAGATATTCCCTCTTTATTGTCTCTCCCTTCGACTCTGTAGAGTGACGCTAGCTGGACTCTTAGCTTTCCGCGGTGTCGCCTCCATGACTCATTACCGCGGGGGGCTCCAGGGTAATTGCTTATGAAGTTCTGCCGCTGCACTCCGATCTCCGGCACGCGACCGAAACGTGCCGTCTGAGCTCCAACACGGGCCGAGCTCATCCGAAGAGGCAGAAGAAGCCATCAGACCTAAATTCTACACAAAGCTAGTTATCATAATGAGCCCTGAACGCTATGATAAAAGTGACTGCTGAAGACTCTGGTGAGATTTTATATCAACCAGGGAAGGGATTATTACATTTTGGATTATTTTTGTCTTATTTCTTCATGTAATCCTCCATGAATATGATTTATGACTTGCGAGGCTTAACGGGATTTGTCTCTTTCTCAATCAGACATTGTTCTCGGAAGATCTATTAGTCATCTTACATAGTGCAGTCTGATCATACACTTGTTTTGGATTTTCATATCTGCCGTACATTTTGATGTAGTATCTTGTTTTCCTGCTTTATAGTGTAATTCATCAAGCTGAATGTGCATCGTCTGCACGTTTTATTAAGATAAAAGATAAACTGAGAAGTCCTGAAGTAAAAGATGGTGGTGTTGACCTGAATCCTGTGTGTGTGTGTGTGTGTGTGTGGGTGTGTGTGGATGGATGGCTTGCCTCGTCCTTGGTGCCAACCTCAGAGGTGATAAATGTGATCTGTCCCTGCTCGCTCATCGCCAAGGCCAGACTCCGTGAGGCTGTCTTCCAATGATAATGGTTGCAAACGGGTGATAAAGCACAGGAATCGTGCACCTCAAGCCTCCTTTTCCCATGTGCCCCAGAGATTTACTGAGGTACTCCGCGGACGGGGGGGAGACGCACTTTATATCTCATGAGTGGCCTCTCTCCGTTTTTGCTTCTAGTGCATGAAAAATCATTTTGAGTTTTTATCCGGTTTCCCAAATCCTTCAGCCACTGACTCTGTCATATATTTCCACTTGCTCTGTTGCTAAGGGTTGAACCAAGATGTCCACAATCCACTGGTGTCTTTACTTCTGTTTGTATTCTTTGCTCTCCACCTGCTATCCTGCCATCCCCACCCTCACCCCAACTGGTCGAGGCAGATGGCCGCCTTCCCTGAGCCTGGTTCTGACTGAGGTTTTCCCTTCCCCATAATCGGGGGTTTTATTTGGTTCCTTCCCCCCATTGCTAACTGCTTGCTCATAGGGAATCCAGACGCAGCTTTGGATTGTTGGGTCTGTACCTTACGTTAAGCGCTGTGAGATGACGTGTTGTGAATTTGCACTATATGAATAGAAAAGAATAGAACTGAATTTACTTCAGTTTTACTCAGTTAATTCTAATTTATTTCTTTACCTTGATTTTATTTAGGTTGTGGGCTGAGTTTTAAGTCAATTTGTGCAATAAAGTAGCACAAAAGACTCACCATATTTCCACAGGATGATCATCAAATCTGAATCTTTCTGCAACAAAAACAGGTTTTCTCTGAGTTTATTGTGTCCCTCACAGAGTAGCCTCACTTTCACTTTTCAATGGATGCGTTTTGTATCTGGATAGTAGCCTGATGTGACAGAAGGCGGTTTTATTTGCATTCTGCCCCAATATTCAAATATATCTGACCACCCCAGCTTTCCTAAGCTACATAAAAATCTGTCTCGTTCAACTCCGGAGGTGGTGATTCAGTGCTTCCCGATCATAAACTGTATATAAAAGATAGTCTTACTCCTGCATTCTTTCTAGTGGCCTGCAGGGGGCGACTCCTCTGGTTACTCAAACAAGTACAGATGTACTGTACGAACACTTCCCCTTTTTCTCACTTGTTACCTGACTAGTTTGCCTCATACCTCAGTTTATGGTCTCAGTCACTGGGTTTACGTCTCCTTCAACACACCGTGAAACTCATTTTGTAAATTATGGTCCCATTCATAGTAAAACTGATGACAAAGCACGTTATGTTTTAGGATGGGGCTACCTTGTGATCGTCGGGTCACTATCATGTTAACAGTTCAGTGCATTGCTAGCGTACTTGGGTTCTTCGGTTACCATTACGCCTGGTTTCAAAAGACCAAGAAGGCGACGGCCAAATTCACAATCGTAGCGCACAACCCAATAGGTGACGTCACAGTTGCTATACAGTACCCAATGTTGGGCTCAGTATGCAGTCTGGCCATTCTAGCCCACAATCCTCTGCGCAGTGGACGACACATCACATGCATCAGGGTATTTCACTATAACCAAGCTTAAGTTGCACAGACAGAAGATGCAACGGATATATGAGCACAGTCAAAGCTTAAAGTGCAGTGTGTGTCACAACTGTATACTGTTTGTTTGTAAGTGACAGGGATGCAATGGAATCTAATTGGCCTAGCAACTCCTACTTCCTTCTGAGGTGGTTTGAGTAATAAGAACCTGCCACCGATGCTTTTTGGATACATTTCCTCATAGCCTTTCTTCATGTCAGACATCTGTAATATCTGAGGCATAATGCAGCAAAGTCCAATGAGATGACTGGGAGCACTAACACAAAGTGCTAATACCTGTCGTCAGGCAAAGACAACGAGACCTTGTGTTGGCTCTGAGTTTAACACTGAACTACATTCTCTAGTGAATTTTTTTATTCCACCAAATATTTTTTCTTCTTTAAAAAGGAATAACAGACCAACACACATTGGAAGATATTAGAAAGCAAAGCCTAATAGTCAAACACAGCAACACAATCCCTACTTTATAACCTCGAATGGCTATTTTTCATTTTCGTCAGTTGATAATTTGCATTATGTTGGTAAGAGTACAGTGTTATATGCAAGACCACTTAAAGGGAACTGTCTCATCCACATGAATGCACCAGGAATGAAAGGCAAGGTGCTCTGTGCCTCCCTCAAGGACACAGACTACATTTAACTTGGCACTTCTCCACTCGGCTATAAAATAATCTTTCCCCGGTCAGCCTTGCAATAGAGAAGCAATCTTCTGCACTGAACAGGGCTTTTCTCCTCATCTCTTACCCAAAGTGTTGTTAGAGCTCTCCAAGGACAGCTGCGCTCCAAAGACCAGAGCAGTCTCCCTGATAAAGTCAATAGTTAGGAAGAGCACAGACAGTTCAGTGTGAAAAGTGACTCAGCGCTGCTTCAACAAAAGATCTCTTCGAGGTCTGACACTGATAAAACTTCGTGTAGGTGTTGAAACGCCGAACACAAATCTTTCACAGCATCACGATGCAGCCGTGACTTCTGCATGACCTTCGAGAAGTTGGCGAGATGTTTTGTCGCTTGCCGAACACCTACAAGTGCACCCAGTTGGTTCCTATACCTCCGAAACGCTGTTAGGCCAATTTAAAACCCTCTATACACTGCATGTGAGGTGATTATTGAGTCCAAAAACACCAACTTGCTTTATTAAATGGCTTCATCCTCATGTTACTGTGTTTTTTGATGTGTCGTGTCACGTAATGCATCCTCTGATGTTCATCATGAGCATCTGTTGACCCAAAGGAGGCCACTTTTTAGGGGGTATCAGCTGCAAACTGGTCCCTGAATACACTTTCTTATACTCAGCCAATGCAAAGATGAGTTTAAAAGGATGAGTGTCACAAACGCAGTAAAATGACTCCTTCTAGCACCAGAAACTGAATGGATTGAACAATACTGAAATGCTCCCAAGGTGATTTTTGCAGATAGTGAGCCAAGCACAATCTAAACATCCGATAACATTTTAAAATGAACAACAGCTGAATCAAGAAGCCTCTCCTGGAATTAATGTGTGACAGAGGACTGGGAAGCTACCGAAGGAAAAATAGCTATAAGGGCTGCACAGTGCTTCGGTTGTTAGCAGCGTCGCCTCACAGCTAGAAGATCCCCGGTTCGCGTCCCGGTTAGGACGTCTGGGATCTTTCTGTGTGGAGTTTGCATGTTCTCCCTGTGCAGCGTGGGTTTCAGGCGACTGGTATCCCCTGGCTTCACCCGAGCCCCCCTGCCACCCTACAGAGGATTAAGCGACGTGTAGATGATGGATGGATGGATATTGCCACCTGAACACGTCGTCAACTATTATCGTTTTGTGCTTTCGACTGCCACAGACTGACCTTAGCATCCATTAGGCTTTTTGCCTGAATGTAAATCCGATCTTGACGCCCCTTTTAGCTCTATTTTGGTCTCCACCCACTCCAGAGAAAAACATCTGGCTTTCCGTCGGCTGCTAAATGCTAAATTTTATTCACCAGTTTAGAAAAAAGAGAGGAAACTCTGGGGAGCCGTTTTGTTGTCTTGTGATTCAAGGCCACCTGCTGTATCTGCTGAGAGATTCAACTAGTGGAGGACACAGTGTTCTCTGTGCACAGCAGTGCTGCCCGTAAGGTTCTCTTGGCGGTCTTTGCGCTGGGATTTGGGACCACCGTCCTCCCCATCAGGAGGCCGATGGAGGTGGCGTGCTCGGCTGGTGCGGGCCGTGAGGGGTTGAGGCAGGGACCCGGCGGTCGGCAGCCGTGGGACTGCTGAGGACTGGTGACAGATGGGAGAGCAGGAACACAGAGTCCTTGAGCTGGTCCCGCTGTTTCCTCTCTCTTATGCTATCACCTTTTTTTTCCTGCTGCATCTCCCGCTAGCTCTCTCTCTCTTTCTCGCAGTAGCCTTGCCTTTTCATTTCATTTTTCTCTCTTAATCTGTCTCTCCTCCTCGAGACTCATCTTTCTTCATCTCTCCGTTTTCCCTCGGGTCTCCTCCTCTTCACTATTCTCGAGTGTGGATTTCTCAATTTATCAACTTTTCTTTGTTCCCCTTCGCTGTCCTCTCCTTCCGTCCATTATTCCTCCTTTTTTTTCTTTCTTAAATGTGCCGTGTTCGCTTTTCTTCTCCACTGCTCTTCTTCATCGCCGATCATTTTGTGCTCCACTCTCGGCTCCTTTGTCACAGAGTTTGTCTGTTATTCTGAAACTTCTTTGGTCCCATTTTCTCCATCAATCTGTAAATTGCTGGAGTGGAAATAATCTAACTCACGCCTTTTACCTTGTTGTGTTTCCTCTTCTCATTTTTAGCCCTCTGTTCCTTTTGTCCCTGTCTGTCTTTCTTCGGTAGCCTCGAGGCTCCATGGGGAGCACTCCTCCTCACGTGGTCTCAGCCGGTCCGTCAGCACGAAGCACACAGTGAACCCACACAGACACACCATGGAAATGCTCTTGGAGCCCAAATGAGCCTGGAGGACGTGCACTCGATCTCACTTTAAAAGCGCACCGAACACCAACACAGACACGAGCCCACAGACGCCACATGCACAAACACCACCGAGGGAATCAAGAGCTGCACATGTTGTTCCCACTCTGCAGATCCTCATGCGCACATATAAACACACACATCCTGCCACTCATAAGACAACACTCATGTTCTCTCTCCAGTCTAACGCAGGCCTTCAGTAACGACACTCAATCTAACCCACCTCTGACCCAAACTTCTATCACTCCCAAACTTCTCTGTGGTCTTTTCTCATTTTATTTTCCCCGCCAAGCTTCAGAATTACTCCCCAGGCCTCAGCTGACCTATAAAGTCCTTTAGAAGCTGTAATGAGTTAACACACATAAATAGCTCCTCCACATTCGCAGCATCGATGCCAGGAAGCAGGTTTGATGCAGTAGTGTGGTGTAATGCAGCGACTTAAGACTGAAATGGTTTTAGACACACAAGAGTCATAACTCAGGTTGGTCAGTGTGGGATCGCCTTTTAATTTGGTGCAGACATTCTCAGTCGCCAGAGGATGAAGCACATTGACTTCATACGCCAATCCACCTTCCTAATACTGTGCTGGTCTCCCTTATGTGGTCCAAAATGCTCTGAACCATTGGACATGGACCAGAGGACCTCTCAGGGGGTCCTATGGGGTCTGGAACCACTGGATCCTTTGGCTACTCTGTCTTGTCCAGTGGGGCCTCTGTCAATCCAACTGGTTCCACTGCATCCTGTTGATGCTTGATCAGAATGGGCTGTAGGAAGTCTGGAGGTCACATCAACATGTTGGACCATTGTCATGTTCCTCCACATGTTCCTGATTGGTTGGTGTTGTTTCCATGTGGTGGGGTGCATTTTCATCCAGTGACATTTGGGATTTCCATCAGCATGAGGGAGTGTGTTTGTTGTGGGACCATGTTTATTTGGGTGTCTAAGTCTGATCAAGGTTTTCCATCAGAACACCACATAGAACCAATATGATCCATGTTATTCACCTGTCAGTGGTTTTAACATTGTGACTGATTGGTGTGAGGTTCCACTGCCATTTGTGCCGAAGAGCATTGGATCATGTGTTTATAGTAAAGACAATCTGAGCAGAAAGCTGTTTGTTGTTACAATAAACAATCATGAGCCTTATTCTGAACTGGATGTTGATGGAGGATGATAATAACCCCAATCTCTATTTAAGACTGATCCATTGAACATAATTGGTCTCCTTGACCTTTCCCTGGCTCTCCATTGATTGCTGACTCCCTTCCAGTTCATCCCGGGACCAGTTCTGGTCTGCGATTCACATTTAGTTCACTCAGTCTCTCTTTCGGCTCCAATGTGTTTCAACAGTGCCTTGTTCCCCACAGTCATTAGAAGTGAAGTCACAAAGCGCTGCCGTCTTATCTTTTGAGAAAAAGGGGAACATGGGGGCAGCAAAGACGTCAAAGTGTTTAATGCTTTCAGGTAGGAGTGATTGGTTCTTGTGCTTTGCAAATTAGACGTGCGGGGAACTTATTTTTTCATCCTCAGCGTTACAGATCGTATCACAGAGAGCATTAATCACGTCTCGAAATTTAGCTCTCCAGTCGTCTTGTCCTGCCACCGAAAGCAAACAAGGGGGCTACCTTATGTATCTCTAAAACACTGTGGCGAGGAATGAAATATTCATCGCGTCTCTCTCTAATTAGGCACTTTAAACCATGTTTCAGTGTTTTCCTAAGCGTAGCCGAGCTCTTACTCCGGAGCCTTCTCATATTCTGCTCCTAGACTCCACAGCTGGCAGCGTTTGATGACACCGAGGCTTCTGGGAACAACAACTGCCTCAGACTTCTACACAGCAACTTTGTCACAATCAGACGAGCTAATTAGCCTTGAGCGTCTAGATTAGGCGTGCGGAGGTTTGGGAGAGGCGGATGTAACGAAAAATAAAATAAAAAAACAGAAACAGCGGCGTATGGAGAGACGGAGAGGATCAGGAACTAAGAGGTAAAAAGCAGCAGAGCAGAGAGGAGACATGTTTAATGAAATAAAAGTTGTCTTATGCTGAAAAATACCCACTTTTTGTGAGACTAGCGGGCCACTGGGCTAATTAATACTTTCAGTGAGGGACTTTTTAATGAGAGAATGGCGGTGGTTATAGTGTAATTACACAGATTTAACACAAGTCAATACTTTATTAAGGAGTAAACATCACAGGGTGTCAAACTGAAACACACAGTGGGCCAAAATTTAAAACGTGGACAACATTGATATTTATTGAACATATATACATGTATATCTAGCCTTTACAGCAGCCTCACTTTGTGATATCATACTAGATAGGGCTGGTCCGAATAGCAACATCTGTGCCCCGGATATTCTGGTCCAGTTAGATTAGATTAGATTAGACTTTATTAATCCCACAACGGGGAAATTTCCTCGTTACAGCCCTATATAGACAAAAAGAAAATTAAACCATCTGCTGTAAAGAGACATCTTAAATATACAATAAAATCCAACAATTAGTGAAGTATGAATATGAAGATGATATTTAACAAGAAAAAATTAATAAATAATATTGCACGTGGTGATAGAACTATAAATAGTGCAAGCAGATGAATAGTGCAAAAAAAAAAATACTAACGAACATCCGAATGTTCGGCTTGTGCAGTGGCGTTGGCAAGAAGCACCTGACTGCAGACCTCCACTGTGAGGACAGGAAATGCACGGGATGCATTACAAAATAAAATCGTGTAGTATTGCTAATGCATTAGCAATACAACGTAAAATCTACTCGACCATTGTCTACAGTACATATCGTTTTAAATTATATATTAAACTTGCGATTGTTTTGAGAATGAGCCCCATTGTGAGTTTTTATGTCTGCTAACAGAAAAATCCTTAAATGTTATTTTTAATGCACAGTTACAGTCATAAGAATAGAACAAAGACGTGCTACAGGTGATGAAGACAACACAATAATTACTAATATAATCAATCAATCAATCAATCAAATTTTATTTGTATAGCCCTTTACAATAACCAAAAGGTACCCAAAGTGCTTCACAATAGAGCCATAAAACAACATAACATGAACATAAAACAATACATTAAGAAGCAATACATAAAAAACAATACATAAAAGTGCAGGTTTCTGATTATGGATGGTGCGACAGTGCTGCAGGTTGTTGAACGCCTTTCGAAAATAAGAAAAATAGAGCAGATAAAATAAACACGCTGCCCTAAGCAGAATTAAAAGCCAGTCTAAAAAAGTGGGTTTTCAGCTTCGATTTAAAAAGGCCGAGATCAGTAGTGGTGCGAATGTCAGGGGGCAGTTTGTTCCACAGTCTGGGAGCAGCAACAGCAAAAGTGCGATCACCCCACTGTTTATATCTCGACAAAGTCGGCGACCGGGGACATTAAATAACAAAAGTGTGACCGTTAGATTCCCGTAAAACTACTTCTATCCCGTTACAGAACCGTCAGAGCCAGCGGCAGATTTCAGAAAGTCTAGCCGAGCTAAGGCTGCTGTCAGCGGGGAGCTGTGAGCGCTGACCGCCCGGTAGTAGCTGTCTAACGGGGACACTCACATCTCCAACATCACTGGAGTCAATTTTTAAACAGAATTTATCCTTGATAAATTGACCACAGATTTGATGTTTATACAACCACTTTATTGCCTCAAAAAATCTTAAAAATACATTTTGTGTCACATCATGGTAGTACAGTGGACAAGTACGTATACTGAGAAACAGCCACAACCACTCGCGTTAATTGGCTGCTTCTTCGTTTGATTTAATTAGCGGTTAGCAAACCAACTTTACATGCGTCACCGCCACCTACTGGACGCTTTAAATATCTTTTTCTCTTTTTTACCCATTACTTCCTGTCCTCCCAGTGGAGATCTGCAGCCAGGTGCTCTTGGCGTGAGCCTGGATGGGGGGCAGTAAGGTGTTCATTGGAGTCCGACGCCATTAGTGCGGATATGTCCTGCTGGTGGTGGTACAGTAGCAGTGTCCTTGTATGCCGCTGGTGCAGATGCTCAGCCAGGCGGCGGCGGCGTGCACAACTATTCGGATCTCAAAATCATTATCCAGATATTCGGGTCCAGTGCAATTACAAGACAAACAGGTCTGTCTTCTACATGTGTAAACAGATGTTCTGCCTCCACATGTCCAGAGAACTCCTGTTTTCTGACTTTCTTTTCGCCATTTTTGGGAGGGGTAGCACGGTGCCAGTAGTAGCATGAGGTTGCTATGACTACTGTCAACAGAGGAGAGGGTGTTTATGGGTCCTGTCCCGATTGATGCACCAAAACACCAGCATTCTGGGATTTGTAGTCTTAGTGGTACATGTGCTGTATAATACCTGCGGGCCAGCTCTAGTAGTCATTTCTTATTGTCTCTCGGGCCAAATATAATTACACTGCGGGCCAAATTTGGCCCACAGACCAGAGTTTGACACCTATGACATATCACATTATATCCACAGTGTGATCAATTTTTACAGTTTGCTCGCATTTATTAGGATTTCAGTATCAGCGTCAGTGTAAATGACAAGGTGAGAACAGCTCATGATGACAAGAAGGGAAGATATATATCTAATAAGCTGAAACTGGGTGTGCATGCGTGTCGTGCTGTATTTTAATTTGCAGCTGCAGACTCTAAACTTTTACCAAGTTTTAATTTCATTCCTCTGTTCAGCTTGGCCACAAAAAGAATATATTATCCCCCAAGTGATGAAGGGATATCCTTCCTCGGGGTCTGCTCAGCTTCTGTAAAGATCCGCTACCCTTACAAGATTTGGAAAATCCCCCTCAAGCTAGCAGCAGGAAAGTCGGAGGGAAAGTTTACAGCCCCGTTCAGCAGTTCTGCTTCATCCCTGGGCGAGCAAACAGACATCGTCTCTGAGAGATATTCTTATGAGTGTGACTCTTTATAACTGCATAGAAAGATGTTATTAATAATGAAAGCATTTGATGGCCCAGAGAACAAGGAGTCCTTAAGGTGTGGAGATGAGACTAATCTGAGTCGAACACTTTAATTTTACAGCTAAAGATCAAAATGTTTCTATGTTATTTATCAATTTGATTTGTTCCCTTGTGCTCAAAGCTACAGCAGGTAAAGCTCGCTGTTGCTGTTTCCTATAGTGCAGTAAATTTTTTTAAATGGTAACACACAGTGGCCCGGTGGTTGACAACATCGCATCACAGCTAGATGATCCCCGGTTCGCGTCCCGGTTAGGACGCCTGGGATCTTTCTGTGTGGAGTTTGCATGTTCTCCCTGTGCAGCGTGGGTTCTCACCGGCTTCCTCCCACAGTCCAAAAACATGCTGAGGTTAACTGATGATTCTAAATTGTCTGTAGGTGTGAATGAGAGTGTGCTTGGTTGTCTGTCTCTGTGTAGCACTGAGATAGACTGATGACCTGTCCAGGGTGTCTCCTGCCTTCACCCGAGTCAGCTGGGATAGACTCCAGCCCCCTGTGACCCTACAGAGGATTAAGTGGTGTATAGATGATGGATGGATGGATGGTAACACACAGAACAAAGTCAGTGGCAGGTTTATAGCCGTGGTCTATAACGATCAGTCAAACTGAGATTTCTTAGGAAAAGCATATTTTACATTTATGCTTACACTGTTTCTACCTATGTTTATATTTTAGTTCATCTTTTATGCTGATGTGTATCTGTATATTTTGTCCTGTTTATCTTTCTGACTTTGAATGGGAGCAGCTGTAACATAGGCATTCTCCCCCTCATGGATCAATAACGTATTTCTGATTCTGATAACTGGACGGACTGCCAGCTCCAGATCATTTTACTGCACATGGCATCAGCATGACAAAGCGTCAAGATGTAAGGACGTAATACATCTTCAACATGACAACATCGTGTGTTAAACATTAATTAGCAGCCATCCGGCTCCATGTGAAGGACTGGGGCTTGTCCTGGTGCATCAGCACGGCCAGTTCAAACTGATGCCAAGAACCTCAAGGTCACCACTGTCTCATCAATTTTCCTGCTGAAGCAGATGGCTGTGTCTTTGAGTTTTTTTCCTCGAGAGAGAGCCTGCGAGGCTCAGCATCGACTGGTGCAGAGACAAACACCCTAGCAGAGAGAGGGAGCGAGCCGAGCTGAGGGCAGGGAGGGTGACGCAGACATAATTCAAATTTGCCCGGTGTGGTCCGGGAGGTCCAGCTCTCATTAAAATCAATTTCTTTCCTGCGAGTTGGAAGTGAGCACAGAGTCACGGGTTCAGGATTCGTCGGACCGCTGCTGGAGCACTGGCTTGTTTCCAGCCACTGAGCTGGAAAGAGGAGCTGATGCCTCCGGAGTGAGAACACACAGGCGTGCAAAGGCAATGTGCAAAAACACCGCGGGAGCAGCTCAACATGAGGCACGACAGCCAGGATCAGTCTGAGCAACTTCCTGAATCGAACCTTAGCCTTTCAAGTTGTTACCACTTAGAGGATAATAGCAGGTTTTGTTGTTGAGAGTTCAGCTCAGAGTGTAATGAAAGGCCATGTAACTGTTAGTCTAAAGGAGAAACCCGGGTGTTGAAGTGTTTCTGTTTGAATGAATGATGCTAGACTATTAAAATAAAGCATCAATGCCTGAATGAAGGTGGTAAGAGATTATTTTAAAGTTATGTTTCCTGGATATAATCATAGAAACACTTTGTTAAGGCACAATAAAATGGGACTGAAGGACTCTCTGTGGAAGTTGTTGTTACAGTGCAGCATAAGGCTTTGAGCACACACAGGCAAACGTTTTAATGTCCTTCCTTTGTGCAAGATCTGTGTATGGCAGCTACAGTGTCTTTAAAGTGAGGGCACGAACACCCTGTTCATCCCAACATACTTGTTCCTGGACGAGACTCGAATATAAACGGCAGAATAATTCCCAGAGGTGCAGGGATAGGACAGATAAATAAATAAATAAAACACCGGTCATGCAGTGATGACATATGAAGCCTGCCAACTGATGCTTGTAGCACACAGAAGATGCTCCACACGGACAGGAGCAGTAGTCAAGATAGAGCAAGATGTCAGAGCCTGCCACCGCTTTGGCAGTGCCATTGTAAAAATAAATAAATAAATAAATAAATATCCCCAACAATACTGTAAAAATCTGGCAGCCACATGCCAAAAATTATATTTAAAAAAAATGGAATACTTTAATTTTCAAACACTGTTAAAAAAAAATGTCAAAAGTAACGTCACATATCTGCAAAATAATACCTTTTACTTGATTTAAATACAGTAAAATATTATAATTTTATTGCCGCACACTGGAAAAAGGGTCCATACCATTTTTAAAAATAAAGATTTTTAATTTTGACATTATTTACAGTTTGAGCCTGTTTTTAAAGGGTTAATACGTCTATTATTACGTTTTTCTGGGATTTTATTAATTATTATTTTTTAATTTAACAAAACCAGGAAAATTTGTAAAGAAAAAAAACAGCAAATCTTTAATTTTTAAAAAATATTCTACAGTGCAGGTCTTTTATATACAACAAAAACAGGTTTCAATAAGAGATAACTCCATCAAATGTACTTTCTGGCATCTCTCCAGACTCTTTAACCCATCCTAACATTAAGAATCCAACACTTACAAACACACATCATCGACAAAGAGCTTAACATTCACATTTAAGACATAAATCACTGCAGTTAGTTTCGGATATTTAAGATCAGCAGCATTCAGAGTCAACAGAACACAACGAGGATTTAATGTTTGTAGCCGCGGCTTGATGTCTTGTTTAGCATATCTAACAAGTGCAGACATGAGATGCGACCAGCAGCAGAATGAGCCTCAGAGTCTGTTTGTTGTGGTCCTTTCAGCAGCACTCCTTGCTCTTTGTTCTCTGGCCTTAACTCTTGGTCCAAGTCGACGCCTTACATGAGGATGTAAAGTCCTGCTGGAGATAACAAGCAGCACAAAGCCAATCAAAGACTGCTGCTAATAATTCATCGCGGCGTCTTTCATCTGGGGCTCTTGTTCGCGGTGCTCACCTCTTGTTCCCTCTGTTGTCGCACGCTTTTGTCTTTGGCTCAGTCGAGGGCAGACTGTGCTGCTCTTTCACTGGTCTGATGGAGGATTGAAACACGAAGCAATATCCACTGAATTACCCAACTCTTAGACGCACCACTGTGCATATCAAATGCAGGGCAGCAGCCCGATAGCCGAGATCCACTTTACGCAATTACTGTGAATTACCGCTCGTTAAAAGATCTGACATTTCTTTCGCTTAACACCTCCCTCTCTCTCTCTCTCTCTCTCCGACAACAGGGGCCACCAAAGACATGGGGAAGATGCTCGGCGGTGAGGAGGAGAAGGATCCTGATGCTCAGAAGAAGGAGGAAGAACGGCAAGAAGCGCTGAGGCAACAGGAAGAGGAGAGGAAGGCCAAATATGCAAGAATGGAGGCAGAAAGAGAAAACATCCGACAGGGCATCAGGGACAAGGTAGAGACATTTCAATACTTGCAGCTCTAAGAGAGTCGCACAGCTTAGTCAGGGTGATGCTGAGGAGAATGTCTTCCATACAATAAGCACTGTCTGCTACAAATAACAGTCCTACACCACAAACTTGCACCGGTTGATATATTTTGAAGGAAATCTAACGCTGCCCAGGTAATGTTAATGTTTTCCTGTAATATTCCCTCCTATTTAAACCTAATTAAGGGTCATGCTTTGGTCTCCAAACACCTCGGTAGCTAAATTCTGCACTATCATGATTAGCTGGTCTTTAACTTGGTCCGTCTGCATTTGGTGTTGGGTATGTAGAAGGTCTGTAGCAACCAATGACGTCATAAATTTGGACATTTTAAATGTAATAAAGCCAATAAAGTAATAACCTGCCAATAATATAATGAAGATTTTGAGCCAATAACGTCCAAAATACTCTTCATTTGTAAATGAGTGTTCATGTTCTATGTTGTATATTGGAGTTAAGGTCCATCATAGAGCCAGTCCAGTTCTTTAAATCCAGTTTGAAGTGAGGACTGAATCGTTTCTCCTTCAGAAATGTTGGAATAAAGGTTTTAATGAAACGTTTTCCAAGAAAAAAAATGTGGTAAATTCATTTGACAATGCAACATCCAACAGAGACACTGACATGGAATGATGGATTTACATCTGTAAGCACATAAACAATATTCTAAATAAAGATTTTGTACAACAGATAATTCTCAAGTTGGCTCTTCCAACGATAATTAAGGAGAGTGAGAGCTACATGGGACGTATTGATGAATGAATGTGACCACTATGCATCCACTAGACCTATTTTTGATGAGCAAACTGCACAAACACTGCAAAAAACATCATTTATTTCCAAGAAATTCAGTCCTATTGATGTATTATTACATTATAAGCTGCAGGTTTACATTTTCAAAGGATTTTTTAATGCTAGGCCGTTAACATGATAACTTATTACATTATTGGTAAAATGGTATTACGTCATCGGCCGTTTTTACGTTATTGGTTGCTACAGGATTCTACCCCCTGGCTCACAGGGACGTAACACAGTTAACTAGAGTTCTCTTGCAGAAAAACAACTGACTGCTGGAAACTAAGTCAATGAGATCAATTTGGAAGCAGTAAAGTTACAGCCCATGAAACCAGACACTGGACTAATGTTCTGAAGCATCAACTTTGCCATTTTGGCTGTCAGCATTTTGTTTTTTGTAATTGGGCACAACAGGCCAATGATACCCTGCTTTATTGTCCATTTTACCCTAAATGGGACCATCACTTACCAAATTAACAACATAATGTTTTCAAATAGTCTTGAAATTACTGATCGAAGCCAAAAACTCAATGGAAAAACATTTGCTAAGGACCAGAACCAGTCTCTAATGTACAATCAGTGGTCCAGGCATGTTAAGATAGAGGAGGGGACTTGAAATTTAAGCTATCAAGTCAGTTTCCTTAAGTCACACCAACCTGTATCTAGTATTAGAACAACTAATGCAGACATTGACATTTAAGTTACACATACAGTGAAGCTGATGCACCATTATGTCGACGCAGCTCTTCAAAATAACGTTTAAAAGGTTCGTCCAAACCAGCAAATTAGATTTTTTTTAATCTTGCAACCATGAACTTAATGGGAATGGGTGCCTTGAAAATGTTATGACGCTAGCGGCATCATGTTCCACCCAGAACTAATCTGGAAGGCGAAGATGAGGCAGGAGACAGGGTTGCCTCTGAACCCCTTCACATTAGCTCAATCCTCCCTTCACTTTGCTGTAAACCAGATTTGTAACATGATTCCAACATGACACCGGATACGGACGCCCTAAAAATAAAACCCAGAAGTGCGGTTCAATATTTAAAGCCTCCTCCGTCTCACTGACCCCTCCCTCACCACGACTGCCTCGTCTTTGATAAATTCATGTTCAATATTTAATCGTCCTGTGATGAAATGTTAAATGGTCGTATCAAAGCTGGTGCAGCTTGCGGTGAAACATTACCCCTGACATCGCTATCAATGCTTTGAACATTTGACTCTTTGAGGCCTTCAAAAACTTCTCCAAGCACCGGCCTTGTTAAAGCATCTTTGAGGATCTGAACTCCACGAAGACACGAGAACTTTTTTTATTTAAAGCAACACAAGGAGAAGAAAGAGGAAGGACAGAGTGGAATACATGCATTTCCCAGTTAAAGTCAAGGTCGAGTGAATGAATGAATATAGCAGCACGTCTTTGGAAAGCGTCTGATCATGGCGAGAGGAGAGAGGCTGACTGAGCACGGCTGGCTTCACTTCAACTGATGCGAGGCTTTGTTAGTGTGGAACAAGTCTGAGGGAGAAGGAGACGGAGGAAGACAAGGAGGCTTAGACAGAACTGCATGAGGGGAAGGCAAAGAACCAGCGAAGGGAACAGAGCGAGATGCAGAGGAGAGTCAGATCCATGTATCAGCTATTAAACTTCTGATTTCACTTCTCAAATCTTTCACGTCCAACAGTTCAGCCAATCAAGATGCTTTGTTTCATTCATCATTGCCCATTTTGCAGGAACATGCGTTTGAATTTTAAGTAATAACTGCAAAATGTGGCAGCTGGAGTGTGCTTCATGTGCAACTAATATTGAAAGGCTAATTAAAAAATAACTGCTAGCATAAAGTCGTGTTCAGAGGAATGTGGTTTCTGGAAAGTTAAGGGATAATCTCACACATATTGAAACATCTGAACACGCAGCTTCATTATTCAAGCGGTCGCTCATGAACTCACAAAGGATTTTTACTGGGGCAGTGATTTAAATAAAGCAGCCATGTTTGTGTGGCTGTATTAGGTCAGATTTTAGAGGCATGAAACCATCCAGGACATCGGTGACCTCAGTCTTATTATTTCTAACTGAAGAGGACACAAAGTCCTGCAGTTCTATACACATTAAGCACCTTTGGGTCTGGATTAGTCGCTGTATTTAAATGGGATTCATTTAGAAGAGAATAAGAGGAAGTGCACTTTTGCTCTGCAGTTAAATCTTTGAAAATAACAGATAAATTCAATTTAGAGAAAACAACTATAAACAAAATGATTATAATCCAAACTGGAAAAGCACTCAGAGAGTACAAACGTCCACCAAGCAGATCATTTCACCCCATGTTGGGATTTACACCCAGAAATAATCGTCCCAGGATTGTTTTATCTACATTATTAGACTCCTTGACCCAGAAAACAAACCCTTAGCATCTGGATTCACATTGATGTCATCATTAGTTCAATAGTTATTCACCAGAATCTCTTTCTGGGTAATGGTGGTTTCTTCTGGATCCAGCTCCACAGCTGTTGATTCTACAACAGATCTGTTGGCATCCTCCTGATTCAGCAGAGTCTCAGCTACATGTTGGTGTTGGCTGCATGTCTGGATCTTCATCTGTTACCTTACAGTGATGACTCAATTTTTGAAGTTTGCTGTTCCTGTTAACATATTAAGGTTTATCTGGGTGTAGTTTCAATGCATTTTGATACAATTTAGGAAAATTTTGGCTTATTTTTTTTGCTAATTTTGGTATATTTGGATGCTTTTGCCAAGTTTTGGTGCATATTTTGGCCCATTTTGAAAGATTTTGAGCACATTTTCTTATATTTTTGAGACGTTTTAGCATAAATTTCTCCAATAAGCTGGCAGAGCCAAATATAGAGGTTAATAATGGGCAACTACTGGTGTCACCACCACTAAATATCCTGCTATTGAAAGCAAATTGTGTCATAAGAAGCACGTCCTTTGAAATAAAAGACTTTAAACCACTACTTTTTTGGGGGGGCCATGCTTTTGCGACCCTCCAAAAATGGCTTCGCGACCCACTTTTGGGTCCCGACCCACCAGTTGAGAACCAATGCTTTAGACTGTCACTCAGACAAAAAATCAAAGAGACATTTCTTAAAAAAATCTTGACAAAAAAATGACAGAAAATATTCTTGAATGCTGACATTTGCCGTCGAGCAAACAAACGAATAAACAACTAAAACACAGAGACGCCTCCACTGCCTTATGCATGTGTTTGGAGTGGGAATGTCCACCAGCAGACCTCCCTTGAGATTTCTACTGCTCCAGAGTCCCGTTAGCGTCTCCCTGTGAAAGCAGCGAAGAGGTCACGGAGGAGTCCAAGCTCATTTTCCACATCTCTGCCTCGAGATCAACCATCACTCAGCTTGTTGACCTTCCTGAGCTGTGCGAACCTTCTCCTCGCGGCCCAGCGGTGCTGCCTTTCCTCCAATGGGATCGCAAATGCACACAACATACTTTAGGTAACAGTGAAATAGTGAAATCTGCAGGCTTAATGTTACGGAGTGAGAGCTACTTCAATCCACAAGCGTCCTCGCAGTGCTTCGTCATTTTCTTTGCACGCAAACCGTCAAAGCAGCAAATGACTTCTATTAAAACTTTCGCTAACTTACAGCTGTGGCTACGCCTGAGCAACACCAGCAATTAATGGAGAGCGATTTATCATGTCTTAGTAAATTCCCTGTGTAATTTCTTTAGTACACAGAAGGTTATTTCAGGAAAGGTGCTGGTGAAGCCGATTTGCCAGCCGATGTTGTTCCCTCTAATGTTTTCAAATGCAATTTCGGGCTCTCTCCCCTCGAAGCACAGTCTTGATTTAATAGAAGCCTGTTGGCCCCGGGTTTTATGAGCTAATTGTTGTTCAGAACCACCTGCCGAGCGCCTCTGCTTCTCTAATTGGTATATAAAATATCCAGGAAGGTCACATTAGGAGCCAGCAGCAGTTAAACCCATGACCACACAAACACGGTCCCTCTCAGCTCGAGCTCTACGTCTGACTCGGTTGTAGCGGCTTTTTATTGCGGGACCCAAACGGCTGCAGCATAAAGTCACTTCATGTGGATGCAGCCTGAAGCTCGTCCAAGCAAATGAGGAAATCTGTGTCACTTTGCAAGAGGAATGGTCGTTTTCAAACCAATTCACCTCAAGTGCATGAAATGTTCTTGGTTAACGCCTTACTACCCGTAGAGTTAAGACTCCAGCAGAGCAGAGCTACGATTCATGCTGTATCAAAAAATTAAAGTACCGTATTTTCCGCACTATAAGGCCACTTAAAAGCCTTTAATTTTCTCAAAAATCGACAGTGCGCCCTTCAATCCTTATGTGTGCACTGAGTTCCAAGCGCTCTGCTTCATCGACTGTTGGACCACTTCCCGCCAACATAGGTTATAGACAGGTTATTCTTTTAAAGTTAGCTTATTTGGTATATTAGGCTTGGGGTTATATTATTATATACAGTGCCGTGACAAAGTATTTGCCCCCCCCTACAGAAGTTTTTGCATATTTCAATTCAATTCAGTTTTATTTATATAGCGCATATTTACAACATGTGTCGTCACATAGCGCTAAACATTGTAAGAAAGAACAGAAAACAGGAAACAGAAAACCCAACAAGTTGCTTTTGGATTCCCTGTGAACAGCAATTAGCGACGGTGGGGAGGAACCAAAAACCCCCGATGATAGGGAAGGATTAGCAAAAAACCTCCAACAGAACCAGGCTCAGGGAGGGCGGCCATCTGCCTCGACTGGTTGGGTTGGGTTGGGGATGGCAGGACAGCAGGTGGTATTTGTCACTGGTGAATGTTTCAGATCGTCAAACTAATTTTAATATAAGACAAACACAACCCAAGAAAACACAAAGTGCAGTTCTTAGATGACGATTTTACTTTTTGAAGGAAAAATGCCGTCCAGCCCATCTTGCCCTGTGTGAAAAAGTAATTGCCCCCTTAGCTACCAATCCACCAAATGACCAAATTTATTTGGAAATTTGGTTCAGTTTCACCATCCACATTCACGTATGATACTTTAATTAAGGTGTTGGAGTGTCCGAGTCAAAGTCCGGACTTGAATCCAAGTGAGATACTGTACCTTACTTTGTCACTGCCTCCAACAGGTCACTGTGTGGATGCAAAACAACTTCCTCCAACTAAATTCAGACAAGACTGAGGTCGTTGTCTTTGGCCCACAAAAACCAAGAGAAAGTGTGAGGAGTCATCTTGAATCTCTGACTTTGAAACCTAAAAATCAGGTTAGAAATCTGGGGGTAACAATGGACTCAGACCTGAACTTTAACAGTCACATTAAATCAATAACGTCATCAGCCTTTTACCATCTTAAAAACATTGCTAGAATCAAAGGTTTACTGTCTAAACCAGACCTGGAGAGACTTATCCATGCATTTATCTCCAGCAGGTTAGACTACTGTAACGGCCTTCTCACTGGACTCTCTAAACGAGCGATAAAACAGCTGCAGTACATTCAGAACGCTGCTGCTCGGGTCCTGACTAGAACCAGGAAGTATGACCATATTAGTCCTGTGCTCAGGTCTCTGCACTGGCTTCCTGTCACTCAGAGAATAGACTTTAAAACAGCTCTGCTTGTATATAAGTCCTTTTGTGACCTAGCACCAAAGTACATCTCTGACATGTTGGTCCTGTATGAACCATCTCGGACCTTGAGAACCTCAGGAACAGGTCTTCTGCTGGTGCCCAGAGTCAGAACTAAACATGGTGAAGCTGCATTTCAGTTCCATGCAGCTAAACTCTGGAACAGTCTTCCTGATAACGTGAGACAGGCCTCCACTCTGACAGTGTTTAAGTCCAGGCTGAAGACGGTTTTGTTTAGCTGTGCATATAACGACTGAAAGTATCCTATTTGCACTCTTCTCTTTTACTTTATTCTGATTATTATTCATGTTTTAATTGCAACTGTGATTTTTTTTTCATATTTTAACTTCTCTGTTTTTTATGTTTTAATTGTAACGGTGTGTTTTTTTTAACCTTTGTCTTATCTGCATTGTAACTTTTATGTTTAAATTTTATATTTTTACTTATTTTTTAATCATGTTGTCTTAATTTTCTGTGAAGCACTTTGAATCACATTGTTGTTGAAATGTGCTATATAAATAAACTTGCTTGCTTGCTTGCTTGCTATAAGGGCAGTCCATGATCGAAAACCATCTAACGTGGCAAAATTAAAACTATTCTGCAGAGAAGAGTGGACTGAAACTCCTCCATGGGATGTAAAAGACTGATCACAAGCCATCACAGACGTTTCAGTGCAGTTGTTGCTGCCAAAGGACCAACCAGTTATTAGGTTACTTTTCATCTGTGTTTTGTGGGTTATCTCTATCTAATATCAAATGCATATAAATACTAGTTTGATGATCTGGAACATTTCAGTGTGAGAAACATGCAAGAATAGAAGATTTCTGTAGGGGGGCAAATACTTTGGATATTGCGCATTGCATTGCCGTGACTTAGCCTGGTGTCTCATTCTTCCTTTCTGTCTCCTGTGCAGTATGGCATCAAGAAGAAGGAGGAGAAGGAAGCCGAGGCAGCGGCCGCTATGGAGCAGGCCTCCGAGGGCAGCCTCACCCGCCCGAAGAAAGCCGTTCCCACCGGCTGCGGCGACGAGGAGGAGGAGGAGAGCATCGTGGATACGGTCATGAAGTTCATCCCGGCACCGCTCATGGATATGTTCAATAAGAAGTAACGGTGTTCTGGGTGAAACACGATCCACTTCTTACAACGCTCATCTTCTCAATGCTGTACCCCTCCCCCCTTCCCGACCTGCAGTCACACCTCTCTTCACCTCCCTCCCTCCCACCCCGTCAACCTAAAGCGTCCTGGATGTGCGCCACGGTTTTGCCCTTGAGCTAAGCTATCGGATCTCGGACGGCGGCTCGTGCTTTTTAAACGTCTCGAACAGAGCGTCTGCTTTAGAAAGCACGAACCACCTCCACAGATCTAATGTCTTCACTTCAAGGCAAACTGGTGCCATGCTCTCAAAACGTCCAGGACCTAGAATCAGACCAGATATCACCCATCATCCACCTTTTTGTTTGTAAATAGCCTCGGTTATATAAAAAAGAATAGTATATATGAGTGAAATATGACATATAACAAGACGACTAAGAGTATAAGCCATATTTTTAACCTTTAAGAAATTATCCAAATCATATCAAAATCTGATTAGACGTTCCTGTTCTGTTCTTGCTAATATTTGATACATACCGTGTATATAAATACGTGCATTTTTATCGGTTCTCCGTTGTGAGGATTCACCCCGTGAGCTGCCCCTCGTGTTCTCTCTGGTTTACTGTGAGCGTGTGACGTGAGCCCCGCTGAGGTCGAAGCTACATCTGTAAGCCAGAAAGTGGAGGAGCTCATTTGAAATGAGACGTCCTTATTGTTTGGTTGACTTTCTTTCTTTTTTTTTAAAGCATGCAGTAAACTGTTGTGAAGTGAAGTGCATATATGACCATTTCATTTGATATGATCGAGCAAAATCCATCGATATTTGAGGCAATAACTGGTTTTCCACTTTGATTTGATTGACATGTACAGTAAGTGATAATTGACTCCAAAAATGTTCTTCCATGGAGAAGAGTGTAAATGCTCTCCATACGTGAAACTCTATAAATTCTCTAAATCCACTGGCTGTACATGTTTGTGGTTTAACAGTTCAGTTTCCAGGCGTCGCTTATCCGCTCTTGTAATAGGACGTTAAAAAAGTTCGACCAGGCTAGTAGTTTTGTGTTGTGTTTGACATTTTTCATGATTTTTTGCTTTAGGAAAAAAAAAAAAAATAGAGACGCTTCACAAAACACAACTACTGTACGTTGTGAACACACTATATGTGAGCAGACAGTGACAATAGTGCAATATATTGTTCGAAATGAAGTTGTCCTGTGTCCGTTGGTTTTACTGATGGGAGCGAAGTCCCGAATCAGCAATAACAGACAATCTTCATCGTTGCGTGTTTAGAGTTACTCCTTAACGTGTTAGTCGGTGTTCGAGGCGCAGACGCGTCCACATGCTGTTGTGTCAGTGGAGCCTTTGTGGGTCAGACGTGTTTAATTAAAGCTGAGAAAGGAGGGGGGAGGAGATTTGTAGAGAGACGTGAGAGCAAACCGGACGCTAGCAGGCCCTGCATGAGCGCTGCATGACCCTGCGACGGGAGACCTTCACCTGCTCCGTAGGCCTGTCCTGTCGCGCAGGTGAATAACTATAATGGCACAAATTTTCAAAGCTTGGACGAAACCAAGTCCTTCTCCATTATGCCTTGTTTTTGGATTCCTCCTTCATTCCACGGTGTCTTGTTGAACATTCCAGATATTCCAGACATTCCACCAGACTTGCGCTGGTTACACACAGACTTAGATTTACAGCAGTGAATGCCTTTTCAGCCTATACGTCACGATGGACACCTTCGATCTGATGCTCCCGGAACCCGAGCCTGATCTGCGACAAGATTAACGACACAACTAAATACTATAGCTGCCATGTACAGACGAGAAAAAAAAAATCCCACTTGAAGTCTGAGGGAAATCATAAATGTGCTATTAGAAGTGATCAGTTCAATCTTGTGGTATGTTTTCGTTGGAGAATGTTTTGTGATCCACTTGCGCACACTAGCTGTTGGTGCAACTGAGGCTTTTATTTTTTGAAAACCAGCTCTTTCGCCACGCTGTCCGTTTTTACTTAAGCTCGGTAATCATGAAACAACAGTACTCCTGTGGCGTAGACGAGGGAAACCTAGCCGTTCTCTGTGCTTCGTGAGCTCTGTAACCATGCTGAATATATATCGAAAACGTAAGAGGCGAGGTCACGCGTAGAGCACATTTATTGGAATTTCCTGTGATTTTAATGTACTTGTAAACTGCCTTTGCCAGCCTCGATGTGTGTTAGCGGATGCCGTTGTAGAACCGCGCTTCACCCGTGATGAGAGCAGTCATTCAATCAAACCAAAGAATAGTGCTGGTGGCCGCAGACAAGAGGCTTCATTCTTCTTTAGCTCCTGCATATCGGATTGATTTTGAAATTCTCAGGTACTCTAGCTTTGAGTTGTTAGGTTAACCATGACTAGCCTTTCTCCTAGTGTCCGATTAGCTTCTCTGTAATAGGTTTTATTTCTAGCGGCCCTCGTGAGCCTACAGCTTTTATTTACGAATGATGCATCTCTTGTTTGGCCCAAGAATATCCTAGAAAGCTACAATTACTGCCCCTGTTGAAGGACTCTCAGCATCTCAGTCATCGTCCAGGCGAGTCTATTGCGAAACCGGACCGCCCTTCCCCGTCCCATCCATGAACGCCGTCATACGCCCATCGAGTTGATTGCAAATGGCTTTTAGACCACTGCCCGAACAAAACTGCCCGAGTCATGCGTGATCAATATCCTGCCGCTCAGTAGACGACGTCACAGTTTGAATCTGTGCCGCTCCTGCATACTGCCATTTAAATAGGATTTAAAAAAAAATAAAAAAAACTGCCTGAAAAAAAAAAAAAGACGTGGCACTTGAGAAATACTCCTTTCGATGTGACTTAATGTAACCGTCCGACGTTTCTCTCCTCCTGCATCTGTCTTTATCTGTTCTGTACGTGTTGAGAAGACGTTTCCTCTGGTGCAGTGTTTATTTCACCTGTTTTGATTTCCTCTCTCTCGTCCGTAGCCGGTCCTGTTTCTGTCCTCTGGTGGTTGGTATTTTTAGAAAAAAAAAACAAAACAACAACAAAACAACAAAAAAAAAAAAACACGTTCATTTGGTGCATTCTTTTTGTACTGCAAAGATCTTCTCCCCCCTTCCCTCCCCCTCTCTATCTCCCTATTTGTTGACAAAAATGTATGCATGCTTATGGTGTGCGATGTAGGCAAGGTTGTTGATATAATCGTTTTGTGTCCTCTCTGTGTTTCGAAGCTCCACCTGTTAGCCTCACTGCATGCCGTTTTAGACGAATACTTCAGTCTGTAACTCTCCTGCAAAAATGGAATCACCGCACACTGAGAATAAAGTGATTTCATATAATTTTCCATCGTCTTGTGTTTCTGCATTCAAGCGACTCTGCAGCAGGCCCCTCGGCCGCTGCTGCCTCTGTGTAACACTTGCAAAGACAAAACACGGAAGCAGCGGTAGAGACTTGTGGTTGTGCTTCTGGTTCGAGAGGCAGGATCATCCCTGACCTGTGAGACTGCAGTCATGGATCGCACCCATTGCATGGTTGAGGAAGTATGTGCAAAGGTCTTCAATGTATATCACATGTTCCTGTTTCTGTCAGTCGAGCCTGTTTTTCATCTCAACATGACTGTTGTGCTTTTTTTTTTTTTTTTTTTTCTCAGAAGGAATTTCAACATCTATTCAATAAAAGCGAAAAGGGCTGTAAACAGAACGCAGTGTGTGGTTCAAATGGTGATTGGAGGGAGGCCTGGCCTGTGATCGCGTCACAGCGAGCACGCGGACATCAAAGCGATGCAGAACAGCATCCCTCTCGTAGCGGCGTGTTCGTCGCGAGTGGCTCTGTGATGCGGGTACGGGCGAAACCTTTTGCATCAAACAAATCCGCTGAAAAGATAATGGAGGAGCGCCAAGCAAGGATTTAAGGCATGGCACTGACTCCTGAGCTGGGTTTAATTACAGCACAAAAAGGAGGCTGACATTAAAATAAAAATAATCGATTCAGATGCTTTGACATTTTCCAGTTGGGTTTAGAATTTAAATGAGGCTCTTCCAGCGTGTCATTTATTTACCTTACACTCTTACATAAGAGCATTTCTGTGTCTAAATATAAGCTGGCTGTCACTCTTCTCTGCCGCATATTTCTTGCTTTAAAGATGAACAAACAACCAAACAGATTAATTTATTCGGTTGGTTCATAAACAGGTATTTTCACTCGGACGCCTCGGTTGCGTTCTGTCACGTTTCAAGAAGCACAAGGGAGGACAAAATCTGTCCGTCGCAGCAGCAGATGTTGAGCGATTTACGCTCCGCCGGCTCCTCACGCACAAACACCCCCATCGCTCAGACAGGTTGGTATTATTAGCTCTTATGGAGGCATTAGCAGCAGTATTAAGATTAACAAGTAAATACAATATCCAGCGTTTGTGCAGCTAAGAAGCCGTGAATCTCCTGCTCTGACTTCGGGGTAAATGAAGCTAAAATCAAGATCTCAAGACCGTTTCCTCAGGCACAGCTCAAAGAAGAAAAACAGACATTTACTCAGGCTTCTGGAAATATTATTCATTTATGCCGTTTCATCTTATCCATCCACTCTGACGCCCATTTATCAGTTCTTGAACACTCACCACAACCTATACACTGATCAGTCACAACATCCTGACCACTGACCGGTGAAGTGAATAACATTGATCATATTGGTACTATGTGGTGTTCTGATGGAAAACCTTGATCAGACTTAGACACCCAAATAAACATTGTCCCACAACAAACACACTCCCTCATGCAGATGGAAATCCCAAATGTCACTGGATGAAAATGCACCCCCCCACATGGAAACAACATCAACCAATCAGGAACATGTGGAGGAACATGACAATGGTCCAACATGTTGATGTGACCTCCAGACTTCCTACAGCCCATTCTGATCAAGCATCAACAGGATGCAGTGGAACAAGTTGGATTGACAGAGGCCCCACTGCACAAGCCAGAGTACCCAAAGGATCCAGTGGTTCCAGACCCCATAGGACCCCCTGAGAGGTTCATGCCCGATGGTTCAGAGCATTTTGGACCACATGAGGGGGACCAACACAATGTTATGCCTGACTGATGTATAACCAATGCTATAAAAACTGGTTGAGGTTTTGTTATTACTACTCCTAAGTAAATGGTAAATAATCTGCACTTATGTAGCGCCTTTTTCTAGTGGCATCCAAAGCGCTTTACAATGAGTTCCGCATTCACCATTTCACCCTTTCACACACCAATGGCAACTCAGCTGCTGTGCAAACCGCTTGGCTGCCATTGGGAGCAACTTCCGGTTGAGTGTCTTGCCCAAGGACACTTCGGCATGCAGAAGGACCGGGGATCGAACCGCCAACCTTGCGATCAGTGGACAACCCGCTCTACCACCTGCGCCACAGCCGCCCAGGTAACATTAGGAAAAGTTGTTCATCATGGTTAAATGTCTGACAGTCAACAGTGTTCATTCTTTGTCTGATAGATTTCGTGACATTCTCCGGCGTTCTTGTCCAAACCATGAACTCCAGTTACATTTCACTGTGATAGTATTAGATTTAGTCACCATCTGTAAACTGTATGACAGATAATGATATAGAACGATAGAAATAAAAGCAGTAAACACCAGGCTAACATGACTTTTACTTTCCAAACCTCCAGGTACCCTGAATCCAACACTGCCCATAATGCACTGCAGTCGTTGGCCTTTAAATGCCTTTTAAAGTGCTGTGCTAGAAGCAAAGAAGCCCTGATGGCATCACTGTGACATAATCAGGATGTATTTTCTGACATATCAGAAAGTCAATGATAGCACTAAACAGCAGAGATGCACCAACCTCAGTGGGCAAACTGGATTCATTAGTAGAGCTAGTGGAGTATCCCTTGAAGCGCCATGCCCCGAGGACTCATTCAAGTTTAATTCAAAGGCTGATCTTTAAAATATAATGCTATGTGCTGTACGTGCAGAAGGCATGAATCATTTCCAGCCTGATATTTGGTCAGCTAACCATCTCTTTCTTGCTGTGGTAGATAACAGGCTGGTTAGTGGCTGCTAAATGACTCCTCATCAACCAACATCCACCTTTCCTGCCCGTTCACTATCATTTATCTTAAACTGAAACACACCAGCATCCTCATAAGGTGTAATTCTTCCAGCTTTTCTGTTTGTTTTTTTCTCTCCAGCGGACTTACATAGTAGCTCCAGACCTTGCAGCTGTGTTTGTGACAGAATTGCGAAGCCTCTGATGGCTTCACTGTGCTGCTGCTGCTGCTGCTGCTTTTCCACCACTTCAGGCCATTGAGCTCACACAAGGGTCTTGGCTCCTCCTTTGCAATAATAGTCCACGAGTCTCCCTGCAGGAAATGGAGGTATAAATCAATTCCATTAGTATTCATGCTCTGAGGTAGCCTGTTCAAACCGAGCTGCTTTTGTGCTCTCTGAGCAGCACTCAGGCTGCAGGAGAGCCACGGCTCTATTGGTATCCTGTAGACATGCAACAGTCAATGTCAATTAACTGCTCTCCGCTGGGCACTGGCTCCTGGCCCTGTACAGCCGGTTTGCTCAGACTGGAACTGGAATCTGATTCTTTATTTCTTCTTAAAGGTGAGAGCATGGGAAGAACTACAGTTATCGGTGGTTATTTAACTGGTAATATACTATAAGGTGGTTAGAATAAAGGCACAGAAAAGATTAAACGCCAGTCTGAGGTTCTTAGGATTCCACATAAAGTAGATTTAATCGAAGTAGGTTTGAAATGAGTCCAAGTAGCAGTACTGACATGTAACAAAGGTACAGACTGTGAAGGAAACAACGGCTCATCAGCCTTTCTGGATTTGCAGAAGCAGCATTGGTTCAAACATCAACTTGTAAAGGAACAAACAACAGATTTGAATCAGAGTGTTTGGGCTTCTGAAGTATAGCTTGTTAAAATAATGCTAGTATTTAGTATATGGACCAATCAACCACAACATTCTGACCATCACAGGTGAAGTGAACAACATTGATCATATTGGTACTATGTGGTGTTCTGATGGAAAACCTTGATCAGACTTAGACACCCAAATAAACATGGTCCCACAACAAACACACTCCCTCATGCTGATGGAAATCCCAAATGTCACTGGATGAAAATGCACCCCACCACATGGCAACAACATCAACCAATCAGGAACATGTGGAGGAACATTACAATGGTCCAACATGTTGATGTGACCTCCAGACTTCCTACAGCCCATTCTGATCAAACATCAACAGGATGCAGTGGAACAAGTTGGATTGACAGAGGCCCCACTGCACAAGCCAGAGTACCCAAAGGATCCAGTGGTTCCAGACCCCATAGGACACCCTGAGAGGTCCTCTGGTCCATGCCCAGTGGTTCAGAGCATTTTGGACCACATACAGGGGACCAACACAATATTAGGCAGGTGGTCATAATGTTCTGTCTGATCGGTGTATCTGACCATCTATTTTAAAAGAGCCAAGAGTTGTCAAACAACAATATAATATTGACACCAGAGAATTTTGTAAACCTCAATTTAAACACAATTGAAGGCCTTTTCAGACAAAATGTGCTGGTCGCTGGTATCAGTTCACTGCTCGTGCAGAACAAAATAAGTGGCGTTTTCACATCAGTCGTCCTTTCAGGTAAGAAGCTACCAGTTTCGGTTCACCTGAACAATAACAAGAAGCTTCGTTTCTATTGGCCGCACAGGAACACATCATAGAGCACGTGAGTGTACCAACATAGCAGCAAAACATGGCTGCATGGTAGCTACTGTAATGAGTGAGTTTCAGAGTGCAACAATGCAACAATCTCTTATATTAATCAATAACTACTGATCATTTTAAAATAACATATTTGTTATAAATGCCAGGAGAAAATGGTTTATCTTCAATTTAACCATCGTACTTTGAATTTAACCGCTTTAGCTCACGATGTAAAGGTGCACAGGTTGTAGCTGAAGGCTGAAAAGGATGTCTGGATTAAATTCAAACTGCATTTAACCAATGCATTTTGATTTTTGAAAGCTTATTAAAAAGCACACAGATAGCCTGATAGCTTTAATGTTAGCACAGCAGTGAAAACCACACGCGAGTCAATAAATACACACAAATAAATAAGAATAAAACACGTGATATTAATGTACAACTTGCATGTGCAACTCATGTGCCGATAGTGCAACCGAACAGCTTCCTCTTACATGATTGGCTGTTTGCATGTCACTCGAAGCACGCTCTATTATTAAGAGTTATGATAGGATGTTGATTAACCAGGGAGGAAGCAGCTTGGTGTTTGTTTATGCAGCTGAACTTGCATCTGAAACTGCATGAAAGTGAACGTAGCACACTCCAAATAGTTCACTCATGCCTGTCGATAACACATCACTATCCCTTTTTGCCCATTATGGGTTTGCTGAGTTGTGCGTTTTGTTTTTAACCATTCTGCTAACTTGCTAAAGCCGCTCCACACGTATGCCTTTATCACTGACACATTTCTGCTTTCAGGGTAGCAGCATCTCTTAAAAATGCGTATAAATAAAAGAAGAGCGTCCTTGAACTTCAGTCACACATGCAGCGTTTTTTTAATGCAGTTTTAGTTGCAGGACCAGAGCATGAGGAAACACAACAGCCTGTAAAACCCCTGTTTATTTTCTGAATGGACACACCGCATGCTCCAGACAGATATGCATACTGTCCATGTTCTGATTTGCATATTTTGATTACATGCAGTCAAACATTTTAGGGGTAAATGTGATTCATTTCCCGTCCGTCAGATCCCTCTTTGACTGTCTCCACCGTTCAGCCCTCCATCCCGGGGACCTCGATAAGCGTCGCTGATTGACAAGTCCATTGACACGAGATCGCAGCAGCCGCAGCGGCTCAGATGAAGCTATAATGGGTCCATTTAATGAATAAAGCAGCCCAGAGACCTCCTCCGCCCATATCAGCAACAGACATGGGAGCTGCTTTTCCATCCACCTCGGCGACAAGAGGTCTGACGTATTATGAGGCGTTTAATTTAAGCGCAGGACTCCGAGGGGACAATCCTCCATTTCAGTGTGTTAAAAAGAGCAAGCAAATGGGCTGAAAGGATTTAAAAAGTTCGGTAAAGAGCTCTCCTGACCTCAATTAGTGAGCATTTCTCCTCCGAGTCTGAAGTGCTAGCTGGCATACGATGATGCTCAGTCTTTGTCCCGAACACCTTGTAATCTGGTGCAGAGACCTGCATTATATATAAATAGAAGACGGAGACTGCGAGAATGAATACTGCATGTTCCTCCGTCAGGATTTGAGGGAGGTAAACAGGATGTTTTGCTCTGTCTATAAATACCGGTGGCGCTTCGATCATTTTCCCTCCAGCTCAGTCACTTCCTCACTGTTTTGATGCGCTGCTTCTCCCGTTTGCAAAATACGTGACGTCATCTTACAGCTGTGGTGGAAATTCAGCCAATGATGCTCTTGATTTTGCTTCTTTGTGGTTATCAAGCCAAGATCGTCCGGTAAATGTAATGCTGTTGGACTTCCAATGAGATTATACGATCAAAATCCTGCAAGGGCATGACATTTTGACTCAACCCTAAAGTGGCCCCACATCATTTAAACATCCTCGACATGTTTGGTTACTTGAGAGGATGTCAAGTCCAGCCGACGTCTGGAAAACGTGACAGAATAGTTTTTCCAGGGTCTTTGTTTGTGCCAATGCTGAGAAATCAACAACCTGTTCTCTTCCCCGAGGTGCATATATGCTGCCTTTACGTCAAGGCTGCCGGACATTCACTCAAGTTGCCCCTGTTGCTCTGATGCAGATAGGTGCATGGGAGGTTTTTTTTTCCAACTTTAATGTAATTCGGGATAATGGCAGTCGAGGTCATTGGGCTTTGACCAATCAAGAATGAGGTTAGTGCTTCACGTCGGGCTATTATTTTAAATTTTCCTTATTATTTGTTGGGAATATTTTGTTTCTTTAACCATTATTTTACCACGTTTAATTAATTACATTTAATTTACTATTAACTATATTAATCACAATTTATATAATCATCATTTAAACATATTTAGTCATAGCTTGCTTTATTAAAATCACGCTTACAATACCTATATTAAATTGCTATTACTAATAATGGATCTATGTTGACCATCACAGACAAAATCCAGGAGTGTGCATATGGAGTAGATAAATGATGCAACAGCAAGAGTTTATAAATTAATTAGTGAGGAAGTTAAACAAATCTGCTTTATAGATACTGGCAATTAGATAATTAAATAATTCATACTTTATTCATTCTAAATAGAAGTTTAACCTTTGGCACAAAAAGAGACTCTCTCCACAGAGCAGGGAGTCACACTTAGAGTTGAATATGCATGAAGTGATCAAATTTTAGGAAGAAGACGGCTCCGGACTGATGAAGAACTCCTGGCTGATTGGAGGTTCAAGTCTAAACCGTGAATCCTCCCAACTATAGACCAATCAGATAGAAGCACATTTCCATATGAGAAAACTATGTATAGTGGTAAAGTCAGGGTTTCTTTGTCTCTCTCTCTTGTGATGAGCTTGATGCAGATGTTGAGCTAGATCAATAGAGAACCTGTATGCATACATTCTGATCATCCAATGCTACTAAATATTCTTAAATGAATATATTGTCTTGGGGTCTTCATTGCCTTGTGGTGACACCTCGGTAGCAATTAAAAAACACGCTTCGACATATTCCAAGACTTAAGTTTCCTTTTCATGCCGTTTTCTTTCATTTTTTGTCGATTAAGTTTAGGAAGTACTTGGTTAAGTACAGGAAAGCATCGTGCTCTGGGTTTAAATACACCGTTTCACAGTATTAATAGCATGTTGCACTCATTGCCTGAAAATGGGCAACGGCACCAGCTGAGAAAATCTAGCGACTCTGATCTCATGGCATCGGTTTCTGGTATTCGTCGGATTAACCTGTGCTTTGAAAAAATGGCTCCACAGGGCATCCATTGTGTTCCAATGTAACACCAGGAGGTCCTGACAAAGGGGCCTCAAACGAATTGGCTCAATTCAGACAGCATCTCCGTGAGCTGACACGTCTATTCACCTGTGATAATGTGGATTAAAACACATATGACATATCAGGGATGTCTATCAGCCTTTACTTAGTAGTCACTGTCTAGTGTTTCTCACTGTTGTGAGGTGGAGGCTGCAGGCCTCACTTGAAAGGGCAGCTTGCATCAGGAAATTACACTGGAATTCACTCAAATTCAGGTTCATTCAGGTTTATTTCTTTTCCCTCTTTTATTTGTGAATGTTGTTTCCGTCAGTACAGGTGAAAAACCTGAACGTAAAGACAAAGAAATTCAAGTAAATGACCCAAGAAATCATAACCAGTAAACTCAACCCAGAATCAATACTTAATATTTAAACTACTAGAAATTAACCTTGAAAATAAGTAGAAAATACCCAGATTTAAAGCACCCAAAATGAATCAAATACCTTTTAAAGTGCTGTATCATAATGATTTTACCTTTACATGTTTTAACAGATTTTAACTTTACAAAAATCATGTTTGTCAAATCACCACTAATTTTAAAATGCACCACATTTTAACTGTGCTTGTACCGACATTATATTAACTATAAGATGTTTTTAACTGGGATTTTATTCTTAAGACTCTTTAAATACATTTTTCCTAAATTTAGCACACGTGAGCACGATGAGTCCACAGAAAATAACTAAAAGCTCACCGGCTCCTTCCTCCTCTCTTGATCAAGCCTCAAGCATGCAGCTTCCTTCTCTTTGTCTTGACTCTTTCCACCTGCTCTCACACACTGCTCTGTTAAAATTCCTCCAGCCTCCTGATTACTGAATGGTGCTCACCTGGTGCACATTTGTCTGCTGCCTGCAGCTGGAAGCCACGCCCACACCTGCTGAACTCAGGCAGGGCGGGTGCGGCCTGCAGCTCAGCTCCACAGTCACAAGTCAGAACTGTGACTGAAAAATAGTTACTGAAGATTTGGATTTATAGTATGTGATCTGGAGTTTGATTTCCAGTAGACTGCTTTGGATGAAAGCTGAGGGATTGTAGCACCGAGGAAACTTTGAATGGATAGCCAAATACCAGTAGAGACGTTTGGCAGCGTTCATTATTTACTGTATTTATATAATCTTGGGCAACTTTAGCTGCCTCACAGTTTGTAAATCTATGCCCCTATAGAATTAATTCCCATTTACACTTTGAAAGAAATGCAGTTTTGCAAGGACAGGTTTTGCACAGTCCACATAAGCAGGTGGGAGAGGAGGCTGAGGTTAGCAAAGGGACCCTCAGCCAGGAGGTTCATCTCCCACTGTTCTGAGATTTCTTCAGATTTAACTCACGGTTTGTTCGGTTTAGCGAAACATCACCATGGTTTGGTCGACGCTTTCAAAGCAATAACTATTTGTTAGAAACTTAGGTTAAGGTTTAGACATCAAAACCAAACTACGAAGTTAGGTTTAGCAAAATACCATAGTTTGGGTTAAACCACATCACGTTTGAAGGTCTGGCGACTCCATCTTCTAGTTTACCAGGGTAACGAGTCCTGCCCCATCTAATATGTGATTGGTTGGCTGAAAAGGGGCAACAGTAAGGTGAGAAAATAAATGGCAAAGATACACCGACCAGCTACAACATTAAAACCACTGACAGGTGAAGTGAATAACATTGATCATATTGGTACTATGTGGTGTTCTGATGGAAAACCTTGATCAGACTTAGACACCCAAATAAACATGGTCCCACAACAAACACACTCCCTCATGCTGATGGAAATCCCAAATGTCACTGGATGAAAATGCACCCCACCACATGGAAACAACACCAACCAATCAGGAACATGTGGAGGAACATGACAATGGTCCAACATGTTGATGTGACCTCCAGACTTCCTACAGCCCATTCTGATCAAGCATCAACAGGATGCAGTGGAACCAGTTGGATTGACAGAGGCCCCACTGCACAAGCCAGAGTAGCCAAAGGATCCAGTGGTTCCAGACCCCATAGGACCCCCTGAGAGGTCCTCTGGTCCAATGGTTCAGAGCATTTTGGACCACATATAAGGGGGACCAACACAATGTTAGGCAGGTACATAGTTTCCTCAATGCCTATTTGAAATATAAAGCCTAAGTTATAAGGTTAGATGGTGCAGAGAGTGTTCACCTCCTACATAAGCCTCATCTTCATTACTGATCTCTCTCTTAGCTCCGGGTTACTGTGCCTCCCAGAACAACTTGATATTTTCACAAACAAGGCTGCTTCCATCCCGCGGAACCACATGCTAGTTTGACTTCCACGGTGCAGTCTTTTTTAATGTTCAAACGAGATGCATGAAATATTACAACACATTTTACCGCGCTCAATCTGAAACCTCGCCTCCAAGAAAGTCCTCTTTTGGATTAAGCTCTGCTGGGCTGCGAAATTGTACTGCCAGTCGTCTATGGAAATTTGATAACAGAGGGTAATGCTCTGAGCCTGACATCTGAATTCTGACAGAAGCAGCCGAGGCACAGAGTGGTGCGAAGTAAATCACACTCTATGTGGCTATCAAGGGGTCGGCCATGTAGTGAAGAAGGGGGAGAGAGAAAAGGACTGAATGCAAGTGTGAGATAAAGATTGCCCCGGCTCCCAGTGGAGACGCTGTGATATCTTATTACTAACCTGTTTGATGAAGCATCTGGGAGTCTAAAGCCCAAGTTCACCCGTCGCATCTGAGTCCGCCCACATTTGCTCTCATCCAGGCCCGAGCCGTGGCTGTTTGATCCATCCAGAGAAGCAATTACATATAGCAGGCAGCCTAATTGTCTCAAATTTAATTTAAGGCATTCATTTGTTCCACCGTCAAGAGACGGGCCAAGATTTATGCAGAGGGGCCCTCCGCTACTTCAAGCAAATGGGCAGCTTTGAAATTGAAATGCTGGCTTTTGTGTGAGCAGAACCACCGGGCAACTCACGACTCTCAATCTGGAGTCAGTGGTTTAAAGAGAAGGTCATTTAATTCAAGATCCTCGTCGATGCTCGGGATTCTAAGGGAGCCATGTGCTTTGAGTGCAGATTGCCCATTACTTCAAGTAGTGTAATGTGCTTTAAAGGGTTAACCCTGACGAATTTTAACATACTAGTATTTCATTTTCATGCTCTGTTGCAGGAAGTCCACGGAAAAAATACTTTCATTCTCCACAGAGCTCTAAGTCCACTGATAAAAGAATGACTATCTGAATTATTCGAGAAGTTCAAACCCACATAAGTTTTGTTAGAACCCCAAATTAAAGTCACCTGCTTTTACTGTGCTACTTTCTGAAGTATATAAAAACAGATATCTGATTGTAAACTAGGACAGTTCGCTGACAATTAGCGAGCGCTCAACTTTTTCCAGTTGGAGATGAAAATAGGACAGTAGGAGGTTCTTTCCCCCCATCTGTGGCACCGTATTCATGTTTAGCTCTGGCAAGTATCAACTGACAAAGGTGGGAAAAGATGTATTTTTCTGAGATGAGGGGTGGATTTTCTGTTAGAGCAGGTGAAATGAGGATAGTATGTGTGTTGATACAAGTCTGGAACTGTTACTGTTCACAAAGCTGCAACACGCAGCGGCAAAACGTCCATTTTAACATATGTTTGTACCTCATCAGGTCCCAGTTAGGCTGGGAAAAGCACACATTCTCTTTAATTAAAAGCAAACTTAGACTGGTGGCATTGTGGGGACTCGTCCTTTCATTAAACACCTTCAAATATGTGTGCAGTGTTATTATAAGGTGCAGATAAGGCTGCTCATTAGGCGAGCGAGTCAGACACAGCGTGAGATTGCTCGAATGCACCTGAAACACATGCAATTTTCTCAGCAGATAGAGCAACATTGGGAGATTCTCACAGTTTAAATTAGACCTAAAAATAGAAACAGAGAGGCTGAGGTAGACCGTGAGAGCACTGCACCAAATTATGAAGTGAACTGCCGAGCAACACGTGAGCCGAGCATCGTGAGGAAAGAGCCGATATGCTCCATTTGCTAAACTGTCAACAAAGTCCCGGAAAGGAGCGGTGTGAGGGGATATAATTGGGGGAAAAGAAGAGGGAGAGGAAGGCACTTTCACACTTAGAGTCCCCTGAAGACCGTAGGGAGTTTCAAAGAGAAGTCATGACTCGTGTCACACTCGGATTCCAGGAAACGGGTGAGACAGTTTCAACCAGTCCTCAGTGTCTCCGGCTTAAAGTTATTCCAGATCCCACAATTTACAAAGTCCTTGTGGGCTCACAGTGGGAGTTTTAACTACTTTTGCATTCCCTCACATTACTTTTGGGTTACCTCACTCTAAGTTTTGTGTTTAATTAGAACAGTTTACATTCCTTTGCATCAGTACCTTCTGATTCATGGTAAAAAGGCTGAGCTGCATTATGATAGACACCGATCAGACATAACATTATGACCACCTGCCTAATACTGTGTTGGTCCCCTTGTGTCATCAAAATTGCTCTGAACCATTGGGTATGGACCAGAGGACCTCTCAGGGGTCTGGAACCAGGACGGTGCCACTGGATCCTTTGGGTAATCTGGCTTGTGTCAATCCAACTTGTTCCACTGCATCCTGTTGATGCTTGATCAGAATGGGCTGTAGGAAGTCTGGAGGTCACATCAACATGTTGGACCATTGTCATGTTCCTCCACATGTTCCTGATTGGTTGGTGTTGTTTCCATGTGGTGGGGGACATTTTCATCCAGTGACATTTGGGATTTCCATTAGCATGAGGGAGTGTGTTTGTTGTGGGATAATGTTTATTTGGGTGTCTAAGTCTGATCAAGGTTTTCCATCAGAACACCACACAGTACCAATATGATCAGTGTTATTCACGTCACCTGTCAGTAATCAGAATGTCGTGGCTGATCAGTGTAGTATTCTGTGTTATGTTCTAGATCAGTGGTTCTCAACCGGTCCAGCCTCAGGACCCACTACGTCTCCATTAATAACGGTTACGACCCATGTGTGCGAAGTTTTGCTGTTCCTGTTAACAGATTAAGGTTTATTTGGATGTAAGTCTCAACACATTTTGATGCAACTTGGGAAAATTTTGGCTCATTTTTTGCTCATTTTAGTATATTTGGATGCTTTTGTCTAGTTTTGGGCATATTTTGGTCCATTTTGACAGATTCTGAGCACATTTTGGTTCATTTTTGCCACATTTTAGCTTAAATTTCTCCAATAAGCTGGCAGAGACAGATCTAGAGGTTAATAGTGGGAAACTACTGGTGTCACCACCACTAAATATCCTGCTATTGAAAGCAAAATATGTCGTAAGAAGCACGTCCTTCAAAATAAAAGACTTTATACCACTGCTTTTTGGGGGGAGGAGGTGGGGCATGCTTCTGCGACCCTCTAAAAATGGCTTCGCGACCCACTTTTGGGTCTCGACCCAGCAGTTGAGAACCACTGTTCTAGACCACTGTTGGTTGTTACTACAGTACATGTGGGTGGTGCATCCTCAGCAGTGATCCACTACATAATAACTAGAGGACCTAGTTCACTGAGTTCACTTATCCACAGCTACTGAGGCTGAGTGAGACAGGAGGCAGCTGTGATTATGGCTGCAGCTATGTGATGGCATAACGTCACCATTATTGTGGTTGTACTTTGGTTTTTATTATTATGGACATGATAGATTAGTTAATAACAGGTGCAACAATAACAAGGTTGCATGCAGGGATTGTGATGTGCTCATTGTAACACGTCTGTACATGTAAGAGAAGCATCAGATGTCATGCGGCCGAGCAATATTTCGGCTAATGCTAAAAATAGAAGCAGTAAAGAGTGATCACGGTGCAGCCACCACGGTCGTATCCATAGCTTCATCCACAAGTGCAGCTGCATCCTGAGCATTAACCATAAATCCACCAACCAGCGCAGCCAAGCAAAGCAGCTGCAGCTGTGTTTATAGCCAGCAGCTGTATACTGCCAGGGCTCAGCCTTCTGAAAGGAGGAACGGAGAAATGCATAATGTAGAGTTTTAAATCATCTCCTTTTTCACTGTAATTTGCAGCGTATAACTTTGAAAGGGCTCAAGCAACTTCCTGCAGACTGAGTTACTACAAAAAATATTGTGCAGGAAATACAGATAAGAAGAAAAACCCCAGTTTGATCCTTCGATGTGGGAGTGCAGAGCCTCTGAGGATGTAAATGCTGCGAATTCATGGCTTGTTTACCGGTCAGCTGGTGACATCAGGAATTACTGATAGAAATATTATCACCTATATGGTGACAAAATCTGCAAAACAGGCGTCCTAACCGGGACGTGAACCGGGGATCTTCTAGCTGTGAGGCGACGCTGCTAACCACCGGGCCACTGTGCAGCCCAGTGGTCGGATTTTCATGTTTATTTTACGCATTTACAGCTGAAGTTGACGACCGTTTTCAAAACACATTGAGCGTAAACTTCTTTAAATGCGTTTCCTGAGTCTGACAGTTAAATCTAGGAAGTCGTCAAACCTGCAGCCGGACTCTGACGCCGAAACCTCAAGGTTGAATAAAACATTTAGTTAGCTTCCTGCTCACTCCTCCCTGATGCTTCTGCCTCTTCTTTACCATCATCATCACCTCCAGATCCCTTTAATAAGGTAAGTTATGTCTTAACTCTCTGTGTGGCTGCAGCCAGTTGAGCCTTCTTCTTTGTTTGTTGCCGTCTCTGCAGCATCAGTTGCAGGTTTTCACTTTCTGTCTATGCTTTGGAAACAAGATCTAGATACTAACGCCTGAGTGCTTCATACTTCTCAGTACTGCTGCCATTATAACACCTATATGTCTTTATCGTAACAAGACTTTTACAGTTTACAGCAGTCATTGGTATCTTGTTTCACTTGGTAATGAAATGCTACAAATGCATAACGCAGCGGAAACGCAGCGTCGCTAAATTAACTAGCAAATCACATCAACATCACATCTACAGCAGCACACATTCAAGAAGTGCCAGAAGATGACTCTCTTTATTTCTTCTATCCTTCCTGGGAAGCTGCTCTCATGTAATCGTAGACCATTTCGGAACAAAGCTCTTCTCATTAACTGCTCAATAAGCACAAAACGCCTGCGTGAAACGTATTTCAGGTCATAAAAGACACATTTCGGAGGTCCTCTTTTCGCAACACGGGACTGTAAAAGTGGAAGCGTTCAAAGCTTTTTTCCTGTTGTGTTGTACTTTAATTGCGGATCCCACTGTACCCTCACCTTCTCCCTTCTGTCGTTTTAAGAGGAAGATGGCAGCGCGCCGCCAGGAAAACAAACCGGGGAGATAAACAAAGAGCGGGCTTCACATCTCTACCGCACAAAAGGAAACGCTGACTTTTATAATAGCCGCGGCAACTGGTCCTTATTTCCCCAGGTGTCGTGGTGGGAAAACACCTTATTTTGTTCAGGTGCAGCAGCGGCGTTACACAAAAGATGCCCCTCGAATGTTTGCCTCTTCAGTGCCGCCGTTTTAATTGGATTTCTTTGAAAGTTGAGATTAACCTCGACGGGCCTCTGGTTGCGTCCTGACACCCAGCCTCGGCCCATGAGGCTGATCAAATCGCTTTGTGTTTCCTGGAGCTGCCATTCATCACGTGCGGACTTGTTCTCGATTGATTCTCGCGTCGAGGGTCGCAGGGGGGATCGGCCTCCGTGATCTGGAGGGGCACGCGTTTCCTTGCACATATTCTCTAAAACTCATGCAGAATCACAGCTTCGTGGTCCAAAAACAGCTTTGTAAAGCACAAGTTAGGAGCTGTAGCTGTGTTCGGAACAGATTTACAAAATATATCCCAAATCTTTTCATGACAAAGACCCAAATGTGGGGACGCTTTGTTCCAGATTTCTGAATTACACTATTCAGACAGTCTTTGCAGGGAATTATCCGAGCTCATTTTGTTTGGTTTAGCTTAACATCTGTGCAGCAGACCTTGCAGCACAATACATATATACTTTAATTAGATAAGAAACAAGACGAATGCGGTCGTTTTTAAAGTGCCCTCATGAAGGAAGTCCTCTTAGATATTTAATTAGTCTGCTCATTTAAATTTCATTTAGTTAACACCAGCATCTTTCCGTGACCTATTCTTAGGCCTTATAAATATTCAGCACTTCCATAATTATCTTGATTATAACCAAGTGTTTAACAATCATGTGTAATTAAACGCTGCAGGGTTCATGAAATCCACCCTCCTTTATATTGTACTTACAGTATGAGACTTCTCAAACATTAAAGGAGAGAAAATTAATCAATTCGGAAACGGAATAAATGTGAAAGCTATATGTGAAGGAGCTGACTTTACCGAGATCAGGCAGAGCATCATGACCACCTGATTAATATTGTGTTGGTCAAAAATGCTCTGAATCATTGGACATGGACCAGAGGACCTCTCAGGGTGTCCTATGGGGTCTGGAACCAGGACCAGGGCACTGGATCCTTTGGCTACTCTGGCTTGTGCAGTGGGGCGTCTGTCAATCCAACTGGTTCCACTGCATCCTGTTGATGCTTGATCAGAATGGGCTGTAGGAAGTCTGGAGGTCACATCAACATGTTGGACCATTGTCATGTTCCTCCACATGTTCCTGATTGGTTGGTGTTGTTTCCATGTGGTGGGGTGCATTTTCATCCAGTGACATTTGGGATTTCCATCAGCATGAGGGAGTGTGTTTGTTGTGGGACGATGTTTATTTGGGTGTCTAAGTCTGATCAAGGTTTTCCATCAGAACACCACATAGTACCAATATGATCCATGTTATTCACTTCACCTGTCAGTGGTTTTAATGTTGTGGTTGATCGGTGTACGTCGTAGCTGCAGTTGCATCACGAGATCCAATTTTAAAGACTGCTCATCCATGTTGGAGGAAATGTTGAGGTGATATTTTCGGTGTTGATGTTGGAATAGCAGGTCCTCTCTTAGTTTTTTTATGTTACTTTGAGATATTTAAGTTGCATTATTGGTGCAACCTGCGTATTTTTGCAAACTGACAAAATAATTCAGCCTGTTGTTTCTTATTTAGTTTAAAAATGAGAATCATCTGGTGGATCTGGTGAATAAATCACCAGGTTTAGCTGCGAGTCGCAAGAGAAATGTTGATGAATCAGTCGGTATGTTAAATTATTTCCTTTGTTATTGCTGTGTGCAAGCAGCGCAGTGGAAGCTATGCTCTCTGCTTCACTCCAGCTTCAGATCTGTGTGTTTGCTGATGACCTAAAGCAAAAGGAGCAGCGTCCTGGTCTCAGTGGAGCAAACAGGTCCTGAAACATTGATGTGCTCCTCCTCCAGCGAACACCAGTACAGTAGAACATCCCACGGTGAGACGTCGTCACGCTGAATAAGTCATAGCTCTGTGTTTACTATCCATCCGGTTATAATAAGAGGGGTGGGTGGCTTTTGTGGAATAAAATTAGAGCAGCAGCACGTTTAGCAGAGCAGTTTGAATCCCCCTCAACTAACCAAAGTACATGGTAAACTGTGGTCACGTGGCGTGTCATAGTTATCCATAAGTAGACAAATAACAGGATTTAATGTGAAGGATTCCCAGCGAGGGCACTGAACCACCCCGAGTCCAGCTGTGACAGAACTGTGACGGGGAAGATCTCATTAATTTTCTATCGTGGACCCCTAAGACGTCTCGTTCCCCTTCCCTGATGGTGCGTGACAGCTGCCAAGTGTTTTTTTTTTTTTTTTATCTTGTCACACGCAGATTGAAGAATTATCGCTTTGCACGGGAGGAAGGAGAGGAGACAATGATCCGAGTGACTCTATTGTTTGGTTCCAGATTCATTTAGCAACATGTCGGCCAAGGATTCGTTTTGATTTGATCATAGTACTGATGCGTTCTATAAACATTCAAATGTAAAAGAAATGATATATGTATTTTTTGCTCGTGTTGGATCACAACATCCTGCTATAAAACTTCATCTTTGGTCATTTTTGTTCTGACAGTATGAATGCGTGTGAGTTTGTTTCGATGAGATGAATATTAAGATCTCAAAGCTTTTCCGACCCGAGAGAATAAAATCAAATGTCTGCTTTCTCAAAACAGCTTCCCTGTGAACCTGTGAAATCAAATAAACAGCCCCAAACCTCTCTTGTCAAAACAATTTTGCCAGTAATTGCTTCCTAATAATTTTTCATTTGCACTGCAAATTAGATTCCAGATTAGATTCTGTTCATAAAGTCCACTTTCATTTGCCCTGATTCTCACACTTGTGTTCTTTTTCGTATGTTGCTGTGACACTCAGGAATGTCATCAAACTGTCCACCAGTTTACTTCCTATGGAAATTCTGTGCAATGAAGACAATCTCTGCTGTAACCAACACTGTCTCCTAGAAATAAGGTTCATGTACAAGTTGTTATGCCACAGAAATTATGTTCTGAAGGAAATTTAAGTGCAACCAAATTAGATTTTTGCAATTATCTTGCAAGAAACAAACATACCAGTAAAATGTTTTCTGCCTTGCAGTAGGATATCGACTCGTAGTAACTACAGCATTGTTCAACTTTTTTGTGGTTACTTTTTGGGACTCACAGCAGAAATCACAGTGTGTCTCAGCTCTGCAGGGTTAAGGGAAGGAACATAAGACCAGCTGTTGGTTTAGCAACGTTATTCACTGTTAATTATTTATTCACAGGGGAATTTGCTTAAATGGTAGAGTGGTTGCTTAGAATGCAAGAGGTAGCAGGATTGATACCTGACCTCTCCAGGAAAATGTATTTGGGGGGGCGGTGCACAGCGGTAAAGTCTTATTCATCTACTGATCAGAGGGTCAAGAGGATCAAACCCCAATGCTGGAGGGCCCTTAACCTTCCTGCTCCAGGGATGACTGGACTCTTCGCTCTGACATCAACAGGATATGCAAAAAACAACATTTCACAATGCTGTAAAAATATATTCGTGACAAACAAAGTCTTCTTCTTCTAATGCTTAGTAATATAATTTACTAACAAAGCAGGAAAAACTGCAAAAGTAAAGCAGGGTCTAATCGTAAATCAGTGAAGAATATAATCAAAAAGATCTCATAGTGCTTGAACTTGCTGAATAAACAGTGAACATGTGAAACAACTAAACCTCCTAAACATACTGAAATACAAAGGCAAGCAGCACCCCTGATCCTTGAACTCATCGTAGGTGGAAAGCTGAGCCTGGCTGAGCCTTCAAGAGGTCAAACAAGTGCCTCTTTACATAAATCAAAGCTCTGAGTTGCTCAGATCCACTGGTGTGTTGCTGCAGAAATAAAAGACAACAAGTAACCAGCAGCTGGCGGACAGAGAAGAACACCAGGCTGCTAGCTACGTGTTATAGAGGTACACATGGGTGCACTTCTAAATCAGATGTGGTGATTCTGCAGGTTGATTGGAGCACTGGATTGCACAGCGGTCCAATCAGAGTTAGGCGGGGAGAGAAAGTAGGACTGGAGCTCCAGATCAGTCAGCCTGGACGACTGGAAACATGTGGAGGATGCACAGAAACCAGTCCTGGTCAGGAAGTCTTACATACCGTGGTGTAAAAACTATTGCTTTACTTGACAATCTATCCAGTGAGTCCTGTGATGCTCTTTGCACAGAGAAGGTTAATCATCATACAGAGTGCAGAACAGTCTGCAGGAGAAGAAGAAAACATATGGAGTGTGTGCTGAACTGAAGGCTAAGGCTAGAGCGGTGGGAGTAGAGGAAGGACCAACATAGGTGTTTAAGGTCAGACGGTTGCAGTTCCTAGAGCAGTGGTTCTCAACTGGTCCAGCCTCAGGACCCGCTATGTCTCTTCTAATGAAGGTTGCGACCCAAATTGTTGAAGTTTGCTGTTCCTGTTAACAAATTAAAGTTTATTTGGGTGAAGTCTCAACACGTTTTGATACAACTTTGAAAATTTGGGCTTATTTTTTGCTCATTTTGGTATTTTTGGACGCTTTTGCCAAGTTTTGGGGCATATTTTGGCCCATTTTGACAGTTTCTGAGCACATTTTGGTTCATTTTTGGCTCACTTTAGCATACATTTCTCCAATAAGCTGGCAGAGCCAAATCTAGAGGTTAATAGTGGGCGACTACTGGTGTCACCATCACTAAATATCCTGCTATTGAAAGCAAACTGTGTCATAAGAAACATGTCCTTTAAAATAAAAGACTTTATACCACTACTTTTTCGGGGGGAGTATGCTTCTGCGACCCTCTAAAAATGGCTCCGCGACCCACTTTTAGGTCTCGACCCACCAGTTGAGAACCACTGTCCTAGAGCATGCGGAACATTGTGGTTAGTCTGCTGCTGCTTCCACATACAAGACTTGCTTCCCTTTGACTCCAGACAATTTTTCGGTTAAGCAAGTCGAGCATTGGTCAAACGTCAAGTTCAGGTCAGACGTCCAGCACTAGGCAAATGAAAAATTACTATTACGATACATGAAGCATGTGAGATGAGCTGGACCTGTGGAGAGCTGATAACCAGTGATCCCTGCACAATGCATGAAGACTGAGATTTCTGTCTGACGTTACGATCGCATAGGCAACAGGAGCATCACGAGGGATCAAGGCAGTTGCTCCCCAGAGCCTGGATGACCTCAGGGCATGATGGGAAACACCTGTCACCTGTAGAAAACTGTGTACCCCGTCATAATAAATCAGTTTCTGTAGCTTCTTGTACAGACTGAAGGCTGCTGGAAAGTGTTTGTCTTGACTGCAGCCTTTTTCACAGCGTCTCCTGCTGCTGCTGACTGTTGTCGTCCACTTTTCGGGCGAGACGCGAGTCATCTGGACTGAGCCTATTGTCCGAATTAGTTCACCACGAGGACGGAAGAAAGGCGCAGGGCTGTAGCTGGTTTAATACAGAGAGGCGACTTGAGACGCTGCACATTCATTTATACTCAATCAGACCCTCCACCTCTCCACAGATGGGGCTCCTGGTCGAGTCGAGTTTGCCCTCCGTGCGCCTCAAAACATCCGGTCGACTGATGCGGGTCATAAATGTGGCACCTCGTTCATCCAGAAACCAATCAAAAACATCATTTAGTAGACATTAATAGTGCAGCAGATAAATCCTGAACCTTTTAAAGCCTGCGTTGCAAAGATCATTATGTTGATTAGTGACTTTGTGACTTAGCTGGAAAGATATGATAAGGGCAGAGCAGTCATAATGGCATTAGTGGGTGCTGAACACTTTTAACAGCATTAGGATAATCCCCACATTACTCCTATTGAATAAAACCCACATATTACTAAACAGGCAGGCTATATTATGTTTCAAGAAAGGAGGAAAAGCTGATTTTCAACGTAAGTTCAGCACAAAAACAACCAGTTTTAAGGGGATTCTATGTCCGAAAACACTTAAATGATCACTAAAAGTAAAAATTGGTAATAAATTCTAATTACATGAGACAATCAGACACACTGAGGGTTCCCAGAGTGCTGGAGTACCTTCTAGCTGGTTGGTTTTTCTGGGTCTTCACATCAGGGATGGGGTTTTTTTTCCCTCCCTGATCCACCATCTGAACTGAAGACTACAGCCAAACCAGCTATTTTCAGGCTCTCGGATCAAAACACTGAGTTTGGCATCAAAGTCGTGACTGAAAGAGAGCTGGTTAACATCGAGTGCCAGGAAGCTTAATGCACAGAATCACCGCCGACGAGCAGGAGGAGGGCTTTCACCACGCCGTCAGACATGTTGGCCTACATAGACTTGAGCTCCCGCAGGAGAGACGGTATATAAATTATTGAGCAGGCCGCTGGAGTGGTTGAAAAGGACATGTGTGTGTTGCAGTCTGTGAAGAAAAAAAGAAATCCATTCGCTTTGCTCTGAAATCAAACATCCCGACTGCCCTGCAACCATGCATCATCCAGTACGTCAATATGCAGTGGGCGTGGGAGAGATTTGGAAACTCAAAATGATGGATTGGTGCAGTGCAGCTCGTGACTGCCTCGCTGACCAACGCCCCACTGCTCCCGTCTCATCGATCGGTCGCCCTCTGCAGCCTTTGTTTAGGCTTCGGCACCTTTTAGCACGAGATCTGCTGCACAGTGCTGTCCTCGTGTGATAAGTGTGTGGCAGGAAACTGACTTATTACAGTTCTGTTCACATAAAAAGGAAACAATAATACACAGTGTTGGGAGTGTGTATTATTATTTACCTTCCTTACCTGTGGCCTGCTTGGATTTTTGCATTTGAACCAAAGAAAAGCTCACTTTTGTTTTGAAACCTGCATCCACTGTTCTCTATTTAGGCCATCCTTTAATGAATGTCATAACAGTTACCTGCTTTGTATAATATTATGTATCATACATAGTTATACACCAATAAAGCATAACATTATGACCACCTGCCTAATATTGTGTTCTGAACCATTGGACCAGAGGACCTCTCAGGGTGTCCTATGGGGTCTGGAACCACTGGATCCTTTGGGTGCTCTGGCTTGTCCAGTGGGGCCTCTGTCAATCCAACTGGTTCCACTGCATCCTGTTGATGCTTGATCAGAATGGGCTGTAGGAAGTCTGGAGGTCACATCAACATGTTGGACCATTGTCATGTTCCTCCACATGTTCCTGATTGGTTGATGTTGTTTCCATGTGGTGGGGTGTATTTTCATCCAGTGACATTTGGGATTTCCATCAGCATGAGGGAGTGTGTTTGTTCTGCAATTCAGTTATTTAGGATATTATATAAATCAGCATTGTATATTGCTTGTACATAGCAGCATTTTCTCAGCCTGTAGAGCCAACTGTCTTTTTTAGGCTTCCATACAGATGGATTTGATTGTGGACTCTTAAAGGCCCAGGAGAGAGTCTGTTGCGGGAGCGTATGGTGCGCTCTCATTGTTTCCTGTGCGGGTCTGCGCTCACATCCTGCGGTCCTATTCACTGCCTTTTCCCCCCTATTCCCCATAAAGACTCTGTCCCTGTAGCGTGTGCGAGGGTGCACATTCGGCGCCTACAGGGATTCCCTATTCCCAACACACTGGAGAAAAACGCTCACGCTGCTGCGGGTCCCACCGAGGCGATACCTGGTTGCTGTGGCGTGCTCTAGGCGACCAGGTGACATCGACCGAACCATTTGGTTGTTGGGTTGTTTTTATTTACTGTGTTTTGCTAAGAAACTAAGAGCCATATGTTGGGCATTTCTGTTCCTGTGATGTTTGTGTACTGGGGTATTATTCATTTTGGTCATTTTCCTCGTTTATCAAGCCAATAAGGCTAAAACCCTCTTTAATTAATGTTGGAAGAATTTTGCTTATGTTAAGAATTATTCTTATTAGGCAATCATTGAGTGACTGTCAGGACTTTAAAGTCTACATGTCAGCAATCATGATTGTAAAGATATGAATCACCATGAAACATTCCAAGCTGTATGTACTTACAGTAAAGAACACAGAGAACTGACCCATTAAGATTGTGTAAGTGACACTTATCTTATGCTGACTCTTGTGCTGACGTGTGGGGACGCCCTGTGTTACATGATTGTTTTACCAAATGAAAAGAGCCAAGGACAGAAGGACTAACCAGAGAGCTGGAATACTGTAGTGATGCATACTGCAGAGCTGTAGTGTCCGTTCTCTCCTTGTGCGCAAGTAAAAGACCTGAGCTCGTGAGTGCTGTCTTCCTTCCTGTGCTGTGTGTATTTTCAGGTTTTGAACCTAACATATGGTATTGGTCTGCCTGGGGGAGGGGCTAGAGGTGTATATAAGCAGAGCATTTCTGCTCTACCAGGGTTGGTGTTGGTTCTTTTGTTGGAGTTGCTGGTCTGAGGCACCGTTGGCTGCTTTTAAGCTTCCTGTAAATACTTCTTTTTGTTTTGTTCACTTCCTGGGAGAATTTTCTGTCACATTTTTTCACTGTTTGCATTTTTGTGGTGTTAATAAAACCCACTAAACTGTTTTTTTCCCAACTGAGCCATCATTTTTCCAGTTTTAAAAACGAACCCGTGACAGTAAACAATGTAAAAGTCATTTGCTCGGTGAACCTCCCTGCAATACCTTCAGAGAAAGATGGTCGCATTCATTGTGTTGCTCGGTTGGTGGTGTCGCAGAAGAAGAAATATGACATTTAATTTTTGCACCAATCTGACGAGGTCAGGCTGAACATTTCTAATTAGCAAGTAAATGAATGTCACACATTCTGCAGAAGGGAAAAACAAGTTCTGGCAAACAAAAACTCTACATTTGCCAACACAGCTTAACGGTCAGCCGTTTCCATAGCTGCAACAAGTGGAAAAATATGAAATGTTTTCACACTAATTACAGCGGAAACATCAAGTCTGTGGATGGATGTGAAGTTATTTGATGCGGGTGGAAAACCTTCACTTTCAAAGGAAGGCCTTGAAATCTGCAGTGGGACTTCTTTTAATCAAGATTCCATCATTTTATCAGCATCTCCGCTGCACTGGCAATTAAAAAATAAGATTTGAAAGAATTAGTAATGAGGCAGATAATAGAAGAAGTGCAGATCCACTCTCTGAACCCTGATTGTTTTCGGCCCGCTTCACCCAAGACATCCCATAATGCCTAAAAACGAAGGGCTGACACTGAGCTCAGACGCTTTTTGGGGTTGCAGTGACGATACCGAATTTTCAATTATTCATTTGAATCATAACAGGATAATGAAGAGGAGGAAAATTAATGATAAGGACCACCTTTAGCTCAGAGTATCAATTTGTCCCCATGCATAATTTAATTGATTCCCTATGGAGCACGCTCACTCCAAACACAGGCAGGGAGATATGATGGAGAGCAAAATGGAAAATTAATGTAGGGAGGCTCTTAAAATACATGTCGTCTCATTGTGGAACGGTCCCTGAGGGTCTGTGTGATATTTTGTCTGTGTCTTCTTTTATGAAACGTGACCCTCCAGCTCTCAGAGATAAGATGGAATCACTGCTTTATTCAAAATGTCTCAAAATATAATCGTGGAAGACAACACAGGTAAATCGTTATTTAGATCCTTGTTTGCGCTAAAAAATAATCCATTCTTTCTGGTGTCTTTATAAATATATTTTATTGAATATATTCCCCTTTCATTGCCAACCCTGAGGCCCCACAAGGGAGCTTCATCTCTCCAGTCTTATTTGCTTTTCATGCATATGAGTGCAGGTCTAACTGATGTTTCTGATGTTACACTTGCTGCTGACTGTCGTTTTGATCACAGGAGATGAAACAAACTATCATAGATGCATCGATTAATTTGTTAATTGGTCTCAGGCAGGTTTTCTTCAGCTTAACTGCCGAGAAAACTGAGGAAACGATGTTTGATTTCAGAGCGAGGGAAGGATCAACAAGTAGCTCTTCACAGTGACTGCGCTGATGGACAGTGATTGGTGAAAAACTACCATGGGATTTAAACACAGGTGTCATTTACAGGAGAGGATTTTAACAGTGGTAGTGACTAAACAGACACTGGTTCTTTTCTATCAGTCATTTGTGGAGGTTATTCTGACTTCCTGCTTTATTGCTTGGAGATGATCTTTGTTGTTAAATGTTTGTCTGCAACTGTAATGTCTTTTCAGTTGTGGTTGAAATTTATCTAGACGTTAAGGACTTTACACAAAGCACGTAGCAACTCCACTGTAGCACTGATCATGTCTTATAAAAGACAGAGTTTAAGATTATTAGATGAAATTTAGTGCCTTTGTGAAAGTAAAATCAATCATGATCTCCTAAGTTATCATTTATTACCCTTGCTGTAGAATTGTTTTTGTTGGTAGAATAACCTTCTGTTGACACAGTTGTTGAAGAAGTGAATAAGGATCAAAAGGTCTGAGGTCAACAATAAAAAAGAACTTTTGTTCAGATGTGGTCTGGAACTAAAAATGGAGTTACATTTACATGTATGTACACAGATCAAACACAACATTAGGACCACTGACAGGTGAAGTGAATAACACTGATCATATTGGTACTATGTGGTGTTCTGATGGAAAACCTTGATCAGACTAAGACACTCAAATAAACATCGTCCCACAACAAACACACTCCCTCATGCTGATGGAAATCCCAAATGTCACTGGATGAAAATGCACCCCACCACATGGAAACAACACCAACCAATCAGGAACATGTGGAGGAACGTGACAATGGTCCAACATGTTGATGTGACCTCCAGACTTCCTACAGCCCATTCTGATCAAGCATCAACAGGATGCAGTGGAACAAGTTGGATTGACAGAGACCCCACTGGACAAGCCAGAGTACCGTATTTTCCGCACTATAAGGCGCACTTAAAAGCCTTTAATTTTCTCAAAAATTGACGGTGCGCCCTTTAATCCGGTGCGCCTTATGTGTGCGCTGAGTTCCAAGCGCTCCGCTTCATTGACTGTCGGACCATTTTCCGCCGACATCGTTACGTAAAATACGTACATTAAGTACGCCGGCAGCGTTGAACCAATTGGAGAACATTACGTAAAGCTACGTAAAGTACGTACGGTACGCTGACCTCTGCCACGCCTCCGGTAGGTAGGTTTATACTGTACTACCTGTATGCTGAAAACATGCCCGGGCTAAGGTATCTGCTTTGACTGTTGCACGAGCTTTCGCGAAAGCCGGCATCATTACTGAACAGCCACCCGGCAACGAGACCGACTCCGACAATGACGAGAGGGAACCTGTCATGCTTGACAGCGAAATTGCCCAGCTTTTCAATTCAGATACAGAGGATGAAGACTTTGAAGGGTTTGAGACAGAAGATTAATCAAAAAATAATGTGTGTATTTGTAAATACGGTACGTTGTAAAATAAAGTTCAGAAAATTCACTGTTTTACTTCCGTTTCCTTATTTTAGCATGCGCCTTTTAACCCGGTGCGCCTTATATATGGCGTAAATCCAGAAATAGACCCCGTAATTGAGACTGCGCCTTATAATCCGGTGCGCCTTAAGGTGCGAAAAATACGGTAGCCAAAGGATCCAGTGGTTCCAGACCCCATAGGACCCCCTGAGAGGTCCTCTGGTCCAATGGTTCAGAGCATTTTGGAGCACATAAGGGGACCAACACAATATTAGGCAGGTGGTTGTGATGTTATGAATGATCAGTGTATGCTAACCAATGAAAAGGAGTTTCAGAATCTCGACAAACACTGTATCCTCCATATTGTAAAAATGCCATCATGGGAGAGTTGCATGAATCAAACCACTACTGACCAAAAACAATATAAAGGTTTGTCTGGCATTTGAAAAAAAATATCTGGATGAGCCCCAAGACTTCTGGGATAACATCCTGTGGACTGATGAGTCACAGGAAGACTGTTACATCTGGTGTAAAGCGAATACTGCATTAGAAGAAGAACATCACACCAGCAGTGAAACATGGTGGTAGTCAAATACTTACTGTTGTGAAATGACTTTGGACACAATATATAACCTTACTGATCACCAGTAAAGTTTGGTCACTTATTTTCATACATGAAGACAAATCTCAAAAGCAGTTTTAACTGGCAACAGCAGCTTTCAATTAATAACTAAAGGCTGAATTTATAGGCTCCTAACAGTTGTTACGGAGGAAGAAATCATAGATTCATTTCATGCTTCTGTCATCTCATGTCTGCAGAAAACATGTAGGATGTGTATTTTGCACATGTAACACAAACGGAGCAGCATGCATGTCCTAAAATCAGTCACACCCAGATATTAGTGCAACAACAGAACCTGAACTATGTCTGGCTCGTTGCATCAGACTGATGGAGAAGCTGTTCAGGCATCAAAGACTCGGCAAGAAAGGAAACGTGCTTATTTAAAAACCAGGTGCAGCTGCTCTGTTGTCCAGCTCTGCTTTTGATGGTTGGATTATCATTCAGCCGAGTGAGGCAGTGACACGCGAAGGACAGCGGCGCATCAATCTTATCCTCCTTTTATTTGCACAGAGGCTCATCAATTTTAAAAGCTGAGACGATTTGCAGAGGAGGCTGTTTGGTGCCATTATCCACGGCCGACATCCAAAACTTCCAACTTCCTGACATTCAACTGGTGACCTTCTCAGAGCTGCTGGTGAACTCTATTGCCCCCGACTTCCTCCTGCATTGTTACCAGATAACACTGAAAGGTCATCCAAGAAGTTCATGTTCATCATCTGTTAGTGTGACAAAGGTTAATAAATATACCAGGAAGGCGTTCAGGTGGAGACGGATCTCCCGAGGTTTGTGTTTTGCATTCTAATTATGCGCTCTCACTTTCTCAGAGAAAACATTCAACTTCCATTGTCTTTCAAGTGCCCAATTAGTTGTGCAACGTTTGATGTGGAGGGCACAGAGGTATCTCCAGGACTAATTTATTTGTGGCGGATCTGCTCCATCGACTGACACCGCCGGCCGTGGATGATGACCCCAGTTAATTGCATTTTTGGATGAGGTAGTCAGAGAAGAGCGTGCACTGAAAGAGAAGACACCGTATTTCAAAAGCAGGACTTTTGACAGATCCCTGTAGCTGCAGTGACAGAATAACCTGAAGCTCTTCAGAGTCTATGAAGACTGATCGATCAATAAAGACATTCACCTGCTGGACAAGTGATGCAGGAAGGTCAGAGCTACAACAGTAATATGAATTTAGACAACCTCCAGTGACTGATATGAGTATAATTTTATATGTTTTCCTACTTTTTCTTATTTTTCAATAGTTTTTCTTACTGATGTTTTCATTCAAATCACCAACCACATTAGAATCCTGATGAACAATTGTAATTTTAACGCGTATGTACAGGTGTGATGTGTGACAATATCAGATTTTGAATGCAGTGTGAGAGTTAGTGGTTGGAGGGGCCAATGGTCCAGACTGGCAGCCTGGCCTCCATCAGTCTACCCCAGGACAGCTGTAGCTACATACGTAGACTACCACCATGCATGGAGTGAATGAATAATGCAATGTAAAGCGTCTTTGAGTGTCTAGAAAGGTGCTATATAAAACCAATGCATTATTATTATTAATATTATTTTGACACAGTCTGACAAATAAACATATCCAAGTTATTTTTAATAGTCCTTCTGGTGTAAAATAATAGTTCACCACAGAGCGTTATGATGGAGACGGATCTACAATCAGCATGTTTTTCCATTTATTTCATTGCTTTGCTGTCGCTTCTTTTCAGCAAACCAATCATACATTAGGTGGGGTATATAGTGGTAACCTGCATCTCATGGATCAAGGAGACTACTAGAGGAGCTGTGAGCGCTCAGGTGTATCCTTGCTGTATTTATTGCAGAAGTCTTTTCGGCACCCTTCATGTCCAAACAAGTCAACACACTGCTGGAATATCACTCACTCCTTATACAACGATCATTCAGAACATTCTGACCACCTGATTAATATTGTGTTGGTCCCCCTTATACTCTGAACCATTGGGCATGGACCAGAGGACCTCTCAGGGGGTCCTATGGGGTCTGGAACCACTGGATCCTTTGGGTACTCTGGCTTGTGCAGTGGGGCCTCTGTCAATCCAACTGGTTCCACTGCATCCTGTTGATGCTTGATCAGAATGGGCTGTAGGAAGTCTGGAGGTCACATCAACATGTTGGACCATTGTCATGTTCCTCCACATGTTCCTGATTGGTTGGTGTTGTTTCCATGTGGTGGGGTGCATTTTCATCCAGTGACATTTGGGATTTCCATCAGCATGAGGGAGTGTGTTTGTTGTGGGACCATGTTTATTTGAGTGTCTAAGTCTGATCAAGGTTTTCCATCAGAACACCACATAGAACCAATATGATCAATGTTATCCACTTCACCTGTCAGTGGTCTTAATGTTGTGGCTGATTGGTTCATATGCTACTTTTTGTTTGTATAGTACACCAGTCTTTCATACGTCATGTCTCTTATACTTCATGGCATGACTGTTCTGCTCATCTGACAGAGATCATAAAATACACTGAAAGGTATAAGAGATCAATAGGCAGATGATGCGGCTGTGCCACACGTCATATTTAATTGACGCTGCGTTATAACAACAGCTCTGAAGAGAGACTGCATCCTCAGTGTTGGGGGCTAAGACTGTAAGATGAGAAGTGGAGTCATGATATTTTCATTAAATTAACCAAGTAGTTTTGGTTTCTAAACCTACAAAGAAACAAGAAATTAAAATAAAATTTAAGTCTAAGAGTAATGGTTCCGCTCAGACTGCTCCATAGTAGAAAATACATATCTCTGACAGCGTAAGGTTGCACATAAACTGAAGACTCAACGCCACAAGACCAGAATCTGTGTTAGCATTACGTTACCTAGTTTTGTTAACATGTAGCACCGGAGCTGAGAGTGTCAAAGCAGAAATGAGTCCCACTGCAGTATTCAGAGCTGTGCAGGAAGCGATGTGCCTTTAATGGAGGAAACCGAAAAGTGGAAGTGATGGTTGTTGAGTTAGTGGGTGAGTATTTGTTCTGCCTTGTGGATGATGGACCGGCTCAAGAAACATGCTGCTGTTAAGTAGCAGCACTGCTCTGTATTGGTGCGTTGGTTAGGTCCTTGGTAAGTGTACAAATCCCTCATTTGCAAAATACATTCATAGTAAACCCCAGCTTTGCATAAAAATCACCTCTTCCCCATTAATCTTTCATGGCGAAGGATGATTATTTAGAAAGTACTGGTTTTGTATTCAATTTAACGCTTCAGACGGTTTCATTACAGATTCGTTGGCAGTCCTTGAGTGTCCCGTTCAGTCTTCCACTAGAAGCCACTATCACTCACTATATCGCGAGGATTTTCTATTTTACACACATATGTAAAGACACTGTGGGCCATCGAGCGCTTTAAGCCAATTTGTCATCTTTTCTGAGTTGTGTTTGTTAAAAAAAAAATACAATAACTGCCTCCTGACAGCCTGGCAGCCACAGCTTTATGTAACAACTCCAAAATTAGACCTTCAAATTCCAGTTTAAATTCACCGCTACCTGCGTAATTGAGCCTGGCAAGATATGTGTTGCTGTCAACTTGAGTTCCAAACTTAATGGATAATGTGAGCCTCCAGGAGGAAAACTGCTGAGGTAGGTGGTCCTCACCCCCAACGAAACTCTGCTTTTAGCCGTGACAGCTTCTTGAATCTCTAATTGACATGGCCTCCAGGATAAACGGGGCTTTTTTTTTCCCTTTGCAGCTTTTTTTTGGTCTTTCCGCCAAAATGCTGCAGAGAGGAGAGACAAAAGATAACCGTCTCTCCCTCCAGCCACAGAAGTATAAGAAAGTAATGAGGTGTGAAAACACATAAATCAGAATTAGCCCTCATGGGTTCCAGTTAAGAGTGCTGGCGCCTGATTGATCGGCCTGCCACAAACTTTCCCAGAGTACAGCGTGGACTCATGGGCATTTCAGAGGGCCTAAGCTTTTTCTGGAAGGTTAGTCAAATCCCGCTCTCCTCCACATGACACTTTAAAAAGTGGAGTGAGGCAGCAGCTAAGGCGCATCAGTGGCCACGGTGCCTGTCGACTGTCATCACAAGGCCTGAAGGCAGAAGTCTAGCGAGGGCTCCGTGGGATGAGAGGAGCTGGATGTGCGAGGGGGGTCAGGGCTTTCAATGTTGAAGTTCTGGCTTATTTTTAACCCTAATTTGCAGGCACAGCTGACAAGTTTTACACAACAAGACACACTGGCAGGCTTATTACCGGCAATCACAAGGTGTGCATTGGACACCTGCACACCTGTAGGTCCAGTCTTACTTGGAAACTCATGAGTGAAACCCAAGAAGCCAAGCAAGCTGGACGGCAAATGATAAAAAAGCCATAATATAAATGTCATCATGGATTTTAGTGTCACTTAGTGCAAGCAAAATAAACACATCTGATATATTTATACATGGAAAAGTAGGTATTCTGGGGAAATAAAGGTTTAACATGCTGTCATTTCCACATTTTCGCCTCAGGAACTTTAACAATTCAATCCAATGACAGTGCTGCTAAATTTCTTGGAACTATGGATTCTTCAAACTTGACGGAGTATGTAGCCAGGCCAGCTCACAACTGTGGTTAAACTTTAGCCTTAGTATTAGGCAGTCCCTCCAGGAATTCATGATGCTGCGATCGCAACAATTAACGCAAATTCAATCAATCTCCATGAATTCTGCAATTTCGTCCAATCACCGCCACTTTTCCTCCATTTTGTCCCGCCTCCCGTGAGTTCCACCAATCACAGCAGTCCCCAGTAATGCACGTACGTCACCGAATTCACTTCCTTGTTTATGGTTTGAAGATACAGATACGTATGCAACAAAAACTACTGCAAAACAATTCCCTGATGTTCTTCACCAAAGCGGAGCTAAACTGTTTTCACCCCGTGGAATATTGAGGTGGAACACAAACCAAAACCATCCACTGACAAACACTTTTCTACCGTAAACATATCAGGAGAATGGGTGAAACCAGCGGACCACAGACCAGACAAACCACCGTGATGAAGCTGTTGCATCCAGATCTGTGGCAGCACTGAAACAATGAAGGTCAGTTAGATTAATTACCTGACGTGACGAGCTGTGAGCGTGTGTGTGTGAACACGCGTGTGTGCCAGGATGTGGAATTAATTTTTTAAACTTTTAAAATGTTTAATGAATTATACAAAACAAAGAAAAAAATGCAAATTTGGACAATTTTTTACTGTCTCCCGCAATTTCATCACAACAAATACGATTAAAACATCTCAACTTATATCGCAATCTTTTAGAAAAGCTGCCGTGAATTCAGGCATTTTAGGAGCAACTATCTGGAAAAAACGCCCCCGAAATCTTGGAGGGACTGATTAAGGTCTGACAACAACTGATATAGAGTCTCCGACCGTCATATTCTCGATCCCACTCCACAATTACCCTCTCATTACTAGCACACTGCAAACACTTTCACTGCAACTAATTTCTCAGATGCACACAGAGTTTCCTCGCTCTTCAGCAGTATTGAGCCACCGCCCCTTAAATTAAGCACAGGCCAATTGATCACGTAGTTTAATTCTATCTGTGGAGACGTCTTGGACTCCGTTGCACCTCTGAGAGTTTTAAAAGCCGGAGCCGAACTCAGCAGCAGATGAATAATGACACCAGTGCTCTTAGGCAATTATGCAGAGAGGCTGAACGCCAACGGGGAAAAAGGACTACAGGTTTCTTTTGAGATACTGAAAGGCTGTCTGGCAAACTATCAGCTGCAAGGACAGAATATTTCGCCACTTCCATCTCCAACAATCCCCACAGTCCCAAAGTTCTGTTGCACAGAATCCTGTCCTGAGCCAACCTCGGCCATTTGTGAATACTTTCACACTTTTTTTAAAACTTGAAATTGATCGCATACAATCTACAGTTTCACCGCCCACTTACGATACCCCTCTGGTACCAGTCTGCTCTGCCAGCCTTAATGAGTTTCAGTCGGTACCTTTGTCCCACATTTAGAACACAATCACTCTTTCAAAGTCCACCATCTCCACGGACTTTGTTCCCACACACTTCTTAAAGCATGTATTGGATGTTGTAGTAGCAGACTTCAAAAGTCTCCTTTTTTTAACTTTACAAATCCAACCTAAGTAAATTCCGTCCAAAGTCTAAGCTCCCATTCTTGTCCAGTTATGTGAACACAATGGTCTCTGCAAATGTTTTGTCCTACTTAGACAATAACAATATAATGGAGAAATTTCATTTAGCTCTCAAAGCTTGTCAGAGCAGAGAATCCACTCCCTAATGACCTACTTCTGTTTTTAAACTCTGGCAATGGGTTTTTACATGGTTCATCCCACCTGTCCTTTAAACCAGTGGTTCTCAACTAGTGGGTCGGGACCCAAAAGTGGGTCGCGAAGCCATTTTTAGAGGGTCGCAGAAGCAAAAAAAGCAGTGGTATAAGGTCTTTTATTTTAAAGGACATGTTTCTTATGACACAATTTGCTTTCAGTAGCAGGATATTTAGTGGTGGTGACACCAGTAGTTGCCCAATATTAACCATCTAGATCTGTCTCTGTCAGCTTATAGGAGAAAATTGTGCTGAAATGTCCCAAAAATGAACCAAAATGTGCTCCGAATCTGTCAAAATGGGTCAAAATATGCCCAAAAACTTGGCAAAAACGTTAAAATATACAAAAATGTGCAAAAAAAAAGGCAAAATTTTCCCAAGTTGTATCAAAACGCGTTGAGATGACACCCAAATAAACCTTAATTTGTTAACAGGAACAGCAAACTTTAAAAATGTGGGTCACGACCGTTATTAATAGAGACATAGTGGGTCCTGAGGCTGGACCAGTTGAGAACCACTGGTTTAAACCATCATGAGGGTCAGGCTCTCATTCATGGCCTTGCACTGAAGTGAAGTTTGCCTCCTACATGGCTGAAAGGGTCTTTCCTGTTAAACCTGGGAGTTGCTCCTCCTCTACTTTCCCAATCACTTGTGGAGTACCTCAGGGTTCAATCCTAGGGCCCTTCCGCAAACATAATGTTACACTACTGACACACTAGTTTCCGGTGCCTATCAGAAGAATTCCCCGCCTTGGGAGTGTTCCACTTTTATTGCTTTTTAACGTTGAACCATGATTGATTTAATTTGGCTTTATGGACAAAAATTTACAAAAAAAGACCCGACAGATTTCTGCAAAGTAACGTCAATTTATCAAAACTGGTTTAAAAGCAGGCACTGTACCTGCCCTTGAATCCAAAAAGCTCAAACTCTATTACATCCAACCCTGACTGCCTTCCAGGAGGTAACAAGCTGGATGTTAAGAAACAATCTCCAGCTAAACGACGAGGCAAAAGTGTTTTTTTGTTTCCATCGCAACCCCAATGAAAATAACCAGCAACTTTAAAACAAGGACGCCAAACCTTCATGCCCATGCAGGAATGTTGGTGTCATATTTCCACTCACAGATTTACTGTGTGCTGGAAGGATCGCTTGTTACTTGAGCAACATTGCAACTCCCTCTACCTGGGTAATAGCAAGTCCTCATTGTCCCGCCTGCAGCTGGTGAAGGATTCCTAGCTGATACTAAAAAATTCTATCCCTGCACTGTCAAACTGTTGAATACTTTTTTGCTTATAAAGTCATGCATGTTTTGGCATCTGGGTACATTTAGAATCTCCAGGCCTCTTAGATCATCAAAACAACTATTTTTTACTGTTCCACAGTTAAGGAAGTCTGTGCCTTTGCTGCACAGTCTTCTTACAATCAAAACATCCTCATCCGATGATAATTTTAAGGATAAAATCAAGGCGTGCATGTTTTCAGTGGCTTTTGGTTGCCCTTTGTGATTTTAATATTTTGTTGTTCCATATTTATTTTATCTTAAACTGATCTTACTAGTCTTCATCATTGTTTTCTGTCTTGCATTTTGTTGTTGCCTGGCTTCAAATATGTAGAGCACTTTATTAGACTGGTTGTCTCAAACAGGATTTGATACTGATTTAAAGCACCTAATGCCTTTACATCCAATGCAACCCTTTCAAAAAGGCAATCAGTTGTCAGGCGACTCATTTGTTCAAATGTCCTGGTGCCAATTAAGGCTAGTGGAGGAATTATCATTTCACCTCAACATGGCAACATGGCTCTTATGTTCTTGTAACATACAGTGAGTTGATGCTGAAACAAGGCAGAGATCCAGGAAGAGGAAGTGTATATGAGGTGAGGGAGTGGCCTGCTAGACTCTCCCTGTGGGACCATGCGGCCAGCTCAGGTGAGTTTGTGTTGTAAGGTACAGGTTTGTTTAGTTTGTTCTCCTGGTTCGCTTGCCTTCTGTCATAATCACTTAGCACTTAGCAGTTGTGTGTGGCTTCTAGGCCTAGGGTAGCAGTGCAGCACTTAACAATAGCTATAGCTGTAGTACGATGGTAGTATTTTAGCAGTTAACATTAGCATTATAGTTGAATCTGGCTGTATAGTCTCTTTGTGGGTGGTGAAGTCGTCAGTAGTATAGTTTAAGCAGTTAGTGGTTAGCAGTAGCATGTAGCATTTGCACTAGCTAAATGGTAGCATCAGCACTGGTCACTACCTGGAGCATCTCCTAAACAGGCCTGGGTCAGTTGAACGTAGCAGTGCTGGTTGAATTAGCAGTTAGCATTAGCATTTAGCAGTTAGCTAAATGGTAGCATCGGCACTGGTCACTATCTGGAGCATCTCCTAAACAGGCCTGGGTCAGTTGAACATGGCAGTGCTGGTTGAATTAGCAGTTAGCATTAGCATTTAGCAGTTAGCTAAATGGTAGCATCAGCACTGGTCACTACCTGGAGCATCTCCTAAACAGGCCTGGGTCAGCTGAACGTGGCAGTGCTGGTTGGATTGTGTAGCAGCAGTGTGAACTGGCACTAGGGGGGGTGGATCTGGGACGCCAGAGTTCACCTCCTAGCCTCCTGGAGGTGTCGTGGGACTAAGTAGGAGAAACAGCGTTGAAGGGAGGTTTCCACCTGATGACCCCCAGAGACGTGTTAGGAATCACTGCTCACTGGTAGGTATAGAGACAGATTAGGGATCCTAGGTCCTTCATTGAGGATGAATCCTTTTTTTTAGCACAAATTTCTTGTGTTTAAATTAACATGTACTACAGATAAAATTCCACTAACAATATCTGTTTTTTTTAAAGAATAAACCTTGTTTGTTGTATAAAAGGTGACAAATCAAGCAAATACATACGTTGTTTGAGGGCAGAGACAGCAAGACTCATCAAATTTGCTTTATTCTTCCCCTGTTTTTGCAGCAATATTGTTCAACAATGAGTTATAATCAGGTGAATCATTTACATTAACTCAGCCATATCTGGAAGCTTAACGTTATTATAAGAGTCTAGCAGGAGCTGTCAAGCGAGGAACTGTCCTGAAACTTCTGAGATTTTAGACCACCAGCTGGATTTCCCCTTACTGCTGCAGTAAACTTTCAGACACACCTCACCCTGCTGACTTGACCCCTGAGGCAAAGACTCTGCAACCTTTCCAGCTCGGGACTCAACGTGGGAATTGCAGTCTTGTGCCCTTAGGCTCAGACAAAAAGATAAGAAAAGTATCCAGGGATGCCTTTACATGCCTTTGCACTTCATTGTGCATTGCTCACGAAGTTCTCTTACCATTATTGTAGCCAGAAAATTCAAATTGTGAGACACGGAAGGGAGCTGAGTTGGAACAAAGAGGCAGCCACCATGTCTGAATGACAGTCTGAGACTCCTGTCTGTTATAAATACAACCCTGCTGAACCATGATAAACATACAAAAAAGTTAAATCTGCTGTTTAAACCATCAAACATAAATCTTTTCCTATTGGTGCAGAGCAGTCAGAGTTATTATCGAACTAGTCTAACCCCCTGGATGTAGATTGTGGGTATAAGCCTGCCATTGGCCGATATACTCTTCTGCCGTCTGCATGTTCCAGTCTTTTTGCCATGGGAAACAACAACAGGAAACTCTTGGCAGCAGCCTACTGCACTGACAATGAAACTGAAATTGAAGCTACTGCTGGTTGTTTACAGTGGAGTATCCATTTCAAATGCAGTGCTTGTCACCCTGAATGCAAATGTCCCATCAAAACAATTCCACCCCTGACTTTTTGAGGGAAGGGAGCTCCTTCACAAACAAGCTAGAGCACTTTTACCCCTATTGCAGAATGATAGTGTGGTGCAACCAAACCATTATTTGCAGCAGAATGGGCTGGCAAAGCAAGACTATTATTGAGCAAGCACATACTGGCCACTTTTTTAGTGTCCTACGTCAAGCATAGGACTTTCACCCAAGAAAACATGGGTTCTTTTCCCGTATCAGACTATTATTTTGTCTTCAGTTGCTGTTTGGTGATATTTAGACAAATGCTTTTTAAAAAAAGTTCATGACTATAGCCCCATGACGCCTGAATTTATTTACAATTATATAAAAACAATAATTTTATGTGCTTTTGATTTCAAGTTGATGTTAAATTAAGTGGAGACTGTTAATTTGTCTATAGCACATATAGTAGATATAAAGGTGTAATGCAACAGGCGTTAATGGTAAAAAAAATGTATTGATGCTGCAAATGCCATTCAAACTGGTCCTAAGAGAAACCAATGCTTTCAAAAGTTTCCTAGGTATGTATTGAATACGCAAGAACCAGCATTGGGGAAATGCATACGGCTGTTGCAAATTTGCGACAGCCGGCATTAAGGAGTTTACAATGTTAACCATATGTTTGAAGGCAAACTTCTCCAATCTACAGCAAGCGTCTCCTCCATTGTCTTGGTTACTTCAGAGATGAATCCCAGCCCATCTAATATACACTGAGCAGCCATAACATTATGACCACCTGCTTAATACTGTGTTGGTCCCTCTTATGTGGTCCAAAATGCTCTGAACCATTGGGCATGGAAAGGAGGACTTCTCAGGGGGTCCTATGTGGTCTGGAACCAGTGGATGCTTTGGGTATTCTGGTTCCAGACCCCCTGAGAGGTCCTCCTTTCTTTAGCCTCGACTCAGCCTTGAGCCTTCAGTTGTATAGTTGTTTGTGTTGTAACTATAAGATTAGCGTTTCATAATGAGAACACTCATCTGACAAACATGAGATATTTTGTGATTATCAGTAAACTATTGTACTATAAAAATACATGGACGTCATCCTTGCAAAGTGCTCAGTCTCGGGCCGTTCTGTTCTTTGGTTATTTGATGTTTTTTATGCATTTCTGTATACCTCTTTACCCCCGGACCAATATAATCCCAAATGGCTTATAAATTTGTTGTTGATTTTGTGTTGCTGTGCTGCTGTGATGTAGCTCAACACCATCAGTAGCGTCTTCGTCCGAATGCGGAGGCCTCTTCTCTTCTATTTTTCTCCATACAAGCCTGTGTCACTGCCATCATTCCAGACTCCAGGCTGCATGAAAATGACTAAATCCTCCTCGTGGCTTTGTCCTTATCCAAGCAATTTAGCATTTTGAGTGTGCCATGAAAGCACTGTCTTGAGACGCGCTCCCAGGTGGATTGATTTATGGGCCTCTGCCTCTCAGTTCTCATCCAGCTGTCAGAACGAGTGGAACAGAAATTACAGTTAATGATGAAAATGAGCTTTTCTTTATCTCGCTCAGGAGCACGCGGGAGTAATTTTCACCCCGCTGTTGCCGTGTGAGGGTCAACTTCACAACATGAGAGGAATAAACAGTCGCTTTTCCAAACAAAGGCAGCTTACGAATTTTAAATTCTATAGAGAAAAGAGCCTTAAATGTGATCACCATCCCGTGGAACAATGTGAGGTGATGGCGCTGATTAATGCTGGGGCTTTTGATCAATAACAATGACTTGGTGATTACTGTACATTACTGGGTATTGTAGGAACGTACGTTGGAGGCAGAGAGCTCCTAAGTTATATAATAAATTGTGATCAAGCATTATGTACACAAACTACAGAAATCTAAATAATAGACAAGCATGTCAATCAGTTAACGTGATGGACAGCAAAACTTAATTTGCCATCTGATATATTTACCGATAAAGCTGAATAAATTGCCGAAGTCCTTTAATTAGCACTCTCCTGTTCGCTCGCTCTCGAAATTGTTTGACTTTTTGTAATATATTCACAAAAAAAGCTTTCAATGGTGATGTGGAAAATGTGATTTACTGCAGTTGTGTCTTTATTTTAACCACACCATATTTCATTTCATGTTTGATCGGAACTAATTATAGCCTCTTGGGACCCGACCTTTTCTGGGCCTTGCATTTTTGATTTACCCTCGTTAATTTCGGATCAGTAGGACCTAATAAATATAAAAAATAAGCTTTGTCTTTGAATAATAAATAGTCATTAGTAGTAGCAGTAACATGAATAGTAATAGGTAATAGCCAATTGCGGCCATGAACTATGCTATATGATGTCCATGCATGTGGACGCAGGGTCTCAGGAGGTTTAACTATGCTTCAAAAGGCTTCTCACTGTAAGCTGCATTGTGATATTTATGTAAATGTCTATTGTCCCTAAGGTAGTCACAGCTGAACTCCCTAACTTATCTTTGAATATAGCAGAAGAGTGATTCAGCGACGTCTGTGGGATGTTTTTTATACACCCGTTGCCTGGATTTGATCATTATATCGCTTGTTTAGAAGGATTGCAATGAGAGTTATGCCAAAAAAGCTGATCTACTCATTTCAGTTTTTATGCTGCATGAGATTATCCAGGGCTCCACGGTGGCTTGGTGGTTAGCAGCGTCGCCTCACAGCTAGAAGATCCCCGGTTCGCGTCCCGGTTAGGACGCCTGGGATCTTTCTGTGTGGAGTTTGCATGTTCTCCCTGTGCAGCGTGGGTTCTCACCGGGTACTGCAGCTTCCTCCCACAGTCCAAAGACATGCTGAGGTTAACTGATGATTCTAAATTGTCCATAGGTGTGAATGTGAGTGTCAGTCTCTGTGTGTAGCCCATGATAGACTGGTGACCTGTCCAAGGTGTCCCCTGCCTTCGCCCGAGTCGGCTGGGATAGACTCCAGTCCCCCCGTGACCCTACAGAGGATTAAGGGGTGTATAGATGATAGATGGAAGGATGACATTATCCATTAACTCTGAAAGCATCAAACCACTAAAAAGTTATCTGACATCCCATGACTGGGTTCCTGCGAGACAAATCTGTCTCATAAATGGCACAATGGAGATTTTGGCCGAGCCTGTAATTATGACTGTCACCATTAAATATACATTTCCACTATTAAAAGAAACAAAACTCATGGCTCAGTTTGGTTTCAGTGTGTTTTACCGAGATGGGGGTTCAAACAGGAAAGAGAGTTGCTCAGTGCACGACTAAACATGAACTGAAATGAAGTTTTATTTGAATTTTCTCAGGAATTAAAGCCAGAAATAAGTGCTTTATTATAATACAGTGGTCCCTCGTCTATCGTGGGGGTTGGGTTCCAGAAACCCCTGGCGATAGATGAAACTCTGTGAAGCAGCGACCTTGTATTTATTTTATTATTTATATATATTCTAAGGCTTTTTAAACCCTCCCCATGCTTGGGTTTGGTGCCAGAAGCCTTAGAAGGCGCAGAATGCTTCGGTGACATCGTAGGGCTGAAATAAATTCAACTTTTTACGAAAATTTCAATAAACACAACACGACAGAGCAACCAGATGTTGATGTGAAATGGACGAGGCGAGATGCTGAATGCATGCTTTACACAGGAGACGGAGGAGGCTGATGCTACGGTCACTGAGGCAATCAGAGCCCAGGATACAGAACGCAGCGCTCTGGTTGGTCGCCTCCCATCCATCGGCCAATAGCGTGCCGCGTACGATGTCACGTGGGAAAACTAGCTCAAGAGGAAGCGGTCATAGCTGCGTTTTCCATAGAGTCTTTGTCTTCTCATCTGCTGTACGCTACGTACTTTATTTCAAATTAATCTTCTTCTTAATCCATGATGCAAAATTAGATGTATACAATTTAAAATCTGCGATACAGTGAACTGAAATATGGTGAGAGACGACTGTATATACATTTAGCCTGTTCAAAGCAACCAGTCACAGTGAAACATAACATTTGTCTATCCTGAAGAACAACACAGTGACTTAAAAATTCCTAGATGTTCATGTTTGTTTCTGGTAAATTAATTTCAAACTCTCTCCCCTTTTATTGGCTTGTTTCCATTTCAGTAGGAAACATGATGCCGAACCCATATTTCATGATTCTCAGATTGCAGAAAAAGCTAAATGGGTATCGAGTGCCTGGTTTTCCGCTGCATTTATTGATTTCAAAGATGAAACTCTGAGGCGAAACATTTCGGGGGTTACAATGAGTAAAAGAGGTTCCATATGCAAATTTATGCAGCGAACAAGTGAGTGGGGAGGGAGGGTCCTTCATCAGTTTCCTCACATCTACCTCCCAGGGCTATATGCAGAGCGCTGATGGGTTGTGGAAACATAATTACAGCCCTGATGCATGCGCCTAAACTTTCCTCCCACGCCTTAACAAGTTTACTCTTTCGAGACTGCAGTTGCTTGGTAATTTAGAGTTCACACACAAGTCGTGCATTGTAAAATGTTTGTTTCTCGTTGAGCTTTTAATCTCCCGGACTGTTTTTTTCTTTGCATTTCGTCTTCTCACGTTGGATTAAACACCTTCATGCAACTAGTATTTGTGACTTCTCACTCCTGCAGATGGTTTGGGGTGTATATATAAGGAGGACAATGAAAAATGGCCACCAACTGCATCCTCGAATATGTTTTGAAGGGAGCTTCATTTTGTCTTGAAATAAACGTAATTTCTTAACTGTCACGCGGTGGGAAAGGTGGCCAGTTTGAATAAGTGACAAACCTTGAGTTGGGAGGTAGCAGGGTAGATGGTGGCCTGAACCAGTGACCGAGAGTTTGTTTCCCGTGACGGACGAGACACCATCAATCTCGGAGGATCTTGAGTTTTGATTTCTGTGGTTGTTTACTTTTGTTTTCACTTGCTTTCCGGTTGAGTTTAGGCACAAGAAAACCCCACATGGTTACGCTTGGAAAGCTCTCATGCTGGGCCGCTGTATAGCTCGCTGAGTTAAGGCGTTACCACGTGGGCGCGGGTCGCCAGCAGTGGTCGTGAGGTTTTTTTTCCATCTTATTGATAGGAGGAGAGACGGGGTGAAAGGGGGCATGGAAGAGAGAGACATGCCGAAAGGGTCGTGAGCCGGACTCGAACTCACGACCACTGCTGGTGACCTGCACCCACATGGGAATACCTTAACTCAGCGAGCTATACGGTGGCCCATACGTACTTTTACATGTTAGAAGAGTGGTGCTGGTTTACTTGGTTAGTGTTAGAAAAGATGTCATGGTTTGGGTCAAACTACGACCATTTTACTACATGTTTGAAGCGTCTCCTTCATTTTCATGCTAGGAGCAGAAGACTGCGCTTGTTTTTACATGCAGGCAATGTCCCCCCGTGGGTGGAGTCAAATGTTAGATTCAGCCAATTGCATGCCGACGTTGAGCGGCGTTGAGCTCCGCCCTGAACTGCACACTGCAGTCAGTGGTACTTGTCCGAGAGTGGCTAAAACCTGCATTGTTTCTAACAGCCAGCAGGGGGCGACTCCACTGGTTGAAAGAAGAAGTCCAGTTGTATAGAAGTCTATGAGAAACTGGTCTTGCTTCTTCCCTGATTTGTTACCTCAGTAAACTTTTTCTTCATCAATTTACAGTCTCGATTGCTAGTTTTAAGTTTCCTTCAATAAAACATGATGCTCATTTTATAAATTGCAGTTCTATTATTAGTAAAACAGACAATAAAGCAGGGCATGTTGTAGGGTAGGAATACCTTGTAATTGACAGGTTATGTATCACCATACATAGTGTTGTTGGGTTCTTCAGTCAGACTACGTCCAGTTTCGAAAAGCAATGGCCAAATTCCAAAATCAAGCCAGTGGATCGCGTTACAGTGGCTATGTTCATCTGTTATATCCCGTCAGTGTCAGTAATTGTTTTTGCTGTTTTTGTTGTGTCTTCACCGCCTTTATTTACAGCCTCATGCAGAGACACAACATATGGCTCCAAGTTCTCTGGTATTATTTTCTTGATAAGTAGCCTACTCAAATATGTCATAATTTAAAACACACAGCAGCACTGTTTATAAGAAGCTCGAGGAGATTGTGAATTTTTAATATAAAAGCCATGCTGAGGCAACATTATATGATGTCGAAAAAAAAGTACTGAAATCCACTTTAGAGGAACTGAACCAGGGTTCTCCTCCTTCTCTACTTCATCCAGATGGCCACTGTCTCTGAGGGCATCTCTACATGGATTTCTGGTCACTCAGCTCCTGACCCACAAAGACCAGACACCAAATTATCTTCCCCCTGGAAAAACACCAGCGTGAATCTCTGGACCATCTGGTTAAATATGTGTAAATGCAGTGAGTCATCCAATCCTCACCTCCTGTATAAACACAGTGAGTAAATCTCTGGATGCTCACTGACTGACTGAGGAGGGCTGTTAACCAAACCTTTGCTCCAGCTGTTATTTGAGAACTAGTCACTGTTGTCGCCGAGATGAGAGATCTAATCTTGCAATCTGCGGCGTTCTTTGAGATTCTGCACTGAGCAACAGCCACTTCGGAAGCATAAGGCTTTGTCCTTCAGCAGAACTGGCATTCTAAGCATGCACCATGCAAATGAGAGAGTAATACGGAGATGCCAGCTCCCATGTTAAGTATGATGGTCGTCATTTAGAATATATCTCCTGCGACATTCAAGGTATCCAGCATTTACTGTACAGCCTTCTGCAAGTCATTCCGGCTCTGCAAATTTGAACATCTGTGTTTGGGTTTGAATCATGCAGGAGCTCATAGTAAAAAAAAGACAAATACACTCATTTATCTCAGCATAAAATATTCACTACCTGTACATTGGACCTTGAAAGCCACCACCAGTCCAATAAAATGCAAAACATGCTGCTATATTGGAATCTAACGCTACATAAACACACGGAAACGTATGCAAATAGGTTTGTGCAAGTAAAGAACATTCTACATATGCGTGCTTTTGAAGTTTAGCTCAGTAGGGGTTTGAATAAATGCCCTTAAGATGCACCTCTAACTAAAGGAAGCATAAATATTTAATGGGTGAACTCTTTAAAGTAAGTAAGGGGTGGATTTGTGAGCCAAAAGCTACAGATGGGAAGCAGGAGGGAGGCTGTAAGTGTTGACCCTGATCATCCTTGCCAGTGTCACATGAGCTGCATCGGGTTCTGTTTGTGTGCAGAGCTGCTTCGGCTGCAGCCGAAATAGGTGAATATGTCGCATTTTAGGCGTCATTATTTTGTTTTTGCTGGAGATAAAGGAGGATTAGATTTGAAGGTGTCGGAATGAGAGGGCACATGAGAGGGAGTCGGAGTCGGTACACCTGGTGGGGAATTCTCTCTGATGACAACACAGACCTTTTGAAGTCTGATGATGGTTTGATGTTTTAGTCGTCTAAAGCCCACAGAGGGAGGACAACACAGCGACTCTGTGTGCTTGCCCTGAGAGCTATATCATGGTGTATTCCCTCCCGTCTGTCTAGTAAAAGACACAGACAGTAACAGCGCAGTAATTGGGGCAAAAATAGGTTTCCCTCTATGTGTGCTGCAGCTCCCCGAGCCATATCTCCCTTCTCATTTCACCCTGCCAAAAAAAGAAAAAAATCCTCAATGCAGAGGCGACCAAAATAATCCAATCAGCTCCTTTCCGTGGATTTCATTTGCTGTTAATTGCCTCGACTGCGCTTAGAGGTCACTCGCCACATTGCAGAGCTGGCCAAGGGCACTGCTGTCTACATCTCCATAATGGCACCAATTCCCCACGGGATTACCAGCAGCCGCACCTCCAGGTTCTGTACGCCTCTGAAGCCATTAGCCTCGGTCAACCAGCCGAGCCCTGCAGCATGTCAAACGCTGTTATTGCACCACGCTGGAGCCATTTAGCAGCGCTTGTGTGCGCTATTTGTTGTTTGAGTATACATCTATGTCTGGTGGGTTCCTGTCAAACCTCGGCAAAGCTCCTGTATGTCTTTATGTACCGCGTTATTTCAGTTTTTACAGCCACAAACAGGCGATAGTCTGTCCTCTGTTACACACATTAGATGACAACTGAGCTGTATTGTCTTAAATTTCCCCAACAGGATGAATAAAATATCCATCTATCATCTATCTATCATCCATCCATGCATCTATTATCTATCTATCTATCTATCATCCGTCCGTCATCTATCTATCTATCCATCCTCTATGTCCGTCTGTCCATCCATCATCCATCTATCTATCTATCTATCATCTGTACATCCGTCCATCCATCCGTCCGTCCGTCCATCTGTCCGTCCATCCATCCATCCATCCATCCATCCATCCATCATCCGTCCGTCCGTCTGTCCATCCATCCATCCATCCATCCATCATCCGTCCGTCCGTCCATCCATCCATCCATCCATCTATCATCTGTCCGTCTGTCCATCCATCCATCCATCCATCCATCCATCATCCGTCCGTCCGTCTATTCATCCATCCATCCATCCATCCATCCATCCATCCATCCATCCATCCATCATCCGTCCGTCCGTCTATTCATCCATCCATCCATCCATCCATCCATCCATCCATCCATCCATCCATCCATCATCCGTCCGTCCGTCTATTCATCCATCCATCCATCCATCCATCCATCCATCCATCCATCATCCATCCTCCATCCATCCATCCATCCATCATCCATCCATCCATCCATCCATCCATCCATCCTCCATCCATCCATCCATCCATCCATCATCCATCCATCCATCCATCCATCATCCATCCATCCATCCATCCATCCATCTATCATCTGTCCGTCTGTCCATCTATCCATCCTCCATCCATCCATCTATCTATCCATCCTCTATGTCCGTCTGTCCATCCATCATCCATCCATCTATCTATCTATCATCCGTCCATCCGTCCGTCCGTCCGTCCATCCATCCATCATGTTCTATGTCCATCCATCCTCTATGTCTGTCTGTCCATCCATCATCCATCAATCTATCATCCGTCCGTCCATCCATCCATCCATCTTCTATGTCCATCCGTCCATCCATCCATCAACTTTTTACTTTTCAAGACCCCCTGTTTAGACATATTTAAGTGTTCAGAATGAAACAAAGATGGTGAAGCCATTTTCAGAATCACCAGGTTGAACACTGATAAGCTTCGGTTGATAGTTAGTCACGTCTGTTGTTCATCTATCTCCACCCCCCACCCCCCCTCCAACTAGAGACGTTGCTCTTTTTGTTTTTTGTCATTTCACCACCCTCCTCTTTATTCCTGAGCATGAATGTGGTGTTTGAAGTCCCAGCAGCCGTCCCAGCCTTTCCCTTCAGCAGAGGGAAAAGCAGGAGGAACAAAAAGTAGAGACTGTGAGTGAGGTTTGCTGTCTGCGCTGTGTGCAGATAAAAGCGGCTGTTCAGGGGGAATACATTAATGTAGAAATGCTGAATGAAGAACCGTCTACCGCTACAAAGACATGAGAGTGCAGACAGGGAGCTTCAGAGGAGCAGACGGAGACCACGTTCTTCCCAGGACCTATTATGCTGGAGAGTAACTTAAATCAAGGTCTGTCTGTTCTGCCTTGAACTAGTGTTGCAGCATATTCTTATGTACTTGTCTTTACATTCAGGGAATCAGGGTAAAATACTGGACGTGATATAAAATATTTACAGTTTTTCTCTGTTGCTTTGGTGCTTTTTCTCGCATCACTATTAACATTTACACAACACTCAGTGCATTCCTCAAAACAATTAGTACAAACTGCAAAACCTAGTTGATAACCTGCAAAAACACGTCACTGTATTGAAATGGAGAGTTCATTCCTCAAAAGTAAGTATTAATGTCAATGAAAGTGTCATCAAGATGGAAAGTCCTGACACTGCTGTTTAACCCCTTAACGCCGGTTCTTGCAAATTTGCAACGTACTGCTGCAGCCGAGATAGCGTGTGATTCCCCCAGTGCTGGTTCGTGCATATTCAGTACATACCTAGGAACCTTTTGCAAGCACTGGTTTCTCTTAGGACCGGTTTGAATGGCATTTGCTGCATCAATAGGACAAAATTACCATTAATGCCCTGTTGCATTACACCTTTATATCTACTATATGTGCTACAGACAAATTAACAATCTCCACTTAATTTAAAATCAACTTGAAATCAAAAACACATAAAATTATTGTTTTTATATAATTGTAAATAAATTCAGGCGTCATGGGGCTATGAGCAAGATAGTCAAGTGGCTTTGTCATGTTTTCATTTTGACAGTTTACTCTGGACGCGTTTTCAAAAGCGAAAAAGTCAGATCTTGGTGACGCTACCTGAAAATGCTCCATGCAGCACTAGACACTATTTACACAGCCTTTTGAAAACTACAGTAAAGCTACACATTACTGTATTTAATGAGGTAACTGAGTACGAGACACTGATAATGTATGTTTCACATTTTACTGCATGTGATCTTTGCAATTCTGATTTGTTCACAGCATTGTGCAAAAGAAAAATACACACTTATTACCAACAAACATTAGACGTGGATTATATTCATCTACATCACAGTGAATATCATCCCTTGCAATGCAGCGAGGAGGAGCTGGGCAGATTCTTACAACTAGTTCAACATTTTTGTATGTAATGACTCAAACAATGAAATGGGGGCTATTAGTTTTATAGGGAACGACTATTCAGCATCATAAGTACAGTTCATTATGACTGACATGACATAAGCAAATGATAATGTTATAAAACAGCAGAGAATTGTATGAAAGCAACTGATGCATGTCCAAAAGCATCTGCAATTTGTTGGAAGGAATGAGAAACTGCTACTATGATGTGCACAAATGACTAAATGTTGTGGAGGCTGAACTACCAGTTAGGAGAATTTTAATTCTGATCAGAGAAATGTGCACCAAAGCCACTGAGAAAAACTGTAATCACACAAAGGAATGTGATATCTTTCATAAGCAGGTACGACAAGATGTAAAAAACAAACATACTGGCAGCTGTTTTTTCTGATTTGAACAGTTTTGGAGTCTTAAAATTCTTTAAATGCTTAAAATCATTTTCTTTTTTTTTAATATGGGCTTTTTTTTCATTTTCTGATTAGCAAAAATGTTGTTGATTATCATTTCTTACCCAAGTAATTTACCAAGTGGCTGGCAGATGAGGCTTGTGAGTCCGGCCTCAATCCCTTTGGTGGCCGATTCGAAAGTGCTAGTTATCCTTTAGCATAATTTATTTAGCTTGTAGGGTTGTTCAGTAGACCTTTACAATAACTGAACGTCAGAAATAGACACTGTGAATCCATAGCCCAATGCTGGTGTTGTCACTGTCGCTCGGCTGTATTTTAACCCAAACCACAGTCTTTTACTGAGTAGTTTTGATGCCTCAACTGAATAAAACATCAAGTGAAGATGAAACTTAAGTCATAAGATAAAACTAAACCAGAATGCTGGTCCAAAACAGGACATGACTCTTCATCTCCTGGGTGAATGTCCAGTGACTTGTGCCGCCTCCATCCCTCCACTGTCCACATGGGACTCTTTCAGTCTAGAGTAACTCCTATACACCCATCAGGCATAACATCATGACCACCTGCCTGATATTGTGTTGGTCCCCCTTATGTGCTCAAAAATGCTCTGCACCATTGGACATGGACCAGAGGACCTCTCAGGGTGTCCTATGGGGTCTGGAACCACTGGATCCTTTGGCTACTCTGGCTTGTGCAGTGGGGCCTCTGTCAATCCAACTGGTTCCACTGCATCCTGTTGATGCTTGATCACAATGGGCTGTAGGAAGTCTGGAGGTCACATCAACATGTTGACCATTGTCATGTTCCTCCACATGTTCCTGATTGGTTGATGTTGTTTCCATGTGGTGGGGTGCATTTTCATCCAGTGACATTTGGGATTTCCATCAGCATGAGGGAGTGTGTTTGTTGTGGGACAATGTTTATTTGGGTGTCTAAGTCTCATCAAGGTTTTCCATCAGAACACCACATAGAACCAATATGATCAATGTTATTCACTTCACCTGTCAGTGGTCAGGATGTTGTGGCTGATCAGTCTATGTCTGTTAGCATAGGACATCTTGTTCATATCTCTATCTCTCCCAGCAGTTTTGACAACATGGTGGTATTTGATGTCCTGGTAATGAGCAGGTTTGTTACCACTTGACTAAACAGCAGCTGTGGTCAGAAAACCAGAACAGTCCCAGTGAAAGCGATGCCGTTCAAGCTGATAGTTAATTTCCATCTTTATAGCCTTTCCTATGTTTCAAGGACTGATGTGGTCATGTGAAAGTGTCAATACAGCTTTAAGCTGCCACTGTGGCAACAGAAGCTGAATATATTACCTTTTTTACAACCTGTCTTGATGATTTACACACCTAATGTCTTGAAAGCAATTCAGTTTCAATTTGCCTTGTTGAACAGTGATATACAAATAACCTTGTCGTGCCTTGCCGTGCTGTGGAGTCTGGAAAAACGCTGAGATAAAAATCTTTTCATTTGTACCACTCAACCAGAAGCTGCTCCGCTGGTAGCAGAGTACCCTGAAGCGCACCCAGAGACGTTATGTTCTTGCCAAACAGTGCTCTGCCTTCCTGCCACCTCCGTGCTGAGAGTGTTCTCCACTGCAGAGCTGCCTGCTTCTGCCCACAACATGTAGACAGCACAACAACCGGGCTCCAAGGAGATGGTGTTCACATTTGTAGGGGGGGTATGATGACAAAAATATCGATTTACAGGAACAAAACAGCCGAATTTGATGCTCAAGAGGTGTAATTTATGCAAAAAAACACCATTTATGTGAGAGAAAAGCTTTCTGATCACACAAGTCTTAATCTGGTCTTGATTTCAGATCTGGATGAGGTCTGAGATGAGCTGCAACTAATCTAATAAAAACAATAAGACTCTTCCTGATAAATTTGAATGGGGATTTTGGGATTTAGTCTCAAGAAGCTACCTCAAAGACAGTGTGATGTTTGTAATGTAAATGCGGCCAAATCAATAGGCATCACTGCCTGTTTTTTTGGATGGAAACAACACCACATATGAATTATTAGGTAGGAGACAGGACTGATGGATGACTGACGACAAAAACACCGAGAACAAAACGGCTCATTATCACAGACAAAAGGCCGAGAACAATGAGGCTTCGCACAAACACTCACACAAAGCTTAAACGAATACGTATTCACCGAGAACGCATTTATTTTGCACATGCCGCTGTGTTCTCTGGCCATCGTAATAACACACACACACACACACACACACACACACACACACACACACACACACAGAAACAGAGGAAGTCTGCTCTAAGACGAGGATGACCAATCAAGTGCAAAGCTGCAAATTTCTCAGGAGACCTCAGCCGGATGGGAGGCATGATGGATCGTCTGTTTATGGCTATGAATTCACTGAAGAACAACACTGGTGATGAATAGGAAGAGAGTGTGTGTGTCCCATTATCTATCTTAATATATAGACAAAAATGGCTTCCATTGTCATATTGCAGGGGACTCGCCTCCAATGGAGGGTGGAGATGAAGCTGATATTAGTCGAGCTGAAAGATGATGACTGGAGGTTTTATGTTTTGCTGTCACGTTGTGTTTTATGTATATTGTAATTACTCAAACTTGAAATCTGTTAGGTTCAAAACCTGAAAATACACACAGCACAGGAAGGAAGACAGCACTCACGAGCTCAGGTCTTTTACTTGCGCACAAGGAGAGAATGGACACTACAGCTCTGCAGTATGCATTGCTACAGTATTCCAGCTCTCTGGTAGTCCTTCTGTCCTTGGCTCTTTTATTTGGTAAAAACAATCATGTAACGCAGGGCGTCCCAACACGTCAAGAGTCAGCATAAGATAAGTGTCACTTACACAATCTTAATGGGTCAGTTCTCTGTGTTCTTTACTGTAAGTACATACAGCTTGGAATGTTTCATGGTGATTCATATCTTTACAATCATGGTTGCTGACATGTAGACTTTAAAGTCCTGACAGTCACTCAATGATTACCGAATAAGAATAATTCTTACAATAAGCACAATTCTTCTAACAAAATCCCACAGCAAACTTTTTCACTATCCTAATGCAGACTTAGTGGCTCTTTTAAACTGAAAACCTCCTTCTCAGCCTCTTAATGTCATGGTGAAATTACATTTCTCTTAAAACGCACATGCAGATTAGTTCTATGCGAAAGGAATTTTCTGGGGCGGGTTGATTAAGTGGTGATTCCAGATGAGAATTAGGGTCAAGCAAACTCATGAGTTTAACAGACAACATCTGAAAATTAAAGAATATTTACATTTTCCCCTCTGTTTTGGAGAAGGAACTCTATGCACTGCGGACACAAGTTTGATTCAGTTAAACAACACAAACCTCAGCTGGAGCCCTCATTTTTAGGATGGTTCACTGTAATTCCAATGAACGCCTGTCAATTTTAGAGTCCACCCGTGCTGTAATTCTCATTTAAAAGTTGATTTCACGTTTTAGGTCCAGCGCTACCCCATTGACAGGACTCTTAACTTGTCTTCTGTGTGTGTCTCAGCTGTCAACTCTCCAGCCATTTTCTCTGAACTCGAGGTCTCTCAGATGTGAGACAGAGAGGAAACATCAAAGTCGCCCGCCTTGCCTTGTGGGCTTTCCAAAAGAAAAAGCCCGCCATCTTCACTTCAAGGGCAGAGCAAGAAGAGGGAGATGAAAGCGATGTCGGGTTTTAGCGAAGCATTTGAACTCTTGACTTTGCAGCCACGAGGGACGCCGGCTGAAGAGAGGAGCCGCTCTTGGAACTGCTTTTGGTTTCGCTCGTGTGTCGTACATCTGTGCAGGTAGAACTAAACAGCTACCAGACAGAATGCCTCATTGATTGGAGTTTTTTTTTTCCAACTGTTTAAACAAGCATAATTAGCCGTGAAGCGGTAAATCACCGGGTTTCTACGAGGAACTGAGTAATTACTCTGCTTACCTTTGAAGAACACAGACAGAGAGTCAATATTGGAAAAGAGAATGGTGCAAAATTAGATGTTCCTCAGCAGGAAACAAAGGAGCTGATTATAAAATATTCATGTCATGTCAGTTAGAAAGGTGGCGGTGGGAAGGATTGTCCCAGTTAGCGTTCACACATGTTGTAGTGAGTCAGACATCCGTTTCTTAGTAGTTCTGCACCACAAAAAGAGATATATCATATCTCTATAATGTGCCTTACAAAACAACCCATATGACAGTTATATTTTATTATAACAGTATATTATTTATATGAGCATTTGAACAAGTTAAAGCATCTCGTGGCTGACAGTGAGATAAAAATTGAAGTCAGCCTTTTGTCTAAAACAGAACCGTTGTTATTTACATGGCCGCAAGAGGCTGCTTCTCAGAAAATAATAAAAAATATGTAACTTAACTAAACCAACAAAGACCATTTAAATCATCAGGACAAGCAGCTGATGCCGTCTTTTTTCTGATGATGACATCCTTGACTGATTAGCTGGGGAGCCTCCAGTTCTTACAGATACTTTAAACTTCATTGCATCATCGTTTGCAGAACGAGGCGAGATAAGAAGAGCGTCACAAAGCTTGTTCAGGTCCGTATGGAAATTACATCTGTGTTACCTTGACTGCAATGAAACTGGAGAAGGTTGTAACATATCAAGTAGGGTCCTGAACAACGATCATATTGGAAAATGTAACTTCGCTCTTCCATTTGGACTTCTTGCCGTCACGATTCCCGCTCCAGTTCCTGCCCTTCTCCCTCGTTCTTTTCTTTCTTCTCCTTCTCCCTCTCTTTCTCACACTCACTCAGTCCTGACTGTCCTCACTCTCTCCCTCTCATTCACCCCAGCTCTGCCTGCAGCTTGATTGCTGCATTTGAAACAGCTGCAGGCAACAGTTCACTGAATTCAATAATCATCATCTGCCATAAAGGCTCAGTTCTTCGCCAGATAATCGACGATGCTTCTCCGTCTCCTGCCTGCCTTCCCCTGGTTGCCGACATCAGAACCCCCTGCCTCAGCGACTCACTCGCTGCCCGGATCTCGCCGTAGCCAGCTCTCACTGCTGCTGGCTCCCGACCCGTTCTCTACCTGCATTCCCTTGATCCTCTGAGCCAGCTACATTTTTGTGTTGCGTTGGAATCGTTTTCTTGTAGTTTTGTTTGGTATTTCCTTGCCAGCATTCTGTATTTTTTTGTTACTTCGCCTATTTGACGTTTGGTGTGTTTAGTTAGTATTTTGTTACCTTCACCTTAGCAGCGTTCCTTGCACTTTGTGATTTTACCTTTTTGGCGTTTCATGTATTCTGTATTGGTTTCAGTTCTTGGTTGAGACACAGTTCTGTTCACTGTGTCTGCGCCTGGGTTCGCTGACGTCCCGTAACACTTGCGGGTGTGTTCTGGCCATCGGGGAGTTCGGTATTTGTCTTATTAGAGACATCTTTGTTTTTTGAACCATCACAAAATTATCCTACATATATTCAATAAAGTCATCTTGGCTGCAGCAACATGGCCGGTGAAATGTGCAACGGCAGGTCACACTATCTGGCCCTCATTTCTGAAACATCAATAGAAAGAGAAACTATTTCCAGCAGTGCAGGAAAAATATAGATGTAGATAAAGAAGGTAATAAAATAAACATGTAAAATTTGAGCGATTTGATTTCTTTCAGACTTTTCATGAATTTGTTTTCACATTAAAGCCCACCAGGGGTGTAATAAACTGCTGACCAACCCAGCAACCAAAATATTTATTAACTGCTCGACACAAACAAATAAGCATGACTCTGAGCAAAGAAATCCAATCAGAGATGAACCATCCATCCATCATCTATACACCGCTTAATCTTCTGTGGGTCATAGGGAGGCTGGAGTCTATCCCAGCCGACTCAGGTGAAGGCAGGGGACACCTGGACAGGTCACCAGTCTATCACAGGGCTACACATAGAGACAGACGACCAAGCACACTCTCATTCACACCTACGGACAATTTAGAATAATCAATTAACCTCAGCATGTTTTTGGACTGTCGGAAAACCATGCTGCACGGGGAGAACATGCAAACTCCACACAGAAAGATCCCAGGCGTCCTAACCGGGACGCGAACCGGGGATCTTCTAGCTAGAGAAGAACCACTTATTGCAAATTACAGATCAATACATTATTCATATGATCCGGTTTGAGTTCATTCAAGTCATTTATTTATTGGTATACTGCACTAAATGGAATAAATCGCCGATATGTTGCAATATTTTTAATCATTCTGATTAGAGAAGCAACTTTACATCAGGTGTAAGGTGAATATTGCATTAATTTAACTTAGAAAAGTTGCTTTCTGTAAACACAAACATCAGGAGGAAAACCTTTGAAAATTAGCTCCTTTGTTTTTGACACAAACTATACAAATTTGGTTGTTTTCTTGTTGTTGTTTGTTTTTAATTGAGGAATCCGGTAAATCAATTTGGAGATGCTGTTGCCAGTCTGGCCCGCCTCGCTGTCATATCCTCTGGAACAATTGGGGAAAATACAATTTGCTGGATGGTGACATGGATATTTAATTAGCCACAGCGACTGTGGTAACTTCTCAATAAAAGCACTCAAGAGAACTTCATCTAAATGTGCCCAAGCTGTGGTGTGAGGTGGAGATTTGCTCAAAAAATTTATATCTTTCACAAAAAAAAGCACAAAGCATGGCCACAGATTGTGAGTACAGTGTGCATGTACTGTGTCTAAACAAAGGCGATGTGTTTACATGCGCCAGGCCCTTTAGTAGCATGTGTCTCATACGTATATATAATTAGAATCTTCCTTCTTTGTCCTGTTCCACAGCCACAATCAATTTCCTGCTGTCAGCCCAACAACCTGAGCTTGTGTTACAACCAATCACACACAGGCCGTCCCCCCTCAGGCTCCACATGGACATCTTCACTGGGGCTGCATGTAGTGGAGTGGTACCTGTGTACACTTTACATGTTGCTTCCAATCACTTCACTCCTCTGTGCAGCTGCAATCAGACCAGTGCAGATGTTAAAGCTGCAGCTGTCCTTTCTCCAGCTTCCCTCACAACATTTACTTGAAATATATAAAATGTACAGTGTAATATATTAAACCGCACTTTTGGTGGGTTTCAGTGCTCAGGTGTCGAGTCGCCACACCCTTCCAGTGTGAAGCAAGCATTGGTGGTTCAGTGGTAGAATTCTCGCCTGCCAGTCGCGTATAGTTGGAACTCAGTGACAGCCAATGAAATTGCAGCTTTCATGACACTGTCCCCAGTGATTGAAAAAATGAATGAAATCACAGGGGAAGGATTTAATCAGTTTAAACCTCTTTCTATTCTTTTTTTGTGCATGGACTACAGAGAGATTCTCTGCTATATTAAGTATTATATTTTTCCATTTTTTGTCTTTTGTCTTTTCCTTAGTACTACTTACACGTCAGAAATGAAGAACTAAATCAAAAAATCAAAGAAAAGAGCATGCTTCTTTAAGTGACTAACTTGGTAATCTTCCTCAAAGTTTCAATTTCAATATTCTACTGATTACTGTACATTATACACACATATTATTGAGACCTGCAGACGTAACTGAATGAAACGTGCTCTTTATTCACACACAACCATGCCAAACCAAATTGAACAAAGAGCAAACATTATATCTACATATATACATGATAAGCCGCCAGCCCACCCTCTCACTCATTTTCCTTTTTCAGCCTCCCACCTCTGCTTTTCCAGTTCAAAGAAAGGAGACTCCTGGAACTCTCTCCAGGTCATCTCCTTGTCCATACCCTTATCTTTGTACAAAGAAAAGACTTTTGCTGGGCAGTAGATGTACTTCCCTGCTACTCCAGGGAAGCCAGTGTGTATGTGCGGACTGTTCGGGCCCTGCTTTAGCTCCAGTTTGCAGAACCGGCATTTGCGTGTCCCTGTTGGCTGGGAGTCAGTCCTTTTTCTTTTTTGCTGTCCTCTCTCCTCCACCCTTTGTTGTTAACAGGATGAACGGGCATGACGTTCTTTCATCATAACTCAAGGATATGAATGAATTGTTATAAACGTAAACCGGCTCATGTTTGTCCAACAGTCACGTTTGTTAACAGTTACTGACTCGTTAAGTCGTACGGTTCTGTCTTCAACATCCTACTAAACGTACTTATTTAGCTTCGAAAGAAAAAAACACAAGCCTCATTATAAAGGCGGTTGAAATTTACATAGACGAGGGTTAGGGTTAGGGTTAGGGTTCGATTCCCGGCCAATGCAAGTGCTCTTTTCTCGACTTTCCTCTTGTTTTACCTCGGTTTTCTCTATTACACATACTCCTTTTGCCATTTTCCCTTTCATCACCTTGTTTTTGAAGCTTTTCAAATATAAATGCCTGCTTTCTCATGGATATTTTGCATTAAACCAATCTTTATCTGCTTCCTGTGGCCTTCCTCTGTTCCACTAACTTCTATCACAATATTTATTAAAATGATTTATTTCCTCACTGTTTTCGAATCTGCTATTTTCAAACCATTAGTGTAGTTTTAGGGTATCTGCTCCTGTACTGGACACCTTATCATTAAAGAGCTAATTTGCAGGGCATTTCATGTTTTGAAGCTTCACGAGGCTCTGACAACAGGTCAGTAAGTGAACTTTGGTTATTAATATGTTGCTGTATTTGCTAAACTTCAGGTTAAATTACCAAAAATATATATATTTGCATTTTCTTGGATGTTTGTTTGCATTAAACCGGTGTTGTTTCTTTATTTATAGGAGTCCAAAGTGTTCTTAAAGAGGGAGTTGCATTAAAAAAAGGAGGTCAGGAGGATAGGGAAGGTATTGCATCAATGAGTCCTTAGTTAATGGGGTTTGGTATTACAGCCAATACTATTGTCATGGTAACAACTGAGGTGATGATGGCAAATTGGCAGGAAGGTTTCACATGAGCTGCTGCACATGATTGCACAATCATTACAAACGGAAATAGCAGGAAAAATAACGTATCGATCGTCCCTTTTGCTATTCTAGTGGCCGGCACAACAATGAAACTGATCACGGGTTAGTCTTATCGGGGCAAACTGACTCTAAAGGAAGCTATGACTTAATCAACCAGTGCAGAAAATCAGCTTCTCTTCTCAGTCCCCTTCTTTCTAATGTGTCTCCTCATTCGGCTCAATAAAGAACATGTTGGTTTTCGAGGTTTTTCTAGATCAGTACAGGTTTGAACTAGCTAACTATTTTCAGTTCTGACTCGAGTCAGCAGACGTGAGAGAAAGAAGAGGATGAACGAGGATGGAAAAGGGAGGAGAAAGCACTTTTCATCCATTTCTCCTCCTGGGTTTTAGCAGCCTGCCCAAAAAAATCAAACTGGAAACCATCCAGGAAGAAACTATCCCTGTAATTTCTCTACTTCTGACAGAAATTAAATCAGTGATTTTCCAAAACAGTTTCAGAGGTTTTGCAACATTTAAACTTCTGATTCAAACCAGTGCCAGTTATTGTTGCATTAATCAGTGCACCCAGACCACTCTATATCCCAAAATACGGTGATTTATTTCAGTGATGTCTCGCTCGAGTGGAACATTAAAAGAACTTGCATCGTTTCAGCTCATAAAAGACGTCCTTCTGATACAGAGAAGCATTTACAACAAGTGCGCTTCCCTCCAAGGTGGCCTTTTATACAGTAGCTGTGGATGATCGATTCTGTCAGCAGAATAAAATGCTGAGTAAGGCTCCATCTTCCTCTGAACAGTCGGATCTCCAAAGCCTAACCAGCTCTCAAAGGGGGCCTTAGGGAACAAAGGCTTGTTCTCGGATTCATCAACCTGGGGGGAGACAAGCCGTTTTGTAAGAGATTGATAACAGAATTCAAGCTGCACCACTGCAACGTTGTTATTCTGGAAATAGTACCATCCCTCAGCGCTTTAAGACCGGCTGCATGCTGAGGCAGGAGCTTGTCCACCCTGAGGACCAAACACTTGAGCAGAGCAGTGCAGTCGGTACAGTTCAATGCAGTGAGGAGCGCACAGACCTGTACGTGGAGAACACAAAACAACTACTTAATGAGCAGGAGAGCCAGGTTCTCAGGTCGGGACTCTAGGGACAAGAATGTGCACATTTTGGCCATTTTGAATGAGCACCAACGTCAAAGTGGAAAAGCCATCTCTAAACTCTCCCCTGACAGTTTAATGCACATTTACTGTCCAACCCATGTGACCTCAATGACTCTTATTGCACCAGTAACCCAACAGAAGGTTAGAGTCAAAACCAGTTCGGTCTCACTGTGACGGATTATTTAGAGCAGTCACACCCTATATATGGCCTTCGTAGGAGTTGTAGTAACTAGCATGTTGATGTTGTTGGTATTTACAAGTCAAAAACTGCTAAATATGCCAACTCCTACACACCGATCAGGCATAACATTATGACCACCTGCCTAATATTGTGTTGGTCCCCCTTATGTGGTCTAAATGTTCTGAACCATTGGGCACGGACCAGAGGACCTCTCAGGGTGTCCTATGGGGTCTGGAACCAGGACCAGGGCACTGGATCCTTTGGCTACTCTGGCTTGTGCAACAAGATGTTCCTGCAGTCGTCTCAGCACTGCTGTGCCGTCGATCCAACAGGGCATCCTCCCAAGAGGGTATCACATAGCGCTGAGTGGTACCAACATCACAGAGTCTCATGACATGATATCTATAGATTTATCGAGTGATGTGTAAATTTTTTTAGGACATCTGACCTAAAAACAAAGAGTAGATCTGCATGATTAGTCTAAGGATTGAAAATTACATCCTAAACTGGGAAACTGATCAGCTGAGTAAAAATAATTTTATATATGAGAGATGTGGAACTGTGCTTGTGTTTTATTTGTCAAATGAGCCAGGAGGCGTCACAGTTATGTGAACTGATAAACTCGAGGTCATGCTTATATAAAGACAGAATAAAAGATAATGATGGGAAAATGGCCAGACACAAGAAACACCTGAAATCAAGACTCTTAGTGAGTGGATGATGAGGGTGTAGAAGAACTTCATCAGTGTTCTTGTTCATGAACCAGCCTTGGTAAATCTAAAACCTCCACCTGACTCTGCCTGATTTCCAGTTTCACTCTGTTGGTTTTCGGTGTTTACAGAACCTGAATATGGAAAACACTTGTAGTTCATCCACTGAAGTTTTTCTGCAACACCCATTTTTAAATCATAATGTTACAGACAAACAAAAAAGGTCGACATTAGCAGTAAATTTAAATTGAGCGCTAAGGCCGCTCCATGCACACGCTGGCTTCAGACTTGAAATAGCAGGTCAAAAGTAGAAATTCAGTGTTGCACTATGTGGATTCGGAATTATGAAAACCAAAAAAGCCTTTTGCTTACATCTAAACTTCACATCTGATGAGAAGAGCTGCCTCCAATCTTACTATATTCAAACTTACCTTAAGACCCACTTCAATATATTTCCAAGGAATCAAAGCTGTACAGACGTAGTGCAGTATGAGGTTAAAAACACATATAACAGATGGATGCAACTGATAACAACAGACCTTAGAGAACCTGTGATGACAGGGATATTTAAGCAGCAAACATATGCCTTTTAAACCGTGATAAACCCATCAAGCGATTGTTTTCACATGCTCTGTCCTGCATGAGGCCTGACGCTGCCAAGCCACATGCGTGACGGACATCAGCACCGAGTTTATGGAAATATTGCCTTTTGTTCTGCTGCAGGACACGAGGCGGCCAGGAAAACACAAAGCCTGGCATTTCTGCTTTGTCTATGACATTTACTAAAGGGACGGCCAAACACAGGAGCCGTGTAGCCCATCAGAGGCTCGTTCCAAAAATGTGTTCCGATTGAACAGCCACAGTAAACCCCGTTTTTATTTTTCCTCTTTGATTGCCGCCGTCTCGCTCCGCTGCCAGTGGCGACCGGCTCGTGGTCGGCCTCGGCCAGCGAATGAGGAGGGGTGACACCGCAGCCATGATGCACCTGTGCCTCTCGTAGCAGGATGAAGACCCAGGGGTGTCACCGGCTTATGTGATTCATTCATTGCAAATGAGAGTTCCATCGTGGAGGGAGGGGGGGGATAAATGTTTTCCCTTTTTATATGAAATGACTGCTGGCATGAGATGAAAGCACTTTAAGCAATCACGCTGACATTTAAAGCGTTTTGCCGTGACGAGCTGATTTTGCAGGAGAAAATGACAAATTTGATATTTAGCGGTTTGGAAATAAAACCCCCAGCAGTGAACATCTGGAGCTTGTATCACCTGGTCCACACATGGGCCCAAATACAGCACTTATAGGTCCGTGGCTTCATTGCCCCCATTTGTTATGTCAGAAATGTGCACCCAGCAAAACAGACTGAAAAACAGTACTTTTGTTAGGGGTTGACAAGTTTTAATTAAAACACAAAGGATATTTTAGCCTTTGGATGCTTGGAAGAATGACTTTTTTATACCTCTGGCAGCCACTGTGTAAATGTTAGGTAACATTTCCATCCTCCATCAGGTGTCCTCAAACAGCAGGCGTCATAACAGGAAGTGCAGCAATGATTGATGATGCAGTCGAAAGGCAGCACACGCACAGTGGATATATCTGCCTAGAGTTTTTTAAAAAAATTATAATGGCATTACGGGCTGCACAGTGGCTCGGTGGTTAGCAGCGTTGCCTCACAGCTAGAAGATCCCCGGTTCGCGTCCCGGTTAGGGATCTTTCTGTGTGGAGTTTGCATGTTCTCCCTGTACAGTGTGATTTTCACCGGGTCCTCGGGCTTCCTCCCACAGTCCAAAAGCATGCTGAGGTTAATTGATGATTCTAAATTGTCTGTAGGTGTGAATGAGAGTGTGCTTGGTTGTCTGTCTCTATGTGTAGCCCTGTGATGGACTAGTGACCTGTCCAGGGTGTCTCCTGCCTTCGCCCAAGTCGGCTGGGATAGACTCCAGCCCCCCGCGACTCTACAGAGGATTAAGCAGTGTATTGATAATGGATGGATGTCAGTCCTCATAACCAAAACCAGTTGGCGAAGTTAAGGACACAGTCTTCAATGCCTGTGTGAGAAGCTGTCTGCTTTAGGGAAGTGAGACATGGCCTATGTCCACAGAGAATGAACGAAAAAATCATGATGGCGGACACGAGAATGATGAGGAAGACGTGTGGGACCCAGGCTCTGCGAGAGATACCGAGACAGTGAACTTCTTTTGGTTGCTTCAAAAAAAATAAAACGTACAGCTAATTTGTGTCAGTCAAAGCATAAAAACATTCATTCTGAGGTCCTGCCAGGCTGCAAGCTCACAGGATGCGTACAGTAAACAGGAACTACTGGCTCGGAGCCTTCGTAGTTAGTTAGTTAGTTAGTTAGTTACTCGTTTATTTCATTCACAAAAACAAATACAACATAATACATAAAAATACATATACAACAAAACATTTGAATGAAAGGGTGGCAGAAGTAGTTCCTGTTATCGGCACCCTTGAGAGCATTGATTTGCTCCTCTGGGTCAGTGCCATTGATCTAAATCACAACTCCATATGAAGTCCACCACCGTGTTTCCTGAATTTGAACTTCGTCCGACAGCTCCGACCGAGCTTCGGAAAACTGCGATGAAAGTTGAAACAACAATTGAAGGTCAGCGATTAAGCGTTGCGGGAAACAGCAGATAATTCCCACTTGAAAATACATCCCACGTGACATTTCATCAGTGCAGACGAACCAGTGTGTGTTTATCTGCATGCCTGCCAAGCCTATTGTCACAATGCTTGCTTTGGCCGAGTGGCTTTCAATGAACAGTCCTCCAAAATGGCATTTAGCTGCCTTTATCTGGCAGCTGCTCTAGTCTTCCTTCGCTCCGTTTTAACAAATGCATCTCTCAGTGCAGCTGAGGAAAAGCTGCTTTAAGGTCATTTCGGAGCCAACCTTAAATAATTTGTAAGAATTTTGAAGAACGCTTACTGAAGCCAACACCAGCGCCGTGTTTTTTCACTCGTGCATTTCCATTCATAATAAAACAGCTGGCTTGTACTGTCAAAAACTTGCCCGGGAAGAAACTTGAAACACGAATATGCATGTATTAATATGTAATAAACGCCGTCCTTCCTGGACTTGAGTGTGTCCAAAACTAAAGAGATGATGGCTGATTTTTAGAAAGAATCCATCTCTTCTGTGGTGATTAAAGATCAGGCCGCCGAGGCTGTGCGGCCGTGTGAACGTCCTGGCAGCCCAATCAATAACGAGCTGGCCTCATGTGGATGCTCAGTGGAGAAAATCCCACCAGCACAAGCACGTTTATCATAAGTTTGACGTTTTAATGTTGAGAATACCTTTATAAGAGTCTTTTATCCAATCAGTCCTCACATTTAACAGATGGCAGCGTATCATGAGAGCGTGCAGCAAAATTCCAGATACGACCTTGAATGATCTTTTCCATTAAAGTTAGAACTTCAAGGAAGGCCCAGTCACTTCTGTTTGACCTTAGTCACCGCTGTTCAATGAGTTTCTGTCTGGTTCCAGGTAAAATCTACCAACCTGCAGGATAAACAAACTTTTATCCGTTGCCGTCTTAATAAAAAACCCCAGTACAAGTTTCTAGAATTGTCTATCAGCACTTCCAAGTCCGAGGCCGTGGTTCTCTGCGGTAAACCGGTGGATTGCTCCTTCCAGGTTGGGGGAGAGTTGCTTCCCCTAGCAAAGGGGTTTTAGTATCTCGGGATCTTGTTCATGAGTGATGAGAAAATGGAGTGTGGGATGGACAGGCGGCTTGGTGTGGCGTCAGCAGTGATGCGGACGCTGTACCGGACCATCGTGGTGAAGAAGGAGCTGGGCCACAAGGCGAAGCTCTCATTACCAGTCCATCTACGTTCCATCCTGGGTAGGAACCGAAAGAGTGAGATCGCAGGTACAAGCAGCCGCAATAAGCTTCCTCCTCAGCGTGTCTGGGCTCAGCCTTAGAGATAGGGTGAGAAGCTTGGACATCCGGAGGTAACTCGGAGTAGAGCCGCCGCTGGTCCTTCGCGTCGAAAGGAGCCAGTTGAGGTGGTTCGGACATCTGATCCAGATGCCTTCAGGGAGTCCACCTGGGAGGAGACCCCAGGGTAAACCCAGAACCCACTGGAGGGATTATGTATCTCATCTGGCCTGGGAACGCCTCAGTATCCCCCAGGAAGAACTGGAAAGCGTTGCTGGGGGGAGGGACGTCTGGGATGACCTACTTCATCTGCTGCCTCTGCGACCCGGCGACCCGAAGAAGATGGATGAATTGATGTATAGTTTTCTAGATAGTATTTATCTTCCATTTATTATTGTTTGGATTGTGTGTACAGTGACTCGCCTTTTGGGGGATAAAAGAGATTAAAAAATGTCCTTGACTCTGCCAGACAACATGGGTCTATTCCTAATTCTGCTCATAGTTTCCATCAGTTCTCGTCTTTGCTTTTGGGTAAAGTTCTTGTTCCATTTTTCCATTAACCTTTAAGAATGTGGCGTTCCTGTTGTTAAGAAGAGGAGAAGAGGCGTGGGTCACGATGAGGCATGTGGGCAACGAAACACTACGCTGAATAATAGGAAGCCATTTATTTGCAGTCTCCAAACACAGAAAACCCTTCAAACACTGCATTGTGCTGCCTTCAGAACAGACCATTCCCCCACTTCTCTACCAGTCTACTCCTACATTTAGGGCAGTTCAAACTGTTTAATCAGGTCACAGCTCTAGAAGGGAGTTGGATGTGTGTGTTTAGACGGGCCTATTAGTGTCTAGTGTGTTTGTATGTTTCCACCATCGCCAGGGATTCGGGATGGAGGCTCCAAAAACCCACTTTGAATAGGGGACATGAACAATTGGTTTTAGGTTAAATCTTCTGTGTCGTGTTCTTAACCATTTCATCTGTTTTATTCATTTGCATTGCTTTCTTTTATGTATTTTGTGCGGATGTTGTGGTGCAACACTTAGATTACAGTGGTCTAAATAATCCTAATCCACGTTGTTTGTTTTTGTACTAATAGAAAATGCAACAAAACACACATTTGTAGGTTTGAGTTTTGTTAACAGTCACAGTTTTGCAGCACTTATCTTGCAGTATGGAGAAAACTGTTTGTGTTTTATCATCCTAAAATGGAAAAGAATGAACAAGTGTGTGACATGAAGCTTAATCTTCCTTCATCAGTCTCTCAGAGTCTGCTGGTGGAAGTAAAAAGCAGACGAGACAGTCTCCGAGGTATTTAATAAGAACGTCGAACCTATAAAAGGATCCGTGTCCCTTGCCTGCCCTCTTGTTATTATTATCGTGTGTTCCCCTCCAGTGTTAAGTAGGCTATGTTAATGGTGATTTTGAAGTGCTGAAGAATTCATTACTCCATCTTTCCACCAAACATCCAGCCTGTAGTCTCCAGAAATAGTTAGAGAAGAGTGATTTTATAGCTGCACTGTAAAAAAAAAAAAAAAATCCATAAATTATACCTCAAAAATCGAGCAGCAAGGGAGGCAGAAATGAATATGTTACACAGTGAAATATTGTGATGTTTAAAAAATGTAAAGCCAGTAAAAAAGAAAGCAAATATTTTTAAAATTACATATTTCTTTAGCAGATTTTAATACAGCAATATAGTATAATCTTACAGTCACACATTGTAAAAAAAAAAAAAAAAAAAAAAAGGCTGATTTGTAAAAATACAGATTTTTGATGTGAAAATTATGTAGAGTTTTGGCTGGTTGGGTTGGGTTGGGTTGGTTGGTTACGTTGGGGTTGGTTGGTTGGGTTACGTTGGGGTTGGTTGGGTTGGGTTACGTTGGGGTTGGTTGGGTTAGGTTGGGGTTGGTTTGTTGGGTTGGGTTAGGTGGTTGGTTGGTTTGTTGGGTTAGGTTGGGTTGGTTGGTTGGCTGGTTTGGGGTTGGGGTTGGGTTGGATTGGGTGGGTTGGTTGGTTGGGTTGGGTTGGGTTGGTTGGTTGGTTTGGGTTGGGTTGTGCTGGGTTGGTAGGTTGTGGGGTTGGGTTTGATTGGATTGGTTGGTTGGTTGGTTGGTTGGTTGGTTGGTTGGTGGGGGGTTGGGAGGGTCAGGTTTGTTGGTTGGATGGTTGGTTGATTGGTTGATGTGGGTTGGTTGGGTTAGTTGACTTGGGTTGGGTTGGTTGGTTGCTTGGTTTTGGGGCTTCTTTATAGTCAATTAATACTTTTTTCCTGTAATTTTACCAGATATTCTCTATAATGTGTAAACAGTGAAAGTCTTAAAAACAGTTTAAAATATTTTCTATTTCTCAATGCTTAATCTGAATAATTTTTATTTCTTCCTTTATTCCAGTAAATAATTGTAAAACAACAATATTTTAATGATTTAAATACAGCAATAAGAATAGTACATTTTTACATTAAAATGTTGTAAAACAGCAATTTCTTTTTATAAAAATCCAGATTTTTAAGATATTAATTTTTCAAAACAAAAATGACAGTAAAAGCAATCATGTTTTACAGTGTAGAATATATATGTACATTGAGTAAACTCCTTGCCTTGTTCTTTTGTACCTGTAAGTACTGTAAGTATTGGTTCATACTGCAATGGTAGAACACAGTGTCTATGTTGTAAATTTGGATTAACTACACTGCAGGCTGCAGGCCGTTGTAAAAATGTAGACCACATACTGACCCTGCTTCAGGGACCCAGACTCAGACTGTGGTGATGTTCTGGTCTGACGGCTACAAGCACATGAAAGCGCCGGGTTGTTCCAGGTTACCGCCACAGCTGGATGGGAAGAGGTTCTCCATCCCTGTGGGAAATGTGCAGGGGGACTCATCAGACTGTCGCACACCAACATCAAAGCACAACCTCCCTCCAACGATTCCTGCTTGTTGTGGGTGCTGCGGATCGGCACCCATGAGACCTCCTGCATGTCCCGAATCATGTAGCATTTGAATGGGTGTTACAGCAGACAAACTTGGATGTAAACGGTGCGTTCGGAACAGCTAAAAACTCCAAAGAGAATCAGAAATGAGGGAGTATTGTTTGGAGTTGTTAAAGTGGCTTGAGGGATTTATACAAATGAGAAGTTTAAATAGTTCTGAAGAGTCTTTAGGGCACGGCACTACTTTCTCCAGCGAGCCAGAGGGAGTGTGTGATCACATTAGCATATTACATCTGGGCTTTCCGTGGGGAACTGAGGTCTCCAGGATGCCAGACGCCTGTTTATTTGTTTCTAAATAAAGCAACGTGCCAATGAGCTCCTTCTGCAGGAGGAGGAATAAAGCCTCCACAATGAACACACGTCTGTTTATTCTTTTTCGCTTCACAACCAGCCAGGGCTGCGTTCGTTTCAAAGCAGCCACGTTAAAACGAGGCACAGCTCCGTGGCGCCAAACTTCAATCTGAATAGACTGCTTTTGTTCTAACTTTAACTTTTTTTTTCCGGGGCTGGGAGTATAGGAACGCTGCTGCTCAGTATTCCAGCCCGGTTTTCGGTGTCAAGCGGTTAAACTTACAGAAGTGGATGTGCTGTCGGAGCCCGGGGCCGCACGGAGCAGCTTCTGAACATCCACTCCAAATATTTGGGCGGATCGCTCGGATTTTGTCACTTGACGGCTTCGCAGCGACTTAAAAGAGCAAATGTGTCAGAAAGTGTGTTAAAATATCGAAACCGAACCACAATCTCTGCTCATTTCACTCCTATGCTATCAGAAACAGTGATGTTTAATCACAGAGACTAAGCTGTTTATATTGTCACATCACTGTTAAAGTTGGTTTTCTCCATTTCATGTCATTTTGTTTCTGTCCAATCAATATTTTATTGACAATTTATCCATCTTGGGGTGGAATTATGGAACAGTCTAAATGACAACATCAAAACAGCAGAAAGCTTGGTAAAGTTCAAAGCTCTCTCTAAAGACTACCTTCTGCATAAATATATAGAAATAGAAAAAGAGCAAAGGTGAGCAACAATAAAACACGAGATAGGAACTAATCCTTACTTATCCTATTGAATAATATTCTCTGCAAAATTCTCTGAAAATAAAGTTTGTGCCATTGCTAACAGCAATTACAAGAACATAAATAAGCATACACTGTAAATTTCTATTTTATCTATTGTTTTAATACTTGCTAAAATATTTCTGTGCAATTTTAAAATTTGTTAAATGAAACTGTATTTGTAAAAATGTAATGTGTGAACTGTTAACGCCAACTTAAAAGGTACACAGGGGTAAGATATACATAAGTTCTATGAACTTCTTACCTACTCCTTTTGAGTATAAATTGTTATGTTTTATTTTCTTTAGTTCTTTTGACTGTAATAGTTATTTTTTTGTAACAAATGCTCAAATAAATAAACTCAATCAATCAATCAATCAATCGTTAACCACTATCTTGGCCTCATAAACTCCCCACAAAACCTATGAGATTCTATCAACACATAGAAAAATACAGATATAACAAATGAAGTCGGGCCAGATGAGGACGTGTTTGGTGACGCCTAATGTAGATTATTGATGGAAAGTAAATGTTTTAAATTGCAGCGGTACACATCGATAACGTTGTGTAACTTCTATGTTTTTATAGTCTGTTGGGTTTTTAACATTTGCATCGTTAGCTATTGGAGTGAGCTGGAACACAATCCTTGTATTTAAACCTATAATCCTCATCCGATGATAAATCCATCTTTTCTGTCAGGCTGTCAGCAGTTAAAACTCCAGCTGTTGATGGAACTGTCACCGGCGCGCAATGAATCTTGGGATATGTTGGGCTGCGAAGTATCCACTTGATGCATTCTTCAAAAGATGGACACATTCGTCGGCCTTATTTGAAGGAGTCTTCATGTCTTGATGACACTGGACAGCCTTTGTTGCACCACCATTCGGCCTTCAGATGCAGCCTTCGAAGGATGCAGGCTCTGAATTGGGACACGGGTTATGCAGTATGTACAAGACAGTCCTGTGTTTTATCTGTTAATTTGGGTCATAATATAGAGCAGCATAGTCAGGTCTATGCAAAACAGAATGCGTGCTCAACTCATGAGGTGTGACCCACGCCGAACCCTCCCTCAAAGGTCAGTCTGACACCCAGCAGGCCTTGTCAGTCACCTCCGCCCGGCGCTGCTGTGCTGCAGCGAACGTCGCCGTGTGTCGATTGTTTTCAGGTGAAGGTGGTGTCTGGGGTTATCTGGCAGGCAGCCAGTGGAGCAGTCCGCTGCCTGGTGACAGCTCTGTGTCGATGTAATTGACTATGAATAAGAGATAACATCTTAATTGAATTAAGCCGCTGAACACCGACATCGCTGTTCAAACACCTCCTGTGCCGTCAACAAGATGTATGAAGTTAACATCAAATAGTTCCTCACTTCAGTCAGAAAAACAATCTATCCCTTTTCTATAATGAGGACTGTAGTTATTGGGTTTTAGCATTGTGTTCTACATGCTTTATGTCGTCCTTAAATAATACTAAATGTCCAAAAACAGAAACCATCTGTGTACGTTTCATGTAAAGACCCAAAACCTGTTAATTATAAGGGAGAAACAATCAATCGAGAGAGTTACGAATCTAAAAATACGGAGAAATAAATAGAACTTGTGAAAAACTTCTACAGAAAATATGTGACTCACTTTCCGACTGTCGGATCACACAGCTCACTCAGTCTGTTTGCTTTCAGCTCATGGATCAGCCTGATGTAACACACAGTGATTCACTTTGGAAACTGACAGCAAAGTTTCTAACCATGCGTCTGTGAACTTGGATAAAAGCTTTCTCTAAAACTCCCCAACATCCACACACAGAGGTTTTCACTTTGCCTCTGCTCACTGTGATTTACTGACATCTCCTGACTCTGCAGCTGATTTTGTCTCACTTGTTAGGCTGCAAACAGCCCACATGGGTTTGTTCGTATGAGTTTTAATTGCCACCATAGATTTGCCCAACTACAACCTGATTATATATTAAATTAGTGGTGTTGGTCCCCTTATATGCTCCAAAATGCTCTGAACCATTGGGCATGGACCAGAGGACCTCTCAGGGTGTCCTATGGGGTCTGGAACCACTGGATCCTTTGGCTACTCTGGCTTGTCCAGTGGGGCCTCTGTCAATCCAACTTGTTCCACTGCATCCTGTTGATGCTTGATCAGAATGGGCTGTAGGAAGTCTGGAGGTCAAATCAACATGTTGGACCATTGTCATGTTCCTCCACATGTTCCTGATTGGTTGATGTTGTTTCCATGTGGTGGGGTGCATTTTCATCCAGTGACATTTGGGATTTCCATCAGCATGAGGGAGTGTGTTTGTTGTGGGACCATGTTTATTTGGGTGTCTAAGTCTGATCAAGGTTTTCCATCAGAACACCACATAGTACCAATATGATCAATGTCATTCACTTCACCTGTCAGTGGTTTTAATGTTGTGGCTCATAGGTGTATACTTCTTAACATTTAAGTTGTGTTTTCATAATCACAAATCCCTCAATTACTAACATATGGGACCTTGCAAATTGCAATTTTGCAGACGGTGTGATTTTTATATCTACATGTATCTCAAACCAAGTGTTGTGGTCTGATCAACAGGAGCCAGTCGATGGCTGCAGTGATTCTGGTGACACTACAGTGTATCAGGGTGAAGTTATTGGATATATGTGTGGTGTCTCTCTACACTGTTGCAGCGGTTTTGCAATTTGCAGACAGTCCCTGAGCACTCTTTACCCAGCCGGCTGCTCATAGACACCAGTGTTATTTCTGCAGCTTGAAAGACAGCTACTGTTGATAAAGCTGGGCTTGTAGCACATTGTCTACCTAACGATGGAAAGAGGCATCGATTATGTTTTGACAACGTATCTCTGATGAGTTATTGATGCCAGAAGTCCGAATCTGTGAATATCTTTCCTGTATTATCATTTTCAGACGTCTGCAGTGTACAAACAGGGAATTATCTCGTGAGCACGAGAAACTTACAATTAAATTTTTTTCTGCCCATGTCCCTTTAGGGGCTCCGTACCTGCCAGAGGGCCTATTGCACAAGTTTTCATGCACTAATTTAAACGATGACAAGAGTTTGCCTGCAGAATCTGGCTTACTTTGTGATTATTGGTGATCATATTGGAAGACGCACAATCTCTGGCCTACTAGTAGGTGCAGTTTTAACCATAACTGATAATGTCCATTTACTGGGCTGATAACATTCAAATCAGGTTCAGGAATGGGAGAAAGTGAGCATGTTTTGACCGTACTGTCAACACAAACAGAAATCCTGTAGTTATTTTTATAGTTAAAACAATATGCATTATATGTGCCGCAATGAAAGCAGAAATAGAAGTCTATAAAATCAAATAAATGAGTGAATTTTCTAAATTTCAGCTGTTGTAGTTTCAGGATCCTCCTACTTTCTGTAAGGTGGCTGATGGTCGTGTTGTCATAGCTAGAAACCTGTAATATCTGTACACTCTGCCTTACTGACAGAGGTTTTATCCCCACAGCATCTGGCTCTGCTCCTATCGGCCACCTCTGAGCAGTGACCTTTACCAAACATGACGATGATCGCAAAAATTGATCATTTCAATCCATATCTGACCCCTCTGTCCCCTTCACAAGCGGCAGCATCGGTCATCCAGAAAATAAGGCTTGTACATGAGCAGCGGCCTGGAATGAAGAGTTTCTCACATTAAGTTAAAGCGAAACAGCAGCACAGACGACAAGCCTGAAAACTGGCTGTCGAATGTCCTTGATTCTGCAGAATTTAAAGAAAAAAAAAGACAAATGCTGTGAGCTGCTGTCTTTTGATGTCTTTTGCATTAACGTGTTTTGTGCTGAGGTGTTCGTACACACACGGCTGCACACTCGTAATGATTTAAGCAGCCGGCGGTGATCGGTGTGTCCGGTCTTTCTCTCCCAGGTGTTGTCAGCCGTCACTCAGGCAGCCCTCCCAGATCTTTTTTGTTCTGTTTACCTCGAGGAAGAAGATGCTGCAGTGCTTTTATTTGTCAAAAAGAATCTAGCGAGAGTGGCACCTCTTCAACTTCGGCACATCACCGAGAAGACACTCCAGGATGCTCCAGTCGTGTGTGTGAGGAATAGAATCGTGCTGAATCCAACAGACAGCTTTATCTGAACTGCTGTTGCTAGGAAACCTTCTGGAGGACTGTTAATTAAAGAAATATTTCAGGTTTTTTAATATCTGTATTGTATTTTCATAAGATTTGGCATCATCTATGATTAAATATTTATTTAAGACATGACAAGGTTCCAACTGAGATTTAGTGTTAGACATTAAAAAAGCATTTACAAATGCAGGACGACCAGTACTGACTATGTGTGTTTTCTTTTTCAATTAAGATAAATCATATTTCAAATTTATTTTGCATTTCTGGTCACTTCACCTGATTGCGTAAAACATGATTTCTCAGTATCTTCAAGTTGTATTTAGCTGCTGTTTATTCCTCAGTGCTACAAATGGAACCTAATTATCTTCCACTGTAACACTTCAGGCAGAATTACCTTCACGGCCAAAATGATGTGGGCATGCTTTACTTTTATGCCACAGGGCTATTTTTCAAGGTTAAGCGCCTTCAGTTCCATTTAAAGGAAATCATAATACCCTTTTCCCAGTTGAATGTGGCTTGACCATATCCAGACCGATCCCTAGAGCACCGTGTCGGAGATGGAGAATGGTCTGACTGCACCTCATTGTTCTACAGTGAGAAGAAAACATCCATCCATCATCTCTACACCGCTTAATCCTGTGCAGGGTCACGGGGGGGCTGGATCCTATCCCAGCCAACTCAGGCGAAGGCAAGGGACACCCTGGACAGGTTGCCAGCCTATCGCAAGGCAGAAGAAAACATCATTTATTCAAACCAATCATCTTGGGGCTAAGGAGCTAAGCCCAGGATGCAGGGTCAGTGTAGCTGCAAAATAGTGATAGGGGAAGTGTTTAAAATGGCAAATTTGTGAACTAAGGCATCCACAAGGCCATACCGCCTGGTGGATGCCCGATCCCGTCAGATCTCAGAAGCTAAACGAGGTTGGGCCTGGTCAGTACCTGGATGGGAGACTGTGAGGGAACACCAGGAAGCCTGAGTGGATGCAACGTGAGAGTGAGTGGTTGGTGGTGGTTGGAGGGGCCGATGGAGCAGACTGGCAGCGACTTTGAGTGCCTAGAAAAGCACTACGTAAAACCAATGCATTATTGTTATTATTAAGAAACAAGCAGGTCTACCATGTTGCAAGATCCAGATGTTTTCAGCATGTAGGTTGCTGGCTTGAAGGTTGTTGTTGCTGTTTCCTGTAGCAAAAGAGGACAAGCATGGCACATGAAATGCATGGCAGCGATGGCAGACGTACACTTCTACTTAGACCCTGGGGAGTACGAGAACCTTTGGGATGAACTGGAACATTAATCTTGAGCCTGACATCATCAAATTCCAGCAATGAGGTTCTAAAAGCTGGTAAAAACCTGAAAGCAGAAGGAGGGAGGCAGCTGGAGGAGCAGATTGATGGCCATAGTGTTGGACTAAACAGTACAGGAGTCACATGTATATATACTCAACATCAGCGCTTGTTGTCCACATACATTTGTCTATATAGTCCAGGTTAATGTGCAGGAATTTACTAAATAAATCCTCACGGCTGGACATCACTGTTGGTAAATGAAGACAGGTTTCTGGAGTTGAAGATATTAAGACTCTAATTCACATTACAGTATTCTACAGTTGTTTTTCATGTCATGCTGAGCCTCATTTGATTAGCATTACTGGGTTACCTTTGGTAGCTTTTTCCACCTTGGTGGCCGACGTTTCTCCCGCTCAATTACCACAGAAAATGCACTTCATTACAAAATGATTAATGTGCCAGCATATTAATTAGTTACCACCCCTTACCTGATGAGTAACGAGGTGTCAGGATCCGTTCGTGCTACAGGGAGCCCGTCGCCGCCTGCCACTTAATAAAAAAACTGCATCTGTCACAGGGGGGCTCTGGACTCCACCCATGGGTGCAGTTGGCGGTGTGGAGCCGGCGAACATGGCCGTTCATCTTGTCCTGGAGGCCACCGTGGGCAGCTGGGGTCCAGATCATTGGTTCTGAATTATGGCTGCTAATTATCCGGCGCCGCGCTTGATGGGGACGCTGTCAAACGGCTTTAATTTACATTCATGATCTTGGACGGGGAGCATGCACGGCTGGTGGCGGCCTGGTGTGTGTGTTTATATGTGTGACTACAAAAGGGGGGAAAAAAGGCGGCGGTAAATCACGCTTGTTTGTGCACTGCGCCAACCGGCTACACCATTAAAACCACCTGCCCTAAATTATGTATGTAGGTCCCTTTAGTCCCACCTCAATAGCTTTGACCTATCGGTGCAAGGACACAGCAGCTCTGTGGAACTTTAGCAGTGGATCCTTTGGGTCCTGTTGGTAGTGTAGTGGGGGTTTCCGGGCCTTGATCCGATGCATCCCACATATGCTCAGTCTGGGATCTGGGGAGTTTATTGTGTTCCACTAGACTTTCCTTAACAGCTTTTCCGGAGACACATTGGACGGTTCTGTGTGGGGTAAATGTCAAAGTAGTATCCACATGAACGCCAAGGTTTCCCAGCAGAACACTGCATTATAACGAGATGATCAGTGTGAGCCCGACACTCAATTCAGGGTACCTACTTGCATAACTTAATTACATGCACGGCTGCAAGAAAAAAAATCGTGTTTATTGGTTTCGATAAATCGTTTAAGTTGCAAACATTATTTTGAAGAATTAATAATCTTAGAATTTGAATGATGCACTTTTACTGGTAGCAGCAAAGCCTGGCAGTTCTCTGTTTTTGCTATATATTTTTATATTATTTTTGCTAACTACTGACTATTCATGTCAACTACTGAATGGATATGTCTGTGGGGAAAAGAGAGAGGAGCTTCTTGCATTACAGTGGAGCAAATCTGGAGGATATCACCCAATTCCAGCTGAGATAAAGAGGCGTTTCCGGGGATGCCGTAAAGGCAAGGACATGGAGATACAGGCCCTTTCTTCCATCAGTCATCGTGGGGAATGTCAACTCTCTACTACATCACTCTCTACGTGATGAGCTGGAGATAGTGGTGAAGACCCTGCAGGTATACCGTGAGTGCTGCCTCATGTGCTTTACTGAAACCTGGTTGAATCAAAACATCTCCGACTCCCGTGTGGATCTACCTGCCTCACTCTGATACGTTCAGACAGAGATGTTAAAGCCGTTAACTGATTTAAAACTGAATTCAAATTGTACTAACTCAAGGAAACTGGCTCAGCTCCTCTCCTTTACTTACCTAAAATGCCTTGAAAAATGCCGGTAGTTAAGACGGAGTCGGTAAGGTTGAACATACACGATACAAAAGACTTTTCAAGTTGACGTTTCTCAAGGCGGCATGGTCTGCCTTCAAAAACACAACTGTTGTCCAAATTTACAAAAAGGTAATTTACCTCACAATTTTGTTCTTGAATGATTTAATGTCTTTAAAGCTGCTACCTGAACAATATGCGAAAAAACTTAAAACTGAGGCAACTGAACTTCATAAACTTTTGTTCATTCATTCCAACGTTATTTAAATCTGAAGCCCTCATTTACAGCTAGAAAAGCACTCAGAGAGCACAGCTTCAGTCCACCCCAACACAATCTCCCAATGACAAAGTGTCCTTTAAAAAATTAATTGTCCGGTAATCTCTCTCACACCGTAGCACTGCTGTGGTTGAGCACGAGCGGCCGACACCCACCATATATGTGCAATGCACTTTCCTACCACAAGGCGTCACTGCAAGGCTTTCTAACACTCCCAATGTTAAAGATTCTTTTTTAAAAATCCTGGATCCAGACGGTGATCCGGATCACTCCCAGAATTTCATCATTTGTTCCTTGTCCCATTTCACACATTTCCGGAAAATTTCATCTGAATCCGTCCATGAGTTTTCGAGTTATTTTGAACACAGACAAACAAACAAACACCGGCAAAAACACAACCTCTTTGGCGGAGGTAATGATGTCGAGAGACGGAAGTTCATAACGATAATAACTAAGTACGACATGTAAAAATTCCTTTCAAATAACAACAAAACACTTCTCAAAACAAGTTAAATAAAAAATAAATAAACTACCTAATTCTCCCGACTCAGAGGAGTTTGCTGTTTGAACATAATTTTATTAAAGTTGCCAGCTGTTGCCTTAATTAGTATTGCTTTTTTTGTAGCGCCTAAACATTTGTTTTAAAGCGTAGGCCATTTTCAGGGACATTTTACATCCTTCACTTTTGAGCTATTATCTTTGTCATTACAGTCGCCTCTCAGAATATCGCAGATTTTTAAATTGCATATAAAACATGTAGCATACAGCAGATGAGTAGGCGCACGTATAGAAAACTCAGCTACGGTCGCTTCCTCTTGAGCTGGTCGGTCTCTGATTGATCGGCGGTGATGGAAGCCAGCCAGAACCTTTGGTCCCACACGGTGAGTGTTTACTGGAAACGACCGTCAGAACCGGTGACAGTCTGTAGGATCACCGTAACACCATCATCAGCTTCCTGGTAGGTAGGCAGCCGGACGTCCTCGGTGTCGGTGTGTTTAAAATACGGCAGAGTTTTCCCCAAGTGGGCGTTTCAAGTGGATCGCTGCGTCGCTAGTTCCATTATCGGACACGGCTGTAGAAGCTCCTCTAGATGGAAGGTTTAAGAGTGTAGGAAGGGTTTATAAGAGTGTGGGGAGGGTTTATAAAGCATTATAATATACATATAAATAATAAAGCAAATATAAAGTCGCTACTTCGCGGATTTCGTCTATTGCTGGGAGGTTCTGGAACCTCACTTGACACAATGCTTACATTAACATATACATTAGCCTTTACATCAAGAGGAAAAAAGTATTATGAATGTATGCTTTTAGTGTGTCTCAACATTAAAAGCTGGCCCTTTCCATATTTGTGCTGGGGAAACTGGACCTAACAGAAAATAAATGACATTGTTCTGTTTACTAAAGCAATCACATACAGTGGCCTTCCTGCTGAGGTGGTAAAACAGGCAAAAAAAAAGGTGCTGGAAAGGTCAAGTCATGCAGTTTCATCTGAAGTGTGCTGCACCCCACTGCAATAATTACAGATGAACGTTCGCATCCCTTCCTGTCAGTTGAAATGCTCTCTCAGGGTCAACCATGAGGCAAATCGGTGACGTTTCTACCTCAATAAACAAAATTATACAAAATACTTTTTTAGTAGATTAAAATAAACTTCATTTTTACCTGGAATCATCACATATTCTTACTTATTATCAGCTATTTCAAGTGTGATGTTTTAATTTTAACTTCTCATGCATTTTATTCCCGTAAACCTGATTTGTTTGTACTTTAAATCATATGAAATGCTACATTTTGTCCTCTTTGTTTATATGAAATCTGACTTCATTTAACTGTAAATGGACCTTAAGGAAGGCTGCACAGTAGCTCTGTGGTTCGTAGCGTCGCCTCACAGCTAGAAGATCCCCGGTTCGCGTCCCGGTTAGGACGCCTGGGATCTTTCTGTGTGGAGTTTGCATGTTCTCCCTGTGCAGCGTGGGTTTTCACCGGGTTCTCCGGCTTCCTCCCACAGTCCAAAAACATGCTGAGGTTAATTGGTTATTCTAACCTGTCCATAGGTGTGAATGAGAGTTTGTTTGGTTGTTTGTCTCTATTTGTAGCCCTGCGATAGACTGGCGACCTGTCCAGGGTGTCCCTTACCTTCGCCCTAAGTCGACTGGGATAGACTCCAGCCCCCCTGCGACCCTACAGAGGATTAAGTGATGTATAGTTGATGGATGGATGGATGGACCTTAAGGAGAAACCATTAGTGTTTGCTCACATTTAACCTCGATATTTCATGTAAGACCTTAGAAACAGCATTTGACAAACCAGTTTGTTGTTCTTTTGTCTCCAGATCAGTAAACCATCGGCCCTGGGCCCTGCAAAACTAACATTTGTGTTATTTTAATAGGGATTTTAAGTTTACTCTTTATGGTCCGACAGTCTGGGAAGGGGGAATCAAAGAATGGAACAGCTGGGATGTGTCATATTTCATTGTTTTCTTTTTATACATCCAAAAACAAGGGGTGATTTTTTTTCTTCTTATCACACACGTTCCTGGTTAACACTAATAATCCAGCGTAGCCCATCTCTCATGTAAACCTGCTGGTGTAGTAAAACAGAGATCATGCAAAGCCCCTTTAATACAGATCTCCTATTTACAGCAGCAGCATGGGGGAGAAACTGAATAGTTTAGTTCTGAGCTGCTCTTCTAAACCATCGGGGAATAAATGGAAGAAAAGCACATTAAATACATTTGTTTTTTTCACGCTGGCTGCTCGCCTTTAAACATTATTACAAACAGTTATTATTCTTTTCCCAAGCCTATGTTTTTTATGAGGGGAGGTTTGCTGACTGCACGGTTTACAGCTCTTTCGGTAATCCTGCTGTACGTTCATGTAATTAAACTCACGGGGAGCTGCCCGGTACGCAACACCAGCCTTCTGCTGCTGGCCGCTGTGCAGCCGCACCTGAGCAGCTGCTGCCTCGTAGCACAGAACAAACAAAGTTGTTCAGTTAGCTTAGATTCGTATTTTTACAAGCATGAAGCTTTTTTTTACACTTTAGGTCTCTCCGACTAGGAAACATTCATACTTCGCCTGATGCTGAAGATGCAACACCAAAACAATGAACAAGTTGTCCATCCATCCATCCATTATCTATGCACCACTTAATCCTCTGTAGGGTCATGGGGAGCTGGAGCCTGTCCCAGGAAACTCGGGTGAAGGCATAGAGACAGACAACCAAGCACACTCTCATTCACACCTACAGACAATTTAGAATCATCAGTTAACCTCAGCATGTTTTTGGACTGTGGGAGGAAGCTGGAGATCCTGGTGAAAACCCACACTGCACAAGGAGAACATGCAAACTCCATACAGAAAGATCCCAGGCGTCCTATCCGGGACTCGAACCGGGGATCTTCTAGCTGTGATGCGACATTGCTAGCCATCGAACCACCATGCTGCTCAGGGATAAACCTTCCAAAGTACGTCTCACCAGAACAAAAACTCCTTACATACCATTTTTCTTGCAGTTATAGTTTGATTCGGGCAACCAAACGACTTGGTTGAGGCTCAGGAATCATCATGCTGCTGTTAGTAGGAGGCAGCATATGAATAGTTATGACGCTCTGTTGACCTGTCCACCCACCCTGACCTCCTCCTACAAGGTCACACTACTTCCACCGTCGCCACAGGACATATTTAAGGTGCAGACATCAAAATAGGTTGTTTTATCCCTAACTTTGTCGTCATTTATTGTTCTTTTGTACGCCACAATCAGTGAGTATTTTTCTTGTAAAGTATCAGTCTAATTCCAATAAATTAGGTAACACAGTAGTGTTTTGATGCACATGTGGTTTATAAGCGTCTTGGTCCAGACTAGTTAAAGGCATGTCGGGCCATTGTGAACTAAAGATGCAAAAAATGTGACACATAGCCGCTGCAATTATCATTAATTTTAGGCTTTACTCTGCCTGAAGAAGCTGAGAAACCTTTACCTTCATGCAAACATCCTGAGGTGAATCGAAGCCTTACTGTAAAACCAGGTCATTTCCCTTTTTTTGATTGAAGCTCAAGTTTTTTCTTTAAATCTTTAAACAAAAGGAAGAAAATCAATAATATACCATTACCAAGCTGTTATTGAACATTAACAAACTATCTGGACTTGAAACAGAACATCTGATTGTGGAAACGCATCCATAAATGTAGATGTCAGGGGGCAGACAAGGGATACATGCCCCTCAATATTTACAATAAAAAAACTTTTCTTTGCATAACTAAAGACATTCCCATAAACTGATGGAGAAAATGTACAGATCAGTGCATACAGATCATCAGAATGCAGTAAGTTAAAAGTCTGATGCTCCAAATTTCCTGGAGGACGACACCCAGACCCCTGACTGCCCCATTGTTTTGGGGCAGTGGTGGCCGAGTGGTGTGTGAAGCGAATTTGTAACCGTTGGGTCGTCGGTTCAAGCCCCAGGATGGCAAGAGGTTGAGGTGGGAAAGTAAGAAAGTGCCTTGAAAGAAAGGGCCCACACTTAAGGAAGGCCCTTAACCCCTGACTGCACCATGACAGTCCTGGTATGTATAGTTCAGGTTAACTATGAATAGGATGGGTCAGATGCAGAGAAGGAATTTCCCCAAGGGGATCAATAAAGGTTAGATTATTATTATTGTAATTGTTTGGCCCTAACAGTGAGTGTATAGACAATCGGATTGATTAAAATAGGAGCCAGTGTCTTATGGATGAGTAATTGGAATGTAAATAGAAGAAAAAGCCAGTTTAAAATGTAGCAACAGTAAATATAAAAACAGCTGTCAAGTAAAGCCTGTCAAAGATATGCTCGAAAATGTAATTCAGGCGACCACGACTCGTATGCAATCACTGTTTGATGAGTTGCGTTGACAGAATAATTACACCAACTTAATATTTTGTGTAGTTTAAACTCTAATTTCTGCAATAGTTGTTTTAAAATAAACCTTGAGTTGTCATAAATCCATTAAATTGGCTTGATAATTTGTTGCCCCCTCCCCCCACGACCCTACAGAGGATTAAACGGTGTATAGATAATGGATGGATTATTACTGTCAAGCAGATAACCAAAACAATCATGTAAATCATGTGCACAACGCTAAACATGTGCAAACGTAAAGGCCTGTGACAGGTAGGAGAGAGCTGCTGCTTTGACTCTGTATGCGTGAACGTGTTTGTCCAGAATACGCAGCAGAACTAAGCAGCTTGCACAACACAACAACCAGCATGACCCCGCAGACGCAACAGCACCACCTATAGAAAGGAACGCCGCCACAATTAAAGCTTAGCAACGAGGACGGAGAAAGCAAATTAACTAAATGAACAAAACAAAATGGAAGTAATGAACACCGGAGGCTGTTGTCTGCTCTGTCGCTGCTGTTCCTGGACACGCTGCCACACTTTTGTTTTCCTCCAACATGGCTGCACGTCCCCCGTAACTACTAGAACGCCACTCTGCACACACTGAATGCCAAAACTCTATTAAAAGACGAGGCTCTAAGTAGATTATGCCAATAATATCCTCATATTAATGAGAGAGCTGTGACTGTGGGCGCTCCCACTGAATGTGCGACGCAGGATAAAGCAACACAAACCCCAAACATGGCTGCACATTAATCATCTGCTCCCACTCTGATGTAAACTAACCACGTTGGCTTCTTAATCATAATTGAATTGGCCTGAATTCACAAGATTCCTGACGCAGCAATGTATCATGTTTTGGGAGCTTAGTTCCACTTGACAGGTTCACTCCGTCTCGTTCCCCGGCCCCCATTCAGCTCTTGAGAGCCTTTTCAAGTCCTCCCTGCTGGCCCTGTTAGCGATCGTGGACTCGGTGAAGAACCACATTGTGTGATGTGTGGGCTGCGCTCCAAGTCTCCTCTTTTTTTGTGCCCGTCTTTCAGCAGTGACTAACCCAGCACGCGACAAATTGAACATTTAATGCTTTAACTGTTTGGTGATAGCATCAGAGAAATTGTGAATTATCCTCTCGCTGATAAAGAACTCATTTCAGGGGCCGCTGGTGATAGAAACACGTCTGCTGCTCGTCTGCTTTTATACACAGATAAAAATGTTTTGCCTCGAACCAATCAGAATCTCTCTGTCACTGTGAAGGCAAACTTTCGCTGCATCCTCATCTGCTAAATGACAAGCATCGGAAAGGCCTGGGTGTTTCCTCTTTTTTTTTTTTCCATCCTCACGTCGATGCCAAACAGAGACAACCCCCATCTGTCAACAGCATCAAGCATCTCTCAAATAACGCTCCTTATCAGCTGACATCCCTCAACGTAGAACCAAGCAGCGGTGAAAATAATCACAGCCGCGACTGTTCTGTCTGCCGCGAGTGATTGCTTCCTTTGTCATGTGGACAGCCCCGCAGCTATCTCCGTGTCGCTTTGAACGCACAAGGAAATTCCCATTTGTTTATGTGTGGGGGTTTTTTCTGTGCCTGTATGTACACTCCAGCACAGCAAATGCCTTTTTAAGAAGCACGTGCATGTGATTGATCGGCCGCTGTGCCGCTGGCGAAGCGAGCATACGTCACCTCCAGTCAGCTGCTAGAGCGGCTGTGTGTTCAGTGCTCGGCAGGGTTATCGAGGATTTTAATTTAGCAACATGTCTTCTGTTGACCGTTTGCATGCAACGTCCACTGTGAAGGCTTTTCTTTCACAATCCCGCCACTAATCATCATGCAAGTAATAATACGGACGCTGTACAAACAAGGCTGGAAAAGTACCTTCGCAAAGTAACGACACATTTTGCAGTCCTTCCAGGATTTCGTGGGCATCTTTCAAGATTGTTGCGGCCTAAAATGCCTGAATTCGTGGCAGCTTTTCTTAAAAATTGCGATGTAAGTTGTGATGTTTTAAGCGTATTTGTTGCGGTGAAATTGCGGGAGACAGAAAAAAATTGCTAAAAAGTTGGATTTTTTTTTTTCTTTGTTTTGTAAAATTCATTGAAAATCAAAGGCAACTTGTTGAATGAATCATATTTGGACATATCTGTCAGTGGTGTAAAAAGTTAATTTCACATCCTGGCACACGCGCTCACAGCTCGTCACGTCAGTTAATGAATCTAACTGACCTTCATTGTTTCAGTGCTGCCACAGATCTGGATGCAACAGCTTCATCACGGTGGTTTGTCTGGTCTGTGGTCCGCTGGTTTCACCCATTCTCCTGATATGTTTACGGTAGAAAAGTGTTTGTCAGTGGATGGTTTTGGTTTGTGTTCCACCTCAATATTCCACGGGGTGAAAACAGTTTAGCTCCGCTTTGGTGAAGAACATCAGGGAATTGTTCTGCAGTAGTTTTTGTTGCATACGTATCTGTATCTTCAAACCATAAACAAGGAAGTGAATTCGGTGACGCACGTGCATTACTGGGGACTGCTGTGGTTGGTGGAACTCACGGGAGGCGGGACAAAATTGCGGAATACTCGCAGTGATTGGACGAAATTGCAAGGTCGCACAGAATTCACGGAGATTGGTTGAATTTTCGCAACATCGCGAATTCCTGGAGGGACTGATTTTGATCATTATCCAATATCATGAACGCACACAAGCTTGTGACTGAGGAAGGTGGTAATATGGTTCATGTTGGCTGAACACACTGGCGGCGGTACCACAGTAATCATCACAGCTCATTGACCTGCAGCGATGCCTTAGAAAGGAGAATCTATACCACTGGGATAATTTCCACACAAATAAAAGAAACCCATTGTTTCCAGGGAAATGTGTTTTCTTGCGATGCATTCTTCTGTTGGCAAAGCAAACAAAGAACGAGCAGTAATAGATCATACTGCCTCTCCATTATGGCCAGTTCACGGTTAGTGCATCTCTGTGTGCAGTCTGATGCCTTGAAAGTGGACGGCAACGTGCACGAGGCTCCATTCATACTACAATAGCAACGCATCCGTCTGCTACGCTCAGTTGCTTTGCTCGTATCAAACACTGAAAGACACACAAGGCTCCTGTGGATTCGTCTGAAAGGCTGTGAGGTTGCACTTCTAACAGGATGATGGTGATTATTCCTGAGGTGCAGCAAGCACAATGGGCAGACACACTACATAGGACACAGGACTTCTGGAGAATTTAGAACGTCCCACTGTGTTTGGGCTCCGTCAATGGAAAGCGAGCACTTCCCACAAAGAAGAAATTGGATGTTTGGATGTTTGTTTGGATGGATGGATGGATGGATGGATGGATGGATGGATGGATGGATGGATAGGTGGATGGATGGATGGATCAATGGATGGATGGATGGATGGATGGATGGATGGATCAATGGATGGATGGATGGATGGATGGATAGGTGGGTAGATTTCCTATTACCTCCTGCACTGCCTGTAGGCACCAAGGTCCTATCACATTTCAACTTGTCTTATGGCACTTATCCACGTTGTTTTCTCCTGACTAGATCCTTGCTTGTGTTGTATCTACTCTCAGATGCACGTAGTTTTGGATAAAAGCCCCTGCTAAATAAAAATATTAGAGATATAGAAATAAAAATCTAGCATAAGGCACTGCTATAATGAATTTAACCGTTGCTGAGCATGTCTGATAGATTCTAACTAAAGGGATATCAGGTCCTCCTCCAAAAATATACAGTAGGTCCTTGGTTTACGACGTTTCGTGGTTACGAATGACTCCCATAAACTACTGAAAAAACCTAGTTTCGACATAAGCAGTTTGGTTCGTAAATAATACGATACTCGCGTGAGAACTAGCTGCTGGTGCACGAATGCAGTCACAGGGGGAACATTGAGTCACACGGTGTACCAAAGAAGAAGAACGCGTCACTGAGTTCGCCATTGTTGATTAGACTTGTGCCGAAAATCGACTCACGATGCGCCGTAGGATCGAATCTTGTTCATAAACCGAGAACCACCTGTATGCTTTGAAATTTTTTGCCTTACTTAAATGCAAAACTAACCTTATTTGGCCGCAAATTTTCATTAACCATCTTCTACGACTGCTATGCTGAACCATGTCCCTTCATCATTCACACTTTATATTTTAAACGTGACAGTCTCCTTTGTTTTGTTTTGTTTCTCTCTTTATTTCTAGTCTTCCACTGACATTGGCTTTAATGTTTAGTTTGTAGTTTTTTAATCAGTAGAAAAGGAATAAAAGAATAAAGAGAAAACAGTTGACAGTACATTAATAACTGACGGCAGAGTAATAACTGGTTGATGGTTAACAAGGACTTGTGCTCTGTCAAGGCACCGTTTAACACCCATAACACTAACAACAGACATGTGGGAGGCTACGGCTAATGTGACCTTTCACACGTGCCTTACAGGCTGTTTTTATCTTAATGATGGTGGCGATGGTGGGAGCAGACGGAAAGCCAAACAGAAACACGGAGGCCTTCAAAGCCCAGGGTAAACATGTCGCAAATGGGTTGCGAGCCCAGTGGGAGATCCGGGGTGAGCTTCTGATTGCTTTCATTATTCCCTCTCAAATCAAAATGTCAACCAGCGTGAGGAAAGCGGTCCCACTGTGTTCGCTGATAATGAGAGGATCAGTTGTTTCACAGAAAGCCAGCCCTCTGGAATCAACAAGACTGGCCGAACAAGAAACTCCCAGCTTGGGTTTTTTGTCGCTCAGATCTCCCTCTGATCAGGCAGTCTCTTTTCCTTTAACTATTTTAGAAAAGCTCTGCTGTTGTCATATGAAGGAAAGTCTTTCAATTTCTATTTTTGACTTGGTGGTTAGAAGCCTGGTTGTTTTTCTGAATTTCGTAAAGGTCACCTGTAGATCAAACACTGTCACATTTTTGCACCTGCTTAATTACTTTTGATGAAATCTCTGTTTCTGAGCAACATAAACGGTGACACAGAAGAAAAAGACTAATTCATATTTTGAGAGAATAAAACCACATGTTGGCAAATTATCGTCAGTGCTCCGTAGCATTGATTCTCCAAGTCTGTGGAGCTCTCCTGGAAGGGTAAACACCACTCTTCCAACAGACTTTCGATCATTCGGTGTTTTACCGATGGGGATGGAAAGCACCATCTAAGTCCATAAGTGTTTAACTGGGTTGAGATGTGGCCATTGTCACCTGTTCTTTGTGTGTCTTTCAAAGAACAGGAAGTAACTCTAGGCGGCCTTTTGCAGTCGTGTAAAAAGGTGCCTGTAAAATCTCTGGTGTAGTCGTCACCCTGGAACATGGATCTTTGTAACATAAAAGGTCAATTTTAACCCAAACCATGATCCCTGCTAAACAGGACCAGATAGTTTCAGAGCCAAGTGAATTAAATCTAAATGCATCTTAAGCAAAAAAAGTTAAATTATAGGAACAGTCCAAGACAGGAGCTGAATTTATGTCTACCAGCTGAAAGTCCACCGATTTACAACAACAACCCCAACTTCAACCTCTTTGTAAATGCAAAAGCGTCACCATCACGAGCACCTAATGAGCCTACTAGAAGGTGGAGGAGGTCCCTACTGGCCCATTGCTATGGGAAGAACCATCCATCCATCTTCTACCGCTTATCCAGGGCCATGTCGTAGAGGCAGCAGTCTAAGCAGAGAGGCCCAGACTTCCCTCGACCCAGACACTTCCTCCGGCTCTTCTGGTGGGACCTTGAGGTGTTCCCAGGCCAGTCAAGAGACACAGTCCCTCCAGTGTGTCCTAGGTCTACCCCGAGGCCTCCTCCTGGTGGGACATGTCCAGAACACCTCCCCAGGAAGGCGTCCAGGAGGCATCCAGAACAGATGTCCAAGCCACCTCAGCTGACCCCTCTCAATGTGGAGAAGTAGCGGCTCTACTCCGAGCTCCTCTTTCGGTCATGACCCAAAGCTCTTGACCATAGGTAAGAGTAGGAACATAGACTGACCAGTAAATCGAGAGATTCGCCTTTCAGCTTAACTCCTTCTTCACCACAACAGACCAATACAACGACCGCATGACTGCAGACGCCACACTGATCCGTCTGTCAACCTCACGCTCCATCCTCCCCCCACTCATGAACAAAACACTGAGATACTTAAACTCCTCCACTTGAGGCAGGGACTATGGGAAGACCATACAGTGACAATCTCCATTTTTGCTGATAACACTTAAAATTGGTGGATGTGTTGGCTGCCAAGGTTAAATCATATGATTCACATCATGTCCACATTCACCAAACCATTGAGTGGCACCTCATGGTCTGTGGATGGAGGCTCGTCATCCTGAAAGGGATCATTAGGACCAAAAGGCTTTCCTTTAACCACCCATCAGTGCATATTCTGTCTTTGGGAGCTACTAAGAAACAAAACACTAAACCTGCACTAACAGCAAGCATATCAGTTGGTTCAAGTACCAGTGAATAGCTTGAAACCAATATTAGCAAACAAGTTTAGTCCTCGATGACGATTAATTATATCAAAATTAATGGTGGCAATAGGCACCTGGGCAAGTTCTTCTTGTTCCTCCGGCACCATGTTGCTCCTGCCAAATGTTAATGCAACTAATACGTAAACTTTGACCAAGTAAGAATGCAGTGGTCAGCAAAAAGACCCCAACAACATAACAGAACCACCAGACCCTTTAACTGTAGGAGTCAGGGGTACAATTTTTCCTTTTTAATATCCACCAGTAGCAGAAACATACTGTGGTGCCTGACGTTTGATTAAAGTAAGACAAGCCAAGTAAACAATTTGGTTTAGGTCGAACAATCTAGGTCATATGCTAATTTGCAAATGTGAACTCCGGTATGAGACGAGTTCAAGTGCTGCAGTCAAATGCACTGGAGGATCATCCACTTTCCCTCCTGCTGCCTGGACTTCCATTGCTGGTAAATGGTTTAACAGGCCCTAAACAGCAGTCGTGAATGTATTACATAACTTTGTACTGGAGGTCAAGATAGCACTCATCCATTCCAATGAAAGCTGCTCACCCCAACCTGGGAAATATTAAATCCTAATGAAATTCACAACACAGAAAGCAATAATAGGTCTGGAGTGACCCTCGAGGTTTACTCAGTAATTTTGCACATCCACAGTGTCTTTTTTTTTACAATGAGTCTGGGTTGCAGGTGAGCTGAGGTTGCAGTCGTCCAGTGAAAAATCTGAGCACCTCCGAGTGAATGCATTTAATTTATGTGCATGAAGCCAAGCATCGGGCATGCTCGGCAGACGCTGGGGTCGCATGAAGGCTGAGGGAAATAATCACTGATTGTAATTATTTTTAATGCCGAGCAACAAGCATGAAAGAAAGTACCGTGTTTAATGTGCGTTTCATCCACTTATTCCCAGTCGGTTTGGGGGAGCTGCTCAGAGGCAAACTGTGGTGTAGCTGCACGGCCGACAAGCATGTGGTTGTTGTTCTCCCTGAGGCTGCTGCTGTAAATACAGTATAGATCCTGTCTTTAAGGGGATTTATGTGATCCGTGGCCTTTATTGGGCCAGCAGGAATTAATGCAACATCATTAGCGGGACAGGATAGTCTCCTGCACAAGTGAGGCAGCCAACCGGAGCAGAGATGCAACAGAGGAAGTAACTATAAAGGAAATACGTCCTTTTGCTAAATGATGATGACCGTTTTATTATTGAATGCATGCTCCTGCTGTTGCCAAGCAGACTTCACGGTGTGGTGATAAAGTAGGCGTACTGCGGAGTTTCTCTAAGAGTTTGCTGCCAGTGTTCCTCAGCCACTGGAAACCTCTGTTTGAGTACAATTTCCTGATCTGATTTCCCAAGTGGCTGCTGTTAAAAGGCCCCTTGAACTGTACTGAGCTTGTGTTAACAGTATCAAGGTAGTGTTTCACATGCTGTGGCTAACTATACACTCGATTCAGACTCTGCTGTTTTGCAAAGCCGCCGCAGATCATATTACCTGCTTCTTTAAGCCTCCCGCAGCTCCACAGTTTGTTTTGTTGGTCGTGTTTGGCATTCAGAGCGGATTAGCACAAGAATATTGGAGCACACAGCCATTATGTCGGTGTAACCTCTACTAGAACTGTTGATTTAGAAAAATAATCAAGGCTTCAAAATTTACCCTTAGTGAGGACGCACATTATGACCGGTCAATCGAACCATCTGAACCATTGGGCATGGACCAAAGGACCTCTCAGGGGGTCCTATGGGGTCTGGAACCAGGACGTTGCTACTGGATCCTTTGGGTACTCTGGCTTGTGCAGTGGGGCCTCTGTCAATCCAACTTGTTCCACTGCATCCTGTTGATGCTTGATCAGAATGGGCTGTAGGAAGTCTGGAGGTCAGATCAACATGTTGGACCATTGTCATGTTCCTCCACATGTTCCTGATTGGTTGATGTTGTTTCCATGTGGTGGGGTGCATTTTCATCCAGTGACATTTGGGATTTCCATCAGCATGAGGGAGTGTGTTTGTTGTGGGACAATGTTTATTTGGGTGTCTAAGTCTGATCAAGGTTTTCCATCAGAACACCACATAGTACCAATACGATCAATGTCAGTGGTCATCATCTTGTGGCTGATCGGTGTGTATTGTGAATTAAGGCAAAGTCCAAGTCTGATAAAAACCTACAAGCCTGGTCTCACTCCCAACTCACCACAAAGAACTGCCTAATCAGGATCCTTTAATGTCTCATTTGAACACATTGAGCACATATTAGTGTTATTTTTCAATCCCTGACAGTCAGAAACAGACACCATTAGTCCTAAACTAGAGGTTTTATGCTGCTATCATCAGTGTTGCTCTTCTTTTAAAGATCCACGATATTTACCATAAACCTAACCAAGCAGTTTAGGTGCCAACACTGGACCAACCAGCAAGTGAAGACGAAAGTAAAACAGTGAGTGAAACCGACTCTTGGGTCACAAAGTAAGATGAGACTAAGTGAAAAAATAATTGGTCAGGTTGAAAATCTCCTGGCTTATGCTCTCACTACCCTCCAACCCCTTATGAAGTTCTTTTGAAGTGTAGAAACTCCCTTATGTTGATCACATTAAATATGGACGCTGGTGGCACCAATGCCAAAGGGCACCTTGACATAACAATACTATTCGACAGTGTGCATTACTATTACCACCATTTCTAGTTTCAGTTACATCATAAGTGAGTCATTCTTTTGTTTCTGCTCATTTTCCATTGTTTCTCCTGTGAAATAAAGGTCATTTAAAGAGAGTAGAGTGTGTATTTTGGTTGTTTTGTCTGGTCATTTTTGCATTTCTGTTATAATGATGGCCTATTGATCGGGCACAAAGGTGTCAGCTCTGTAGTTTTATATGTTTTCTGCTGTCATCCGAAGAGTTTATTTAATCAGCGCGGTTTAAAATGTTTCTGCTCCCAGTTTTTATTGTCTCTAGATTCTTTGCAACTCTCTTTTGAATTGAATAGCGCTAAAGTCTGTAAAGGGCAGCTTAGAAATGGGACAAACCAGAGCAGAAAGCTGCTGTAAAGTGACTTCGGTCTCTGCACCTGGCCCTGGAGTCAAGGTTTCCATGAATATGTTATGTCTTTGTTTCACAGAGCTCTGGAAGGGAAACAAACAGCAGCCGTTGGGTTGCGTTGCCTTCGACACACTGTGACTTGCAGCGATAAGAACTTGGCTCACAGAGAAAAGACAATTTGGCCTCCGTCCTCGAATCATAAACTCGGGACTAGCGGTGAGAACTTGATGATGACGGCACATTAGCACTGTAGGGCCAGTGTCCAAAACCCATTATAATCAATTCGTAATGAGTCTTAGAAGTGATCATCAGATGGATGTGTGTTGGAGGACAGATTTAATACTGTGCATGTTAGAGGCAGTGAGACTCACCTCGTACATGTCTCCCCATAAAGCTGCTTGATGTTCCCTTGTAGCTCTAATTGGCCCCGAAACTTTTTTGTGAAACTAAACTTCAGAACATAACTTCTATAACTCACTTACAAAACTCTAAATAATCCAGTTTCTGGTTACTTATCCAGCAATTTCAGTCTCCACAGAGATTAGATACAGTGAAAAGTGTGTTTTTTCCATTTCAGCTTTAACAGCTCCGCGGGTAAAAATACATTTCTTACTAATTTTCTACTTCAGCAGTTCTTCAGAGCAGCGAGTCAGGATGTAAAACCCCTTAAATAACGCTTGTTGAAATGGCTGCTTTTAAGATTTGTTTGCTGGTATTACTTGACCATATGATCTGTAATCCTTTAAAGAGGGCCATAATGGGAAAAACGTCAACCTCGCTCACGGTAAACACTTTATTTTAAAGTGCTGAAAATAGGGAGGACAAGAGAAATGACAGTTGGGTGGATTCGGATGGTGATGATGTTGCTAATATGTCTTTCTTTTTAAGTTATTTGGAACAAGAGTGCTATCGTGGGCTGTGCAACAAAAACCTTCTTGAGGAGAGTCTTTCTATGGACTTGAAGAGCACTAGGAGAATAGAATATTACTTTGTAGGGTTAAATATGATGTTATGATGCAACCTAAAACATCCTACTGAAGGATATTTTAAGTGTTTAATGTGACTGTACCTGTACTCCTCAAACGAAGCATCTTTAACTAATGATGGTAAACTCGATAGCCAGTGCCTTCGCCCTAAGTCAGCTGGAATAGACTCCATCTCACGACCCTCTACAGGATACAGCAGTGTACAAATAATAAATGGATGGACCCTGCAGTCCCAACTATTCCTTACCAGAGTCATTAAAAATACAATCTTGCTTTTGCTTTTGCTTTTGCTTAGTCTCCTTGTGGGTGAGGAGGTTGTGGGTAGTAAATTTTAAGCAGTTAGTCGTTAGCATTAGCATGTAGCATTTGTATGAGCTAAATGGTAGCATCGGCCCTGGTCACTACCTGGAGCATCTCCTAAACAGGCCTGGGTCAGCTGAATGTGGCAGTGCTGGTTGGATTAGAAGTTAGCATTAGCATTTAGCAGCTAACTAAATGGTAGCAGCGGCACTGGTCACTACCTGGAGCATCTCCTAAATAGGCCTGGATCAGTTGAACATGATAGTGCTGGTTGAATTAGCAGTTAGCTTTAGCAGTTAGCTAAATGCTAGCATCGGCACTGGTCACTACCTGGAGCATCTCCTAAACAGGCCTGGGTCAGCTGAACGTGGCAGTGCTGGTTGGATTGTATAGGAGCAGTGTGAACTGGCACTAGGGGGGATGACTCTGGGACCCCAGAGTTCACCTCCTAGCCTCCTGGAGGTGTCGTGGGACTAAGTAGGAGAAACAGCGTTGAAGGGAGGTTTCCACCTGATGACCCCCAGAGACGTGTTAGGAATCACTGCTCACTGGTAGGTATAGAGACAGATTAGGGGTCCTAGGTCCTTTACTGAGTATGAATCCTTTCTTTTTGAGCACAAGTGTCTTGAGTTTAAATTAACTGGCTGTACATAGTATGCATTTGTTGGTGTAAGGACTAAATTCAGTACTAATGTTTTGTAAAGCTTATAATAGTTTTGATTACTATGAAAAGAGAGAATAACTACAAAAAGCAACGGTCCCAGTTTTATCTCTGGGAGGTCTGCTTATATGCTCGTTTTGTGTCTCGTTAATGAGTTGATTGAATTCTGAGCTGTTCATTCGTTCAGGTCTTCAGTTCAAGTCAGAATGGCTCCGGTTACATACTTGCGTTTTTAAGTAAATGAGTCATTTTAAGCTCAGTTAACTAGAAATAAGCAAATGATGTTTGACAGTTTTCTTCAAAAGACACAACAAATGATGTTATAGCTGCTCACACCCACATTATGATGTCTTAGTTGTGTTATACTGTTTTTATTATATACTATATACTACAAGTGTTACACAGGAGTCCTAAAATGAAGTGTTTCTTAGTTTTAACCTTGACTTTACATCCATCTTGTCAAATAAATCCATCAATCTCAGAGGTTGTAGTAGAAAGTCTTCGTGTTCTTTAGTAGGAGACTCTTTTTTCATCACTCTATCAACCCATTCTCTTCAGCTTACACTTCATCCTCGTCCACTCTGCCTTCAGCGATGAACCGAGGTCTTACTTTATCTCATCAAATCAGCTCGACTCAGAATTCAAACCCACCAGCGTGGCCTAAGTGACATCTTCTCTGCTGGAGCAACAAGCTTAATATCTATGACATCCAGGAGATAAGAGGATGGGGAAATCTCTATATAAAGATCAATGTTCCCTGTGAGGACGGAGTCAGAAGAGAGACTGGACTGCCTTTATTGCTGCTTCCCATGCAGGGAGCCTCGCTGGGTCAGACACATAATTTTCCAGCACAGCGTGAGAGGAGATGAATCACTGCTACAGCAAGAATCCTAAAGCAGACTGCACACGTTCAGCTCGGTGTTCTCTCCAGGAGTTTTATTTTTTTGGTACGCGATGACGTTTCTGACTTCCCCCAAAACTGTTGTCAAAGAGGAGCGTGATGCAGGAATCATGACATTCTCCGGCTGCACTGTTCGCCTTTAACGCTGAACAGACATGCTTTGCTCAGCTCTTTCTGTTCTCAGGAAAAGTTCACCTGCTTTTTCAGACGATCTGTTTGCTGCTCTGCTCCACCGAACGGAGGTAATCTCTTTGTGGCGTTGACTCACTCACTGTTTCTGCAGTTTATCTTATGAAAGCGTCATTCATCAAACCTCCGCTGGTTTTACTCCAACAAATTTTGAGCGAATGCAGTTTCCAAAGCCTCGACTCAGAGATGCAGGTGCACTGCTGCCGGTCTGGCTCCTATTTTTTGCGAGGGAGCAATCAGGCTGCGAGCTCCTTTGGCTGCGACTTCACACATGTTTGGCAGCAGGCGCTCGCACAGCAGCGTAATGACTTGTTGTTTTCCAAGAGCATCCACTCCGATTTCTGCCCTCGCGTCCAGCTGTAGACCGTAGATCCAAAATTGTCTAAATGAAAGGCTATTAACATGTGTCACACCCAATTATGTTTAGCATCCTTGCCACTAATTGCATTCTGCCCGGCAACACAATGCTGGGAGATGTTTCCTTTTATTTTTTTTCCCAGACCACCCAGCTTGTGAATCACAGCTGTTTGCACAGTGGTGCTGAAAATGGATTCCAACAGAAGACGGGGGACAAACCGAGGCTTAAATTAGAGACACACTAGAAGATAAAGGTTGAATAGATGCCGTGCTCGGTGAAAGTCTGATATTGATGAGTTTGTACAGCTTCGTAAACACCTACTAAACTCTACAGCATGTTTGATCTAATAACTGTCCTTCTGTCACCTGAGGATTCTGTCTATATACTACCAGTTTAACATTTTGTGATTGAGTCGATGCAGCATGGCTTAGTAAATGCTACTGTTGGAATCCCAGTCGCTTTGGGGATTCACTGACTTTTCTAGTGCCTTTTTATTTTCAAGCATATTTAGGTTATCAGTGAAGTGTCTCAGGCATTCATGAGGACAAAGTGAAGTGATTCCTGCAAAACACTCCCATCACACTTTATGTGTAGTGCTAGTTAACTCACTGAACACACTGAATTTAGATGAACTCGGTAAAACCTTAACCTCGTTAACACTAGCATGTCAGCACTGTCAGTGTGAACATGTTTGCCAGTTCAGACTAGCATTTGAACAGCCTCACCAACAGGAAAGTAGAGAGTCTTGTCTATGTCTTAATCATATATGGAGATGTTTTTCCATAAGCATATGAGATGACATATGTTGTGAATTCCATCCATCATCTATACACCGCTTAATCCTCTGCAGGGTTGTGGAGGCTGGAGTCTATCCCAGCCGACTCGGGCCAAGGCAAGGGACACCCTGGACAGGTCGCCAGTCTATCGCAGGGTTACATATAGAGACAGACAAACAAGCATATTCTCATTCACACCTACGGACAATTTAGAATCATCAATTAACCTCAGCATGTTTTTGGACTGTGGGAGGAAGCTGGAGAACCTGGTGAAAACCCACACTGCACAGGGAGAACATGCAAACTCCACACAGAAAGATCCCAGGCGTCCTAACCGGGATGTGAACCGGGGATCTTCTAGCTGTGACCCAACGCTGCTTACCAACCCAGCCACTGTGCAGCCCATGTTGTGAACTGATGCTCTATAGATAAAATTGAATTTAAATGAACTGAAAACAGTACAAGACACTAAAAAATACATTAAAGAAACAGTGACGGCACCAGGGAAACCCTGCACTGAGCATGCTCACTCTCCCTACAAACTCCTTGGTCATTCACCATCCACCTAAAGAACCACCCACATATCTGTCCTACAGAATATGAATACATGAACACCAAGCAAAGCCTCTAAAGAGGTAACCTCTGCCTCACATAAACCACATTTGTATGCAGTTAAACTGTATTCTCCATTACACTGTGTTTTCAGCAAGATATGTTTGCACCATATTGTAAAAATGCACCTTTATTTGTTGCATTACTGTCACTCCCTTTCAGCCAATCATATATTAGGTAGGGTGGCACTCACCCTCCTGGTACCCCAATGATGGAGGAGAACCTTAAAACCTGTTGTAAAAGGGTCACAGTCATTGGTTCCCTAGGTGAAAGTCCGTCTTATGCATCTTCCCTTCCTCTCTCCTAAATAGCACTGTGTGGCTCTTTCAAATTGAAGATGTTTTCACTATTACGTCAAAGTCCTACCTTTTGGGGAGAAAATTAATTTGATTCAAAGCATGAGCGAGAATGCAGTTAGCTGTATAGGAGGGTCACTTTGGGTGAACTTTGACTGACTGGACAAACATTGAATGACTTGGTCTAACTTCTCTTACACACCAGTCAGGCATAACATCATGACCACCTGGCTAATATTGTGTTGGTCCCCTTATGTTTTAAAAAGTGCTCTGAACCATTGGACATGGACCAGAGGACCTCTCAGGGGGTCCTATGGGGTCTGGAACCACTGGATCCTTTGGCTACTCTGGCTTGTGCAGTGGGGCCTCTGTCAATCCAACTTGTTCCACTGCATCCTGTTGATGCTTGATCAGAATGGGCTGTAGGAAGTCTGGAGGTCACATCAACATGTTGGACCATTGTCATGTTCCTCAACATGTTCCTGATTGGTTGGTGTTGTTTCCATGTGGTGGGGTGCATTTTCATCCAGTGACATTTGGGATTTCCATCAGCATGAGGGAGTGTGTTTGTTGTGGGACGATGTTTATTTGGGTGTCTAAGTCTGATCAAGGTTTTCCATCAGAACACCACATAGTACCAACATGATCAATGTTATTCACTTCACCTGTCAGTGGTCATGATGTTGTGGTTCATCGGTGTATAACAGCTGTTAAACCACAGAGGACTAATCAGTAACTGCAAGACAGCAATGAAGCAACACAAAACACAAGTCATCCAGGTCACATGGAGACCAGGCAGTAAAACAGTGGGTACAAGTGGCGGTACATTCCTGCTGCCTCACAGTTCATTACAGAATGACCCCCATAGACGCACATGGAGCCATGGTGTGTCGTTAATGGTGTTATGTAAGTTTGTAACAGAAGGCCAAGACCCTTTCCGACCAACGCTGACCTACCGACCAGCTCCCAGGATGCCACACATCAGGGTCTGCACAGTCTCTAAAACTCTCCTCTGTGCATTCAGCTCCACAATCCATATTTCAGCATGACAGGAAATATGGATATCGCGAACACTGCAGCGTTACACATCCCCAGCTAATTATTCAGCATCATCAGAGGCTTCCAAGCAATGCTACCCTCATCTACATCATTTTATACCGACTTTTCATGTAGAAATGGCCCCAGATGTAAAGCCGACATCTCAGTGGGAGTTTAAGAAGTGTAAAACCTACAATACTGAAGGCCTCCGCTCAATTGACAGAAGCACTGAGGTTCAACAAGCCTTGAAACTAGCGGAAACCTCTTTCTTATAGCTCAAAGCGCTCCGCAGATGCATGTGGGAATTTCTGGCCATGGATACAATTGCTCTCATTTGAAGCGCAATGCTCTTCTTAGCGAAAGAGATTCTAACCTTCCGCTCTCTGAACTGTGAAGTCGCAACACAGCGATGAACACACAGCCGTTTGTGTCGTAATAAGAGCTCAGCATAAGATCCTTGAAATATGAATGCAGCTTATTGGTGCACATACATCTGTGGACGGTCGGATGTAGTGTCTCATGCACCATTTTGTCTGCATTCAGTTTGTGCATCTGACAGAGAGTCAAAATATCACATCAGAGTATCTACGCAGAGCTTCCCTGGAGAACGGGGAGGTTAAAAGCCATCTGGACGTTTGGAGACTCTCGGCTTTATTAGAAACACTAAAGCTCCTGCATGACTGACAGCTGCATAAATCCTTAATACACAGAAAACAACGTCTCTTACAGGAGTTTCTATAGAAACTCCAACCGTAGCTTGCTCCGACTATATCTGTGGCACCTGTTTATTGCTTCCTTGTGAAGATTTGCAGCTTTCTTGAAGACCTGGGAACGAAGTGAGAGTGTAAATTTGCCAACGCAGCATCTCCAAATAGCCCACATCGGATTCACGAAGGCTCCCCTGCCATCTGCAACTCAGCACCCAATAGCAGCCAATACACTTGCAAACGGCGGTGGGGGTTAATTAATGGCGCCCTCACCCAGAAACAGGAAGCATATGCATTAACCATCTCATCTATATTTAATATTCAAATCTTTGCTAATCCCCAGTGCAGCTCGATTAAAGTTGGGTTTTGTTACGACGGAGAACTCGAGCAGAATAGAGGAGTGAAACCGGCAACAAACACTGCTGATTATCCTCCTCCTGCCTTCGCAGTAAAGCAATAAAAATGACCACATGGACACACAGATGTGTTTCTCTGCAGTGCTGCTGTGTTTAGCCAAGTTGGCAGCCGGTAAAGGCCCCCCCTCCATTCCTCTTTCCCTATCGGCTCATCCTCCATCTTTCCCTCCGATTTGTTGGATGACCTGATCTAGAGACAGATGGATCGAACCAGGCGCCCTTGTTCCCTCCCCAGAGTCAGGACAACCAGCCAAATCCACCACAAAGTAACTCTGGACTTGATTACGCCTTTGGTGCAGGGTACTTTATCAGCATAGAAGCTGCTGACTCACTCATCAGGCCATATTGTCTGCTGCTTCAGCTAAGATCTTCACACGCTGATGCTTGATGAGTTAAAAACTAGTCGGTAGGGATGCACAATAGTCCTGATTTTTCAGTACTTTTAGTACAACTGTATTTCTTACTGTGCTTTTTGCTTCTCTTACACGAGACTACTTTTCAGTATGACAGCATGGACAACACAGATCATTATCAATCATCTATCTATCTATCTATCTATCTATCTATCTATCTATCTATCTATCTATCTATCTATCTATCTATCTATCTTTACTTAACTAAAACTGAGGTTTTTGTATTATATTACACCAGTTTTCCAAAAGTAAGTTGAAAGAGGCAACTAGTAGACATTTTCTATATAGACAGTGAGCGTATATAACCTCCTCATAATAAAAAACATAATGTAAATATATGAGAAAAGTCAAACTGTTGGTCATACCGCCTTGTGGACGCCTGATCCCATCAGATCTTGGAACCTAAGCGGGGTTGGGCCTGGTCAGTACCTGGATGGGAGACCATGAGGGAACACCAGGAAGCCTGGGTGGATGCAGTGTGAGAGTGAGTGGTTGGTGGTGGTCGGAGGGGCCGATGGAGCAGCCTGGCCTCCGTCAGTCTACCCCAGGGCAGCTGAGGCTACATACGTAGACTACCACCATGGAGTATGGAGTGAATGAATGATGCAATGTAAAGCGTCTTTGAGTGTCTAGAAAAGCGCTATATAAAACCACTGCATAATTATTATTATATACTATACATACACCAATCAGCCACAACATCCTGACCACTGACAGGTGAAGTGACTTACAGTGATCATATTGGTTCTATGTGGTGTTCTGATGGAAAACCTTGGATTTTAACATCCGTGTTGATGAGACTTAAACACCCAAATAAACACTGTCCCACAAATTCTACAAAGCTTGAACTTTACAGTGTCTGGGAAGCAATTTTTGACCTTTACTGACTAAACAGACGAACCTTAAACTGGCAAATTCCACCGACAGCATCATCTGATAAAAGTAAAATCAGTTCCTGTTTCTATTCTCATTGATTACCGGTGTAAATTTCACAGACAGGAGTTTTAAAGAACGTTCTGTGTTTCGAGCCTCGACGCCATCATAGCCTCTTGTTGTTTGTAATCTGCTCACACGCACCTGAAGCTCTGTTAATTATAGATTCCGCTCATGCAGGTGTGTTAGATTTCATAGCTAAAGATCACAGCTGCTCCACACAAGCCCGCATTTTTCTTGTCACGTTATCATCTTCTCATGGCAACACAATCAGCGCTGCTCTGCTTCAGCGGCTGTGAATGTGACACGCTGTGTGGTTGCTAAAGCTTGGTGGGCTCACAGATCAGTGCATGTTGTGCAAAGTGTAACTGTACGTGCACCTCGTCCCCTTATTGTGCTGTTCATGCCGGTGTAATTGCTGCCTTGGCATGAACACAGGTTGTCAGCGTATAATAACTGCTTTATGTATCATTACAGGACCAAGCAGAAAGGATATACGTCATTTAATATGAATAATATGCATATGCAACAGCCCTCAGACATCTTTTGCCAGTTACAGTGGCCTTGCTAGAATGTTTAAGTCCTTTTCCCTTGATTTTACTTTTACTTAAAAAATGTATTTACCTTTTCTGACACTGTTTTTTGCACAATGAGTTGTGTTTTTACCTGTTTTTATTTTGCTGCCTTGCGGGAGCACTTTGTAAGTTGGGTTTTGGAAAGTAGAATTTTTATTACTCTAACTATCACACATAACTACAAGTTATTTTAGATGCAGCTCAACGGTAAACAAAGAGCAGGAGTAAAAGCAGAGAACAACACACGTCTCACGCCCCATGTTTTTAAGAAGATTATGAGAAAGTAGGGCTGTTGAGCGTTCTGGCATTTCTCCTGGCTGAGATAATCCAACATATGTAATTGAAATGTAATGCCAGGCATGACGATGCTCATTAGAAAGTACAGGGTGACTCATGAGACAGAAGTGATACAAAGCACTGGAAGCAAACAAGAGCCTATGACCATGCTAACACAAGTAATTAGGCGCAGTGGTGCACTGAGTTGAGTGCTAACAGAGTGTTAACAGACTCGCAATTAAGAGGATTGACACGGCGGTAAGGGAAGATTGTCCAGTAGGGGGCTCTAAACTATCACTTCTGAGATCATAAGTGCTATCGAGTTTTGTAATAAATCTTTTAATATGCATCCATCCATCCATTATCTATACACCGCTTAATCCTCTGCAGGGTCGCAGGGGGCTGGAGTCTATCCCAGCCGACTCTGGTGAAGGCAGGGGACACCCTGGACAGGTTACCAGTCTATCACAGGGCTACACATAGAGACAGACAACCAAGCACACTCTCATTCACACCTACGGACAATTTAGAATCATCAGTTAACCTCAGCATGTTGTTGGACTGTGGGAGGAAGCTGGAGTACCTGGTGAAAACCCATGCTGCACATGGAGAACATGCAAACTCCACACAGAAAGATCCTAGACGTCCAAACCGGGACACGAAACGGGGATCTTCCATCCACCGTGCAGCCCCGTCTTGTAAAATAAACTGGTTGTTTTTTGGTCAGAACAGTCTCAATATTGTGTAGATTATAAAATATAAATTATGATTGTGGTACTGAAGGTGACAGCAAAAACCTTCTGGATTCAAAGCTACTAGTCAGCTGGAGTCTTCCTACGTAGAGTTTGCACATTCAGGTGGTTGTGGCTTCCTCCCACAGTCCAAAGACATGACAGCAGGTGATTCTATATTGGCAGTGGGTGAGAGTGTTAGCGTGCATAGCTGTTTATCTCTTACTGTGGGGCGGCTGTGGCTCAGGTGGTAGAGCGGGTTGTCTTCTGATTGCAAGGTTGGCGGTTCAATCCCCGGGTCCTCCGCATGTCGAAGTGTCCTTGGGCAAGACACTGAACCACAAGTTGCTCCCAATGGTAGATTAGCGCCTTGTATGGAAGCTCTGTCGCAATTGGTGTGTGAATGGGTGAATGTGAAACACATTGTAAAGCGCTTTGGAACCGCTAAGGTAGAGAAAAGCGCTATTTAAGTGCAGACCATTTACTGTGATGAACTGGTTGTCTTTTGCCCTATGCCAGCTGGAACAGGCTCCCGCCTCCTGTGACCTTCCACAGGTTAAAGCGGATATAGATAATAAATGCATAAATGAAATCATTATTCAAGTAGTCAAAAACTAACAAATTCAGCCAATTAGAATCTAAAAAGTTTGATTATTTTATCACCAAAAGCAAAATCAATCAGCAGGAGCAGTGCAGTGATGCTTGTTGTTAAAATTCTGCATAAAATCTCTCTTGTATAATCTACTGGAGAGGAGAACACTAGAGGAGAAACTACAATTTAGAAGTTGGCCCAAATCAGCCACTGGAATCAGACAGAGGACGTAAAACACATGTGCACTAGGCTTCTTATTGGCAGCAAGACTCGCTGGGTGCAGTCATGCAAACGCCTGCTTATTCTTTAAAAACAGCACGGACATAAACAACACGGGCTGCTACAAGAAAAAAGGGACTTTCTGCGTCTGCGCGTCCTCAAGGGTCCGCATGATGTAAATTTCATCATCTGTGAAAGTCTGTGAGGCTTTACAGACGTTTGTGTGTCGCTGAAAATGTATGACTGTGTGGACTGCAGGCACACCGACTACACATGCACCAGGAAAACAAGCAGTGCTTAAAACAAATGCTTGCAATGAGGAGAGACTGTGCAGGAAAATGAGCCGAGCATAATCTACACCTTTTAATTCCTAATGATTACATTCATCTTTATGCATATCCAAGTTGCAAAGTGCTTCACAAGGCAGCAATCATTACGTTCTGCAGAATATCCAGTGCTTTGTCCACTCACTGTGTTCAACAGACCATGGGAATAACCCTGACACGATGCTGCAGTCCGGTCTGCAAAAGAAAGTGCAGAGTCACAGCAGAAACTACAGCCCTTGTATGTTTTTCTGCGTTCACAATGAGGAGCCACGCGACTGTCTGCAGCAGACAGACGTGCACCTACTGTAGTAAGAATAGAGCCACCTGTCCATCCACTTTCAATGGCTGCAGCAGTCATGCAGAAAGCACGAATTAGCCTTTAGGGACACGAAGCACTGATGTGAGAAAATGAAGATTAGCTATCAGAGCACACTCCAGCTACAGCAGGACTACTTTATAATTCTCTACCAGTGAAAGGTTGGAGTTTAGCAACTATAAAGAGTCTATGAAGTTTCATGCAAACATTTAATCCACTTATATTATTTAATGATATGTACACAGATAGTTTTATAACTGGAAACTATTTGATGTCAAAAAGTCAAATGTCTTTGCAAATGGAAATCTTAATAATACCAATAATAATCCAAATTAAAATCCTGCACTGTAAAAACGAAAACTTAAAATTGCTCACCTCACAATGATTTTGAAGTAAGCTGAACATACAATAATAAACTGTAGTGCAAACAATGGAATATTAATTATTTTAACGAACATTATCAAGTTTGTTGTGAAAGGTTGGCCTTGTTACATATTATATGGTGGCTAAACTCAAAATGCCTTGTTGGACCAGAGCTAACCCCTATTGAGGTCAAATATGTGCGCAAGACTGTGCATGCTTCCCCAAAAGTAGGGGGTCTCCTGAACAACTGAAGCCACCATTTCCAGTCATCACGTGACGAACATTCTTTCCCGGTCCTCCTTGGTTGAGCAAACAATCCTTAAGTCAAATTTAAGTTGTACAGGTGAGTGTTTTATTTAAATTACGTAGCGTTTGCAGAGCCGGTTGCGAAGGCTGGACAGTGTGCTGCAATGCATTATGGGAGTTCAGGATGATTAATGTTGCTGCCAGCACCATGAGTGAGAAGGGTGGTGGGGTTTATGGCTACCTGTAGTGTTCCAATGTTGTTTTTGCAAACATAAAAGAACCTGCTTGAGGCAGCGTGTAAAAAAAGGCAAAAGCTCTGATTCCAGTGTTTTTCTTCCGTGCTGTTTGCTCCAGTATGTTAACTTTATTTTCAGAAATGTACTTAACTCTTCATGCTGTCAATATGCAAACCTGAGCTGTGACATACACTGTAAAAATGAAGAAGTAATAAAAACTCAGAATTTGAAGTTGTTTGAAATTTTGAGTTTTCCTAACGTTTTCATTTTTACAGTGTGGTTTCAGTCTGGTTTACTCCAACTGTTGAATATGTTTTCTATCAAATCAGTATGGAGCGTTTCTTGTGTCAGAGTGTAAATATGCCTCAACTTTACTTAACATATGCATCAGACAATTAATTAATTAGTGAAGCACTGTATTTGTTCGATATCTTCCATTAAATCATGTTGAAATAGTTACTAGGAGACAGGTTCATGGTATAATTGTAAGTTAGCAATATTAGCATGCTAGCATTTACTAATTATCACTAAGCAGCTTTGCACAAATTGAAATTTTGACCAGATGGTGGCGCTAGATGAAGAATCAGAAGATTATCAAAGTTATTTTAACTGGCACTATATGGAGATTTGTGTTGACGCCCTTTTCTGTCCAGTCTTTTAAAGTCCAGCCCTCCCACTGAGCAGCTCTATAATGAGGCAGCTTCATTCATTCATTCTGACTCTACAGATCCACTAATCATCGCTGCTGTTCATCTCCTTATTACAGGTTATAAACTCAGTGTTTGGAGGTTTGATCTTACCTTCTGACTCTGATCATGTCCAGGACGATCCGTCTTTAAAGTAGATTCCAGGGTTGAAATCAAAGTGGAACAGATGTTGTCATGAGGTCTCATAAATATCGACTAACGATCAGAGCTCTGTAAAATCCCTTTCATCCTCCTCAGACTGTTTTAAAAACCAGTCAGAGCTTCTAACAGTCAAATCCAACCTCCAAGCGGCGGAAGTCATCACAAACTTTTGATTCGTTTCGGCTACTTCAGTTCATAACTTCAAATCCACATTTGGAAACGTCTCAGCTCCACCCATCTCGTTGGTCCACCAATTCCAGCTCCCAAGACCTGACCTCCTTAACCCCTCTCCAGCTCCAGAAGTCCTCACCTCCAGCCTCTCCTCGTCATGTCTCCTCCAGTTTCTCCTCTAAACATCATAAACTCTAATTCAAAATCCCAGAAATCCAAGTTTCCTCAGTGCCTTTTACCTGCTGTACAACTTCCTGGTTCATGTCTGCTGTCTCCGCCCACCAGAGTGACGTCATAATCATAGACATATATATACGTAGACGCCGCATTAACTGCTGCTGCCGATTGGAGCCGACGTGCCTACGCGGCGGCCATCTTGGTACAGTGCCACTCGCCCCTACAGTGCATTACGTCTATAGAGGAATGACATGTCTGCACTATAAAAGTGATCATAAATCCATCAGTTGTCAACATATATTGTTTGTTACAAACGTCAGACATGGAGGATGGACAGGCAGACATAAATAGAACAAAAGCATCCAAGCATCCTGTGTCAAAGCTACATGTGTGCCGTTATAACAAACCAAACCGTTTGGAAATCAGTCGAAAATTCAGTGAATAATTCTATTTTAAGATTGTGGAGTACCTCTTACCTCCATAGACTTACATTCACTCCCCCTCTGCTAGCCCTGTACCAAGATGGCGGAGCTTTAGGCACGTCCCTCCACAGTCAATGCGGCGTCTACGTATATATGTCTATGGTCATAATGACTCCTGCGGCTCCAGCGCCCTCTGCCGGTGCGGCCCTTTTCCTCATACTGGCAGGTAATGATATCAGTCTAGTTAAATCCTGTTTAGTTGATCTGAATCAGGCTGTGGAGGAAAAGTCTTGGTGGTTGTTGAAATACCAGTTATTCTCTCGATCATGATCCATGTAATAGGATATTACAATTACTGAGTTTAAGGAAGCTTTTGGAGCTTATAGATAAAACTAGTATTAGTGTGGTACAGTAAAGTTGATCTTTAGCTCATCAGCTCCTCAAGACCAGAGGCTTAATGCACCAACAGTCCAACCCAGGGCTCCAGACTGGGACCAGATGTTTGAGATCATGAGAGGTAAAAATTCAAGTGGTTGCATTTGTGTGAGTAAATCATGAAGCTGTTTTGGTGTTGCTCTAACTGGCGTGGGCAGCTACTGTGTTAGATATACTAGTGAAAAGTAGTAGTTTTATAACCTCATTGGCTCTGTCAGTCTGTCCTGCCTGGTTCCCTGATGGCACTTGGCAAAACGTCAGGGGACCACCAGAGTCATTACGATTCCTTCTGGCTAGACAAGTAAAAATGAAGTAATGACAGAGTATTTGTATTTAAGATCTTCAGTAATATGCTTTGTAGTCATGCAAAATGTGATGCTGTCAGTAATGGTCCACGCTAGAAAGAGATTCTGGTACCAGTAGATCATTTATAGCAAGCTTGGATATTATTAATAACTGACAACAAACCCCCCAGTGTTCCACCAGCGGTGCTTAATGGTTTGAGATGAAACTTACATTGCAGGGAAACACTCCTACTATAGGCCTCCTTGTTATGCCTCCTGTCAAAGAGAAAACATTAAGAGGATTTAAGGATTATATCCGGTGCATGTGGTGACATTAGTCCTTTACGTTTGGGAAAATGCATCACATTTTGTCATAATTGCCTGGAAATTCAATGCGCCACATGGAAGTCTCTATCTAAGGAAAACACCATTAATTTGCCGAGCGGGCTCCCTGAGGATTTTCTTACGGGGAGCCGAGTGCAGAAAAATGAGACGCGCCGCGCTGATCAGAGTTTGCTCAGACGCTGCTGTTCTCTCACATGTTCTTTGGTTCATGCGTGTTATCCATGTGCATGTGAGGCTTAAGATTTACGATGATTTCCTCCTGCACCGCACATTCACACACATGCTGGTGGCATCAGAGCAGCTTAATAAAACAGGTGATCCTGAGTTAATTGAGGTGTTTTTTTTCATCCTCTGCACTTTAATGCTAAAGAACGGGAGAATATCCAAGTATTGCTGTGTTCTCGTCTGGTTGATACGCATATGAATGAAGGCCAATATGGCACACTAAAGATGTGAAGGAAAGGACCAAACTAATCCAGTTATAACTTATAAATGATGTTAGAGTAAAATTTAAAAAATCATTACAACTGCCAGAAGAAGTGACGAGTAAAAGCCTAAATCAAACAAATATACACATATAAACAACTGTCTTTTTGATGTATTACGGGTCTGTTTAAAATATCACATTCTGTTCTTATTCAAGAAAATCAGAGGATTTCCCCATCTTTATTTTCTACATTGGAACATACTTCGATCAGCCACAACATCATGACCACTGACAGGTGAAGTGAATAACACTGATCATATTGGTACTATGTGGTGTTCTGATGGAAAACCTTGATCAGACTTAGACACCCAAATAAGCATCATCCCACAACAAACACACTCCCTCATGCTGATGGAAATCCCAAATGTCACTGGATGAAAATGCACCCCACCACATGGAAACAACATCAACCAATCAGGAACATGTGGAGGAACATGACAATGGTCCAACATGTTGATGTGACCTCCAGACTTCCTACAGCCCATTCTGATCAAGCATCAACAGGACGCAGTGGAACCAGTTGGATTGACAGAGGCCCCACTGCACAAGCCAGAGTAGCCAAAGGATCCAGTGGTTCCAGACCCCATAGGACACCCTGAGAGGTCCTCTGGTCCATACCCAATGGTTCAGAGCATTTTGGACCACATAAGGGGACCAACACAATATTAGGCAGGTGGTCATGATGTCATGCCTGATTGGTGTATCTGAGCGTTTATACCAATGACTGAAGAGCAGGCTGTGATTAGACCACCCACATTTCCCTTTTTTAAAGTTTGCATTACTTTACCTGTTAAAATCAGCTCCAAAGGAATCATTGTCTTCATTAGTTAGTAAAAGCAGGTTTGTTTATAACTTTGTGAAAGTCCAGAAGGTTTGACAAAGTGACTTGTCAGCCGTTACAAATTAATTTCATCTTTCAAAATCAAAATGAGAGACATCTTTTCAGTCAGCTGCAGTGACGAGTAGACACACTCGTATTCTTGCAGCTCCACAGCACTGTCAGTCCTGGAGAATGATCTGGCTGTACCTCATTATCTCTCTTCTACTGGGAGAAAATGATTGGTTTACAGAAATATAAACAAGCCAAAGCACAGTTATCTTGGGCAGCACCAAGCCCAGAATCTAGCAATGGTGTCCCTGCAAAGTAGCACTGGAGGAACTTGTTTTAATGGAACTTTTGCGCTTGGGAAGGGAACACTGTCTTTAAAATGGCTCTGGCTTCTGGATGGTTGCATTTTTTTCCTGCAACTGAGGTAAAATCAGCTTTATGACTCGCTATACAGGAGTTTTACTGTGACCACTTACCTACATTAATTACATTAGCTTGGAGGTTCGTGCTGATTCCTGTAGCCATAGGGATTTTGAAAATGATGCATCGCTAACACAGCCAAAGACAGACTTATACCCACCAACATTTTGAGTAGAACACAAAGTATTTTGATAAATATGGTTTAAAGGGAATTTATTTCCTTTTATCTACATGATGTGCACAAGACTTTGACACTGCAGACTGGAGCTCATGGTTCAAGTCCCATGTGTGGTTCATTTGGCGAACCTTAAAAAGATCACGGTGGGCATTAATACTTAAACTGTCAAGCAGCTGCATCAGCACAAAACATGAATCATGCTTCAATGAGCCGCGGCGTTAAAACCGTTGACAGGTGAAACGTAAAACATGGATCATCTCATTACTATGCAATGTTCTGTTGGGAAACCTTTGGTCTTCACATTCATGGACGCTGCTTTGACACGTAACCTAAACGTTGATGCAGACACCAGTTCCCAATGACATCCGTCTGTTAGCTAAATCTGCAGGACCATGCGCCTCACAACTGGTTTGGCTGTTTGAATAGTGAATAATTTGTGACTTTGTAGCTGGAGTCATTAAAATATTAATCCAAACAGCATCTCATTTCGCTCAAAACACATTTTATTTTGCAAATGAGTGGAGCATCAGCATTTCTAGAAGGCAGAAGCTGTGTCTGCATATATGTATACACATGTTACGACAAAGACAATAAATCTTTGCCCCTCTGTGTGGTGATTGTTCATGCATTCATTCATTCATCTCTGCAGCGATCATATATTATCTTCTTTTCTTACAGTGAAGTGCTCACGGACAGAAGTCATAAGAGGCCCGTGATGTTTTCCACACAAACCCACGCGCATGATGAGGCGGTGATTCCGATGTGTAGCCCCGTTCATCATCCTGCTGTCTGCGCTCCGTCCAAGTATTACTCATTAAAGCAGAAGAAACCACGTGTGTCTTTGCAAACACTCTGCAGAGGAGAGTAAGCACTTACGCTTAATTTGATTTTGCTTTTGCTAGTCAGTGGGCAGAAGTGAAAGGAAGAGGTTTAGGATGGAGTGTGGTCCAGATCTCTGAGGTCCTGTCCTGGGGTCCGGACATGCAAAATAGCAACTGTAAGATTGTGTCCCAGTAAAAGTCCTGCAAGAATAAATGAAAACCTCTAAGAAAATGCCTTTTATCAAAACTTCAAGGTGCTGGAATGTTCTCTTAAAGTCCCCATGTGTTTCATCAACCCATTACAGCATTAAACTATCATTGGGATGCCACTGGTTGAATCGGTGGCGTAGTCAAAGTGCTCCCAGTGTTTCTGCCCAGAACGTCTCGCCGCGATGCAGAAACCCAAATGCAATTAAAATGTTCTCGATGGTGAAGACGGCCCAGAGGGACGCGGAGGTGCGTCTTATCCACTCGAGTGAGCCACTTTCGGTTTTGACAGGAAGCCACCTGTGGGAGAAACGCCGGAACAGCAGCAGGGGTGTTGCTCCGTCTGGCGTTAATGATTTCCCCCAAGAAACTGCAGGAAGGAGTCCAGCTGCTTTGCTTCTGCATTTTCTTTAACAAAGATTTTTCCTCTTGTGTGGATTATTAGATCAGAAATTCAAAGGTAAAATTGCGAGAATGGAATTTCCTAATGAGTCGTTTTTCCAAAAAAACTATGCATCTGAGCGGAATGTTGCCACATGTGCAGTAACTGTGGTATTTCTGATAATTTAGCCCATGATAGAATAAATAATTCAAATTCAAATATATTTTCCACATTTGTTAAACAGTACTAGCCTTGTGGAAGACAGACTCTAGATCTGATTTATCTAAATGCTTTATCTCAACAGAAAAACAACAATACTTGTTGGGGCGGCTGTGGCTCAGGTGGTAGAGCGGGTTGTCCACTGATGGCAGGGTTGGCGGTTCGATCCCCGGCCTTTCCGCATGCAGAAGTGTCCTTGGGCAAGACACTGAACCCCAAGTTGCTCCTAATGGCTGGCAGGCACCTTGCATGGAAGCTCTGTTGCCACTGCTGTGTGAATGTGTGAATGGGAAACACATTGTAAAGCACTTTGAGCACCACTAAAGGCTGGCACACATTACAGGAAACTTCAAAACTTCACAGATTTAGAGACCACACACTTGAAGATAAAAAAAAAAGACGGATCACACAAGATCTCTCTCCTCTGATCTTATAGTGTGGTGTTAGCTAACCACACACTAACCCATTCTTCAGCAGACTATCAGGTTCTTCATGCTCAATATTCCAAATCTCGCGTAGTCAAACGTGGCTTCAGTGTAAACAAACATGATGGGAATAATGGCACTATAAATAACGACGCTACTAATGGCGTTCCTTTTTTCGGTAACGAGTAATCTAATTGATTAATCTTCCCATCATTATATCGTTGTTACCATTGCTGCCAAAAATGCGGCACGTTACTAGATTTAAAGCTGTTTTTCCATCAGACCATCCAGATCTCTGAGCTGAGGGACAGAGTTTTTTAGGGCTGTCAAAATTGACGCGTTAGTGCAGATTAATCCATCATCATGATTAATCTGATTAAAATTTTTAGCGACGGTAACTCTACTGGTTTGTTTTTACTTCCTCTTCCGTCAGTCAGCTGAGTCAGCTTTGATTGGCTTAAATCCGGTACACGTGACATCACACACTGAGCGTGCTCGGCTCCACTCGGAGGAAACCCCCACACACTACAGGAGTTCTAGTCACAAATATTAAACATGTTCATTATCTACGATCTCTCCTTCCGAGACCTTTCGAGTGGATCGGACCAGACAAAATCACTCTGAACACACCCCACACCACAGGACAATCAGACACCATGTCGTTTGCAAACATCCGACAGTCGGGCCTTTGCTGGCTTTGATCGTAAGGAGATCGGGAAAAAAATCTGCCCGATTATCCTGTAGAGTGCACCGACCTTAAGGTAGAAAGGCGGTATATAAGTGCAGACCATTTACCAGGTAACATTTTTTGAACTTTTCAGAAAGGTGTTGTCACTGTCCTCCTTAGATGGGACTTGTAACCATGACGACCAAAAAATAATAAAAAAGAGAAGGTTGTTATAGACATGAAAGCGTCTGTTTTTAACCTAGTCTGACTCACCAGATGTAGACTTATGTAGACGTATAAGTGTGTCATTTTACTGCTTTCCTCTCCCCTTCAGTTTCCTGTGTGCTACCACTTTTAAATTCCCCTTCACTGTGAGAAACAACAACAACAGCAGAGCAGCCTATACATGCTGAAAATGGTAAGTGGACGGTGCACTAAGGCAGAACTGCGTGGTTCTTCCACTGATTTGCAGGACTCTGTTACTGCATCCTGGGTTTAGTTGATTGGTTTCAAGAAATACAAAACAATCCCGAGCTTTTCTTTTTCCTTTATAGCAAACTGATAATGAGGTGCATCCAGACCATTATTGTCCTGCTCTAACACAGGGCTGCTGGCTATGCAAGACTGATTTTATTTCCCCAAACTGTACCATGTAGTTAAGCTGCCTAAACCTCACTGCACCATGACTAAACAGAAACACAATTCATAATAATGATAGCAGTTATTTAAAAAAGTAATTAAAATATAATTCACTAGATTAAAAAAAAATAAAAAATGTTCCCCACAGGACACGACCTCCATTCTCCTTTAGTCACTTGTGTCATAATCACCCCACTAATTTCAGATGCATTTGTAAACACACTACATGTCATCTTGGAAGTCAAATATTAGTCGACCTATTCTGTTGTTCAGGTGTGGGGACATATTGTATAAATCAGTCCCTCCAGGATTTCGCGGGCGTCTTTCAAGATTGTTGCTCCTAAAATGCCTGAATTCGCAGGAGCTTTTCTAAAAAATTGTGATGGAAGTTGCGATGTTTTAAGCGTATTTGTTGCGATAAAACTGCGGGAGACAGTAAAAAAATTGCCAAAAAGTTGCATTTTTTTCTTTGTTTTGTATAATTCATTAAAATTTTTAAAAGTTTAAAGAGTTAATTCCACATCCTGGCACACGCGTGTTCACACACACACGCTCACAGCTCGTCACGTCAGTTAATGAATCTAACTGACCTTCATTGTTTCAGTGCTGCCACAGATCTGGATGCAACAGCTTCATCACGGTGGTTTGTCTGGTCTGTGGTCCGCTGGTTTCACCCATTCTCCTGATATGTTTACGGTAGAAAAGTGTTTGTCAGTGGATGGTTTTGGTTTGTGTTCCACCTCAATATTCCACGGGGTGAAAACAGTTTAGCTCCGCTTTGGTGAAGAACATCAGGGAATTGTTCTGCAGTAGTTTTTGTTGCATACGCATCTGTATCTTCAAACCATAAACAAGGAAGTGAATTCGGTGACGTACGTGCATTACTGGGGATTGCTGTGATTGGTGGAACTCACGGGAGGCGGGACAAAATTGCGGAAAAGTCGCAGTGATTGGACGAAATTGTAAGGTGGTGCAGAATTCATGGAGATTGGTTGGATTTGCGTTAATTGTTGCGATCGCAGCATCGTGAATTCCTGGAGGGACTGATAGACTGTTTGTGTCTCATAGCTTCAGTTTTGTACGGCCTGGGTGTCATTTTCATTTAGCACGTTCACTTTCTCGTTTTGCTTTATTTACCATCCAAGGCAGGTTTATTCGTATGGTACATTTAATACACAAGAGCAATTCAAAGTGCTTCACATGGTGCATTAACGCATTTGAAAAAGAAACGATTGCAGCCCTAAACACTCATATTTAAACAGAAAAGGAGGAAAAACAAAGGATATAGTTAGAAATAAATAAGAGTGCAGACAAGTTTAAACCAAAATGTACAGAAAATGTTGCTCAGTAATTATTAGCAGTAAATAAAAGAACAGTCTTGAGCTGAGTTTTAAAAATGTCCACAGTGGCTGGTCTAAGTTCCAGTGGGCAGCATAATGGCTAAGAGCCATTTCACCACGCTGGGTTTGAACTCTGGGCTCCACTAGCCGAGCCGTCCCTGCAGACCTGACAGACCTACCAGGCTGAGTAAACATCTCTCTGGTATATGTTGGGCCCTGACCTTTGAGAGAATAAGTAGGACCTTAAATTCAGTTCTATATTTAACCGAAAGCCAGTGCATGGATCTGGAAGTGGTGGAAGTGCTCTCTCTTCTTGGTGTTTTGTAGTGTGTGAGTGTTTTATTTTGTTATATCTTTGCGTTAACTGAGCCTAAATATGAAATCCGATTTCATAAAATATTCATGTTATAAAACAAAATGCAGTTTAGAAGGCAGATAGTGGCATTTAACTGGCTTGTTCTCTCTGATGTCAGCGTTACCTGATGCACAATTCAGCCAAGTGAGCGATGATGCTTGTGTTAATGGAGAAAACTTTAAAACAATCTTCACATTTCCTGTTTTAATGCCCTCATTTTGTCCTTCCTTGGAAAAACAGCCAGTGTTTGTTCGCATTTGCTGTCTTTTGGCACTTCAGTCAGTCAGCGGGTGTGTGGGTGTGTAAAGCAGAACCAGCGAAGTGCATCCCTGCATTGTTTCCAACCACAGAGGTGAGCTGACCTTCTGCAAGCTAATTAGGGTTTGCAAGGGTAGAGATAATGAGAAGGAAGCACGCCACATTCGAAAAATACATGACTCTTCAATTTGGAGACAAATTAGCAGCCTGGATGGTGTATACAACTCCAAACAACAACTGGTAAAGGTCAAAAAGGGGCCGCAGCTAGATTGATATCCGCAGGCTTTCCTCCACTGCCTGCTTTCTCCTGGGATACCTGGTAATTCCTTTACCTGTGGGGCCTAATTAGTCATCAGTGAGTTGGAAAGAGGGCGGGGGGGTCACAGACCTAGATGTTTTTGCCCCTCTGCAGCCTCCCCTGGAGCCGGACGATAACATCGTCACCAGCGGCCGGCACTCATTATAGCCCGGACTGAGCTCCAGGACACGAGCTGTGACAGGGCTCACTTCCTCCAGAGGCGAGGGGGAGCAGAGAGCTCGCCGTCATTTATTCATATCGCAAAAGTCATTATTCCTGGCCGGCCTGAAGTCAGAGAGACAGCAGAGGACGTGTTCTCGATGGAAGCAGGGAGCTGAAGTGAAATATTATTCACTGAAGGTGCGAAGTTCCCGAACAAGACATCGACACCTTGAAATTTTATTTCAGCGTGAAGACGGATTTAATAACCCATGGAGGGACAGCTTTATGATCCGTCACACGGCTGCAATTGGAGCTGACATCCAACTCTAGATTCAATTTAGTTTTAAAATTCGGCAAACTTTCTTCCTGTTATTTAAAGGCTACTGTCGAGTTTTGACAATAAACATTTTATCGGCGACCGCTCGGTTAAGGTACAGCAATCTGTGTATCATGTCTGCAGTGTCCTTAAAATGTGGAACTGAGAAGGCAATAAACATGACGTGACCTGGTTGTTTCGGTCGTATCTGTTGTGTTTGTACAAGATGTTTCAAATGCACAATTCAATGTACCTTATTGGCATGAACACAAGGGTAATATATAATTACCAAAACATCTAGAAAGGTGTAATCCCCCCAAAAATATGTGATTTTTTAAGAGGAATAAAGAAACTAAATGGCATTTTCTCTGATGTTTACTTGTCAAACCTATTTCTAAAGCAACCATAGCTGCACCGAAGTACTGTGCAATTAACCGTAAAACAGAATAACAAATAATAAACCGATTGGAATCAAAATACTCGAGTGAGAAACGTCACAAACTACACTGTCGGCAAAATCTTGTCAACTTCCAGAACACCTGAGCGCCTGAGGTCGAAATGAGCACAAAGTGATAATGGAAACACTCCACGGATCAACTCCACATTAATTTTGGCTTTGGTCACAGTACATTTAAAGCGTGAAACCATGTAATTTGACTGCCACGACATGAGAGTGGGTTTGACGTCTGGCTTTACAGAAGTGTAATTCAGATTCTGATTTATGCTAAGTGGGTCAAATAGAGGCTGAATTCGCTGCTGCTGGAGAGATTATACACAAAGCGGGAGCACAACTTTCTGTGCGCCGCGAGATTTTATCAGAGAGACGTTTGAAAGTTCACGTCTTCATAAATGTAGTTTACTTTTTTCTTGAAAACTCTTTTTTTTATTAGTTTTCCACAAGACAACACGGAAAGCAATAACTGTTCTGGTCTGCAGGTGATTGTCAGGTCTGTCAGCTACATAAATACCTGTTTCCGAGCTACAGGACAGAAGGAAGTCAGAAAAGAAATGTTTATACACTTGGACTTTATGTTCACCCAATACACAGGCTTGTGTCTGTAATTATGCATACAACTACACCCACACCCACACACACACACACACACACACACACACATACTCACTTAGGTCATCTTTGGGGTCACAGTGTTTAATACCTTGCCTCTGAGGACACCCCTTCCTGAATGGTTTAGAGCAAAGCCATTTTTAGAGGGTCGCAGAAGGATCCCCCCCGTAAAAAGTAGTGGTATAAAGTCTTTTATTTTAAAGGACGTGTTTCTTATGACGCAGTTTGCTTTCAATAGCAGGATATTTAGTGGTGGTGACACCAGTAGTTTCCCATGATTAACCTCTAGATTTGGCTCTGACAGCTTATTGGAGAATTTATGCTAAAATGTGTCAAAAATAAACTAAAATGTGCTCAGAATCTGTCAAAATGGGCCAAAATATGCTCAAAAACTTGGCAAAAGCGTCCAAATATCCCAAAATTAGCAAAAAAAAATAAGCCAAAATTTTCTTAAGTTGTATCAAAATGTGTTGAGACTCCACCCAAATAAACCTTAATTTGTTAACAGGAACAGCAAACTTCAAAAATTTGGGTTGCGACTGTTATTAATAGAGACAAAGTGGGTCCTGCGGCTGGACCAGTTGAGAACCACTGGTTTAGAGAGACACTGACAAGTGAAATGTGTGCGGGGGAGCTCCCAGATGATGAAAATCAGGTGAGAATTTAGATCCAAACAACTTTTGTCCATACAGAATTTTACCCTCTAGATTTGGGAACTGGGAATTTTAACTTCATTTCTGGGGACTCGAGCTATACACAAATACAAAGACTGATTTTCCTTTGGTGACCAGGGCCTTTAATTGTAATTATTTGCATGTATTATGAACTTTGTTTAGCAAGGAGAACAGTAATTATAATTAGAACTGTGATGTGACTATAAAATTTAACAGTGGGTTAGGGCACCGTTCTTCAGTAGCTCCAGGCGTACCTCAAGAAACTACGTAAAAATCAGTGTTACCTCCTACTGAGGGAAGGAGAAACCTTTTAACTTATAATCTGATTTTGTTACCTTTGTTTTTTTGTGGTTTTTTTTCTTTTTACTGTGACTGTGGGAAAAATACCAGCAGTTAAAACTAGTGTTATCCTCCTCTTCTGACTGGGCTGGCTGACTCAAACTATCACAAACACACGAACGAAATACAGTTTCATTTAAAGACATTTTTGCATTATTTTTCTATTGATTAGGCAGCAATCCAATCCAAATTGCAAAATTTTGTGTCAAAATACACATCCCATAAATGATTTCCATCTCTTACAGCTTATATGACAAATGATACGTCTGTGATTTTCCACCAGCTGTGGTTGATATTAATGCTTTAACATAAATGTTGATTATTATTACTAACCTCCGTTTCTTGTTGCTTTATTGACGTGCTCTGCATGAAATTATACACATTTGATCATTAAATGTAGTTAAATCTGGCTGCAAACAGCTTCAGAAGACACTTTTGCATATATATTACACTAGCTAATACATAAAATTAAATCCACTGTATAATAAGTGTTCTGTTTTTTCCTTGCATATTTTATAAATGAATGAAAAACAACATATAAGATGTTCCCATTGACTTTGTGATGACTATAGAGTCTGGAGGACACTTGCATTACCAGCTGCACTGCTGTTATTGCATTACACAACACTGTACTGGGCTTCTCAGGAGGGAATTTCTCTCTCTGTTGCCGTATTAGACTCCATTCCAGTGATTACTCAGAGTTCAACCTGCAGGTGAGAATTATGCCTGTGCATATCTTTGCATAAGTTAGCCTGCATGTTTAAATGCAGAACATTCTAATCACTGAATATTTTCACGTCCTTGATGCTGATGCTGCACCGTGATGTTTGTGGTGCCGCTGCGCTCATGTTCCTGTGAAGAGGTGACGGGGAAAATTTGTTCCTCGTAAAACTTAAAACACACTGACGAGCTCACACACCTTATATCTTTTCTTTTGCGCTGCTGTTCTTCAATAACCAATTTCAAAAATAATTAATAAAACTGAATGGACTGGCTTTATCTAATAATTAAGCACCAGCACGTATAAGAATTAATGCAGTAAGCTGCAGAGGAGAAATACAAGAGTGAAAATAATTGTAAGAGGAACAGGTTAGAAATAAAAAGTCTCACTGATTAAGTGTTTGGCCTTAATTCAGAGAGAGAATAAAACAATGTTTAAAAAATGGTGAAAGAACAAAAGGTTAAGTAGGGTTAAAGTGTTCAGAACAGACTATTGTCATCACATCCTAACATCTCAGGATCATCTTGAATAACTGAATATGCAGGTCTGCATATTCACCACACCATAAATATGCTCCTTGAACATTGAATTCTCCTTGTCCAACAAAAAACATGATCTTGTTGCTCAGGTGCAAAATTAGTATAATAAAGTGCTGTCATCTGCAAACCTGAGGATGACAGAGCAAAATAGATAGACGAAATCCACAAAGTAGTGACCTTATATTTAATTTATCATTTATATATATTTTAAGGCTTTATAAACCCTCCCCACACTGTTATTAACCTTTCCCACACTCTTATAAACCCTTCCTCCACTCTTAAACCTTCCATCTAGAGGAGCTTCTACAGCCGTGTCCGATAATGGAACTAGCAACGCAGCGATCCACTTGAAACGCCCACTTGGGGAAAACTCTGCCGTATTTTAAACACACCGACACCGAGGACGTCCAGCTGCCTACCTACTGGGAAACTTGTGATGATGATGTTACGGTAATCCTACAGACTGTCACCGGTTCTCTGACGGTCGTTTCCAGTAAACACTCACCGTGTGGGACCAAAGGTTCTGGCTGGCTTCGGTCACCGCCAATCAATCAGCGACCGACCAGCTGAAGAGGAAGCGGCCGTAGCATTGTATTTACAATTTAAAATTCCACGATACAGTGAGACCGCGAAAAGTGAACCGCGATATGGCGAGGGACAACTGTATGTGGTTTGTCACAAGCTAAAGAGGAAAAAAATGGTATACAGATGTGGGAAAAAATCACATTACAAATTCTTAATACCAGTCGAGAAAATCTAACATTGTGTTTAGTAATACCTGAGGGCCACATGAGATTGAATTTTCAGATTTTAGAACTGCATCATGTGTGGTTCTGTTGGGAAAATCAACCAAATTTCCATTTAAAATAGTAAAATGTAATGAAAATCACTTTATCTTACACATTTGGTTTACAAATGTGGCAAAAATAAACAATTTGCACCAGATTATGTTAAAAAGATAAAATTGTGTCGTCCTCAACATAACCAAGAAGCCAGTAGTGTCTCATTTATGGCATCATGACTGTGTCAAACTGAGTTCTCTCTACCTTTAGTCATGGTTGTGCTGTTTCCGTAGAGGTGTAGGACGTTGTATTGCGGTGAAAAATGAGCCCACAGTAAGTAAAAATGTTCCCAGAGCAAAAAACGTTTTATCACAGCTAAGTCTTGCCTTTAAGTACTTTAAAATACCCAGAGCCTCTTAGAGTCTGTAGTTGCAACATGCTTTGACAGTCCTCCTTACAAACACTCTTGCATACTAAATATCAACAACGCTAAGAAAAGCTGCAGAGGCCCATATATATGTCATACAATGTCACTACGGAGCTCAATGATCCATTTATAATGAGTAAAAAACTCACTGCTATCATCTCTCACCAGAAGCCCAGATACAACTCAGCCACGCCAAAGCAAAGTAAGAAACAATGACGAGATCAAGGCCTCCATTCTGAACATTAACCGACCAGCGCGAGGTTCGCCTGCAGCTCTCCTGCTGTTGAAACAAGAAGTGCAAAAGAAGCAGAAACTCCCCGATTCTTTCAGAAGCCCTACAAACACAGGAGCGCCGTGTGAATATTCTCTTTGATCTGGCCAGCCTGGCACAGGTTGACTTAGATCCAAGCAGGCATTAGACGACAAAGGGATCTGAGTGAGGACAAGCCACATTCATGCCGAGCTCTGAGGAGGCCAGCTGATCTCACCATCTGGCCTTCCTCAACAGGCTTGTGCTTCTTGGAAAGACGCTCGATTGATCTGCAACGGAGAAAGGAGAGCTAGCCGCATGGCAGTCGCTGCTGCTCGAAAAGTGAATACATGACACAGACCTGCAGCAGGTTTTTGGTGAATACACTGTTTTCAAGGATTAATTCAGCTGGAGATGATGATCCTCTTGTAACTGTGTGCATCTGTGTTTTAGCTAACAGGCTTAGTGACTCAATGCTGACAAGTCACAGTATGTTAATCTGGAGAAAAGGCTTTAGACTGGATCAAACCTCCAAAAGGTTTGAGTAAAACTAATGACTGACGTACAGTGACACTCCATCATTGTGCATCTTTGTAAACACCCTCTAATATTTCTGTAATTAACAGGTATATGAACACTTTATAGGATATCTGAGACTGTATGGTAAACGTGCAGTGCAGAACTTTTGTCTCCCCCTTCAGGCAGCTTTCTCTTTTAGACTGCAGGTTTCTTTCTTTATCTGGCGCATCAGATAGATTTCTTGCTTGGTTGTTTTCGCCCCAGGCTCCATCATATTCCTATTTTGTCTCTGTCGCTATGGCGACTCCCCTCTTCAGCTCTTGCATCGCTACAAGTGCCCCAGCACAGGATGACGCCACAGAAACCAGCCCTGCAGCCCAGCGTGCATGCAGCAGTGATACACTTGGGACGTACTACTTTGTCATTGTGACTTAATCTTTGTGAGTTTAGTTCTCCAGTCTGTGCATTGTCTGTAGCTCAACCTTCTTACTCGAGCAAGAAATGGAGACATATGTGACGAATGCAGATGATTGGAGGTCAGAATGGCCAGAAAAGCATGTTACGTACACTGTGTCTTGGGATATACTGAATCTTTTTCTGGCATTCTATATGGTATTTATATTGGAGCTACCCAAGATTTGAAACTGTGAAATACAGAGACATGTATCTGGTACTGACAGGCTAAATCATGAAGTAGTTCTTATTATCATGAAGTAGCATTAAGTAGCTACCATAAAGGTCTTCAACAATAGAGTTTTTTCTTATTTTCAATTGTCCTTGTTTCTTATTCATGTACATTAATCATAAATTGTATGTAAGAGATTGATGTAGACTTCATGTCTGAAAGGTCAAGTCAATGCAGAGGTGTCTTAAACCTGCAGTCTGTCAAACAGCCAGCAGGGGGTGACTCCTCTAATTATACAACGAAGTCTAATTGTATAGAAATCTATTTGAAAATGAGCCTGATGCTTCTTTGATTTATTACCTCAGCAAACATTTTACTAATAAATTAATGGTCTCAATCATTAATTCCAAGCCTCCTTCAGTGCACCATGATGTTCGTTTTGTAAATTATGGTCCGATCTAGAGTAGAGCAGATGATAAAGCAGAGTATGTTTTAGGGCGGGGCTACCTTTTGATCAACTACCATGTGGGTTTGCATAGTGTCCTGGAGTTCTCAGTGAGATCCACTATTTATGTCTGGTTTCAAATTGAAAAGATGTCAACAGTCAAATTCTAAACTTGAAGCTTCAAAGCAGCAGTCATCACAGAATCCCTCTTTTATATACAGTCTATGAGATTAGATATATCCGCCTTCTTGTATGCTGCTATGACAAGCTATTAGCCACTTCATGTTCTAAGTTGTTTTAAGTGTTTTCATGGCAGCATGTACATACAGTAGCTTACACAGTGTTTTCTTGCAGACGCCATTGTTTTTGCTTATTTCGCTTCATTGTTTGGTTTAATTTCCTTTATGAATGTTTTGCTTTTTGACATTTTGTATATTCCTGGTAGCATATTATGTCTTTGTTGCATGCTAGGCAGCCCTGTACAGCACTGCTTCATTAAGTTGCCTCCTTCATTTTGTTGCATAAAGCATCCAGTATAGTAGCCTGTACTGTATCAGTGGCTGTCCAAGCAGTGGGTAGTTAAGAGGGAAGTTCTTCTCACCAACACTTCACTGCCCCTTAATTGCATGTTTATTGTATTTTTTTGCACTTCCTACACTATTTACAGCGTCTTGTTGCTTTTATTTTTTTATTTCTTTTGTTTGCAGCGAGTGTGAGTGTAGTATCAGCACGAACCTAAGCCCAGTCTTTTGTTTATGTCTGCTGCCTCACAGATGCCATAAATGCAGCTCTGAGCACAGCAGTCATTCACACGAGAATTCAAACAACAGTTGAAACCCAGTCTTTGTCAATTCACACTTTACGTGAGCACAAAAGCTTTTACCGGAGGTCTTTAAACATCACGGAATACTTTGTCATGATGCTCTTTTACCAGCCAAACCCCCACAGAACTGTCCGAGTGAGCGCCTCCTCTGGTTGCTACAGTATTAGACACGAAGAGGCTCCACCTGATGGTTGAACCAGGTATTATAGCTAATCTACAATAGCTAATGTGTTAACTATCAAGCAGAATGCAAACAGATCAGATCGGCACATATGAAATGTTAATCGGGGCCCAAAAAACTTAACTGGGTCATCCCTATAAGTTAGTACTGATCACTGTTTGACCAACCTTTAAAGAGCTCATATTATACAAATAATGAGGGTCTAATAAAATATGTTTGCATACTTTCTGAATGATTAGCTAGCCCAACAAACTGAGGTAACATTGGTTATGGTTAAGGAGGTGTAGCCTCGGCAGGTGTAGCCTAGTGAAGAAATGATGGCAGACAGTGAGGAAGTCATTCAGTGTTTGAGGGATAAACTAGCTATTAGTCCAGTGTGTTACATGGTGATGTCGATAAGTAACACAAGATAACCCTAGACTTAAAACGAGGTATTTCAGGCAGGTAAGGAGCAGAGTTTTCTCCCTTTAGGTGAGACTTTGGGCTTTGTAAGCTTGCAGACCTTTCACCAAATAGCAGCTACATACCAAATGGAAGGTAGGGTAAAAACTCAAAATGCAGGATACGGGCTCTTTAACATGGGCATCACTGGAACAAGCCATCCCGGACTACCACAATAAGTAGGGTATTTAACATTTCTAACTCAGAGTCTGAATCGGGTTTGTATACTTCTAGATTTGCTCTTGAAGAGTGGATGGTGAATGTTGATGCTCAACTAAATAACTTGGTGAAAATGACGACGCTGGATTTCCCCCCCCAAATTTAAAGCAACACATGATATTATCTTCTTTTTTATGTATTAAAGTTTTGTTTTCCACCTTTGTAAGGACAAGTAGAGAAGATGCTAGTTACATTAGTGTTTTTTAGCTATTTGATATTGGACCTCTAATGGATTTCTGCATTGTTCAAACTGGGTCTCAGCCAGGAATGCAGATATTTAACCTGAACTGCAAATGGTGCAGTGTTTTAATGCTGCTTCTAATTTGTACCACCACTCCTGCAGCGGCTATCTGTTAAATACAGAGTGGGTTGTGAGGTTCTTTTATTTGTTTGTAGATCCATGCATGGGTCAGTTTGAACTTGATTTGATCTGACTTGATTCAGGAGAAAGTCTGGGCTTATATAATCTGCATATCTCTACCATTGCATGTTTGCCTGACAGGATAGCTGGTGGATAAATGCATGCATTAAGCATAGAGAAGATGGAAACTTACTGAGACATCGAGCACTGATATTAGTACTAACCCCTAGTCCTCCTACCTTCCGTGGCTTTGCTTTTCTTCTTAAGCAAGTACAGTTCAAGTAACAGCAGTGTTTGATCTGCTGCAGTGTTTTTTAATACTGCAAGTGAGCTTTCCAAGTGTGGGCGTCTGCTGGAGGCGGAGTAATCCTCCTTGGTCTCGCAATCCAAACAGACCCAACATGAAAGGAAAGTGCAATTACCCAGCCTTATTCCAGATCAATTGGATGCCACCACCAATAAATGCAGAGTTCCTCCTCTTCATTCTGACTCAGTTGTCTCTCCTGTCTGCAAGGGGACCACGCAGGCTTTCTCTTTGTTTTCTGGGACACCTTCAGACAGGTAGATGAACACACCAGGCAGGCACTGATGTACGGATCATTCTGACATACTTGATTTGAATGCACAGTGGATCTCGGTTTCCCCTTACTGCTGAACAGCTGAGGTGACAGCACCATACAAATCAAATGTTGACAGAGACACTGAAAGACACCGAATACTGGCACAAAACATGTCGCAGTGGCTTCAGCATCCTCCGCTTGGACATTTGTGATATACTGTATTACGTGCACACTTTATTAATAACTGCATTTATTACTTTGCATTTCTAAATCTGTTTGATTTAATGACTGTGAACATAATCGAAGCTGCTAAAATCAATATTTTTTCATTATTGTGTCAAGTTTAAATCAAAGTACTTACTACTTGTATGCAAAAGATGACACTAATAGAGAATTATTACTCAACTGTGTCGCCCCCCACAGCTCTTAGGAGTATTTTAAGGTCTTTCATACCAATGTCTTTGTCTAAGGTCTACGGTTTTTACTTGAAAACATGAAAATATTCCATCCCTGCCTTAAAGTGGCTTAAATGTGCTTCCACACAGATGCTTCCTCTAGAGCAGGGGTCTCAAACTCCGGTCCTCGAGGGCCACTATCCTGCATATTTTCCCTCTTCCAACACATCTGATTCAAATGATCAGCTCATCATCAAGCTCTGCAGAAGCCTGATAACGATCCTGATCATTTGAATCAGGTGTGTTGGAAGAAGGAAACATCTGAAACATGCAGGATAGTGGCCCTCGATGACCGAAGATTTAGACCCCTGATCTAGGATGTGCAGATGTATGAAGCCCCTGTCGCTCTCTGTTAGAATCTGGGTGTAAAAATGGAGCCACATAATACTTTTAATGTACTGTTTCTCCAGAGTATGGATAAATACTGTAAAATTTGGTGGCTATTTGGAGCCAAAAAAAAAAAAAAAGAATTACCAATAACGTCTGAAGTGAGCAAAAACCTTTAACGCAACAGTTCCAAAAAGCACCATTTAGACTGACGACTTGATTTAAAGGGAATAAAATGTTATTAATAACTTTACACTGAAGCCCCGAGATCGGCCATTTGTGCATTTTGTTTTCTTTTTAACATTAATTTACATTTCCCCTCCCAAAAATGGTGTAATTTACAGTAAACTGCAGCTACAGTTATTGCTGATTACAGTAGAAAAGCCATATAAATACAGTATACTCTTTGAAAGTCTAGTTACAGTACTAAACCATAAACCCCATATTCCACTGTAGAATCACTGTTTAATCAATTATACAGTCATTAAAACTTTATTTAAAGTACAACACTGTCAAGAAACAGTAAAATACCTGCAGCTGTGGATGCCAGTATTGACACTGCAAGAACATTTGCTACAGAGTCATAATCACAGCCATGCTTATGACTCTCACATAAACCAATAATCTTTAATGAAACAACAGTTTAGAATAAGAAGGCAGACCAGATTTTTCCTACAGTTATGGGGACGGTTTATATGGGCGTAAATCTACACTCTATGTTACACAAAGGCAGGTTGTTATATTGAGTAATCCAGTCACACATGTTCAAACCAGTTCTGTAGAAGAACAATGACACAGGAAGCTCCGTCCTGCACCCCGACAGGATTGGTTCTGCAGGTTTGTTCTGTATGAAACTGTGGAAGTCTGACTTTGACGCCGTCATCAGCAAACTGCAGTTTTTAAAGTGGAAATGCTTCGTGGCGACTGCCTGTTTTGCTCATGATATGTCTTCCAGCATATAATAATAAACCACATGGACATATTAAACATGGTTAAAAAAATTAGATTTTCACCGAAGGGGGTCTTTAATGTTTTGGTTCGCTCTCATCCGCTCGTTTCCAGCAGCAGCAGCAGGCAGCTGTTTGCAGCAAATGAGCTCTGATTGTACATTCACTGCCCAGAACCACACAGTCAGTTATCAAGCAGCTGCAGAAGCATTTAGCAGCTAAAGACAAGCTGAAAGAGAGTAAATATTGTACTTATTGGTGCTGATGTGTAAAGTGCACCAATTGTTGGCTAAGACGTTCTCTATAAATACAGTCTGTCATATCACATTATTATGTCAGTGTTACAATTACAGCTGATTTCTGAGGCCTGGAATGACTAAAACTATCAGTTAATGCAGGTTTAAGTATCCACCGATCAGCCACAACATCCTGACCACTGACAGGTGAAGTGAATAACATTGATCATATTGGTACTATGTGATGTTCTGATGGAAAACCTTGGATTTTAACATCTGTGTTGATCAGATTAGGCCCCATCCACACAAAGCCAAAACACTTAATAATAATGCATTGGTTTTATATAGCGCTTTTCTAGACACTCAAAGATGCTTTACATTGCATTATTTATTCACTCCATACTCCATGGTGGTAAGCTACATATGTAGCTACAGCTGCCCTGGGGTAGACTGATGGAGGCCAGGCTGCTCCATCAGCCCCTCCAACCACCACCAACCACTCACTCTCACACTGCATCCACCCAGGCTTCCTGGTGTTCCCTCACGGTCTCCCATCTAGGTACTGACCAGGCCCAACCTCACTTAAGCTTCCAAGATCTGACAGGATCGGACATCCACAAGGCGGTACGGCCACTTATAGTTTCAAAAACCTTCTTCATAAAGACGGAGCTGTTTCAGTAAATGTGTCCGTCCACACGAATTCACTCGATAGGCTTGAAAACGGTGTAAAACACACGCCAGGCCTGTTGGTGGTTCTATGACGCTGTAACATGAACATGAAATGCAGAAGAAGTGTATTTTGCTGTAATAGCGATAACAGGGCAACTAGCTTCAGCAGTACACACACAACACGGTATGGCGACATTGTTGTTGTCATTTTCCGACTTTGGCGCGTTCATATTTATCGAGAGGTGGAGCTATGACGCAAACGGTGCCGCGTAAACGGCATTTTCAGATCACTGCAATCTGGAACCTAGGTTCAGAAATGATCGTTTTCCGAACCCCAAAACAGCGGCTTTGTGTGAACGATACATGGGTTTGATGAATTATTTGTGCGTTTAGGCCTGGGCTCGTCATTGTGCTTTCGACACCCAAATAAACATTGTCCCACAACAAACACACTCCCTCATGCTGATGGAAATCCCAAATGTCACTGGATGAAAATGCACCCCACCACATGGAAACAACATCAACCAATCAGGAACATGTGGAGGAACATGACAATGGTCCAACATGTTGATGTGACCTCCAGACTTCCTACAGCCCATTCTGATCAAGCATCAACAGGATGCAGTGGAACCAGTTGGATTGACAGAGGCCCCACTGCACAAGCCAGAGTAGCCAAAGGATCCAGTGGTTCCAGACCCCATAGGACACCCTGAGAGGTCCTCTGGTCCATGCCCAATGGTTCAGAGCATTTTGGAGCACATAAGGGGGACCAAGACAATATTAGACAGGTGGTCATAATGTTATGCCTGATCTATGTATGTGTACAGTGCTGACTTACATAAACATGTTTTTCTGAATAAGCAGCTCCATTCACAAACCTATTTTAAGTCCAATCTGTCATCGTAACCGCAAAATAAAGTGAGGTAAGTAAACACACTGAGAGAAGGTCCCAGCTTTATGGTTACATATGTAACCTTTTCCCTATCTTACTGCTTAGTGTTAAATTACCATTTTGAATTTAAAATGTGTCAGGCTGGCGTGACAGTGACAGCTCATTCATTCTGGGCTGTCACCTTTTAGCTAAATATAGTCCAGATCTCTGCCCCGAAGTATCCGTCTGACAGGTGATGAAGGCATATTCTCTGCCACTCAATCAAAGAGACAGCAGCAGAGAGACGGTCCTTTCATAACACACAATAGGTGCCACTAAATATGTATTTTATTCTGTAGATAAGCTCCTCCATACGCACACGGAAATGAAAACATTTGAATGTGAAGCCGACATTTCCATAGCCGTGCAAAAAGTCAAGGATTTTGGAGAATTATTTTATTTCACAACAAGTGGAATCTCCAGTTCTCCACTGTGGAACAAACCCACTCTACATTCTCCTCTCACATCTCCTGCATACGGATCCTCAAAGACATAATCCGCCTACACCCTGCACGGCTTATGACAAATCATCCTGATGCATGGCGAATTCTACCAACCTGAGAGGGCTGTGGGTTATGTGTTCTAGCAGTGCAGTGTTCTGCTGTGGCTCCCTGACTTCACAGTTTCCTCTTTAGTTGTGCACTTAAAATATCGGTTATAACGACTGAATGTGTTGTCCTGAAGGGGAAAGAAAGATTCACAGAGATGACGGACAAATGTAAATACAAGGTGAAGAACGAGTGACGACGTGACAAAAAGAACTACTTAGCAGAGACAATTATACTGCAGCATCTATAATTAGGGAGCTTTACTCAAACCATTTGTCCAGTTCTGCAGATTTTCCAAACGTCAAAAGTGAGTCGTGACTTCAGACTTGATCTCTCCCTGAAGTCAAGCAGTTAAAAGAGTAAGCAGTGGGACAGATGTAGATGATACCTCATGTCAATCAGATGTAAGGACACAGTAATCAGCAGGTTCTGCCCAGACGACCTCAGGCTTCGAGCTGAGCTGTACGGCTTGATTAAGTCAGAGATGTAGGTAGGAGCCTGACCATATAGGGCTTGGAAGGTCAGCACGAAGAGTTTAAATTGGACACGGTAGACAACAGGGAGCCAGTGAAGAGATGCTTTGGTCAGAGGAGTCTGGTGGGTTTGAAGGGGGGAATGTAATGGCTTCAGATCCCCGTCAGAAAGAGCTAAGAGCTGTCTGACAGCAGAGTAGAGAATGAAGGTATTCTAAATATTATGTACACTTAAGCTGCTACAGATTTCCTGCTGACCCGTCCATGGACTATGCAGGTTTTCCTGTCTGCCTCTGACCACCTTCTACTGTAGATAAAACGCTGACTGTGGATAAGAACCTCATAAAACCTCATTTTAATAAAATCCCACACAGCCCAGACGTGCAAAGCCTGGAACATTTCGGACGAGCAAGAGGACTTCCTCCCATATACCACCTTGATTTACCTTAATAGCTTTAGAATCTCAGCAAAATTTAAGAGATATAACGGAAACTGTTTGCATAGAAAGATACCGCGAAAGGTTAAGTGAGGATTATTTAATAATTCTGTGTTATTTACATGAACAGACCTTTGAAGCAGTAAGCAGGTACCTGGAACTGCAGCCTTTCAGTTCTTTCTGCGAGGCCTAATTTTCAGCTATAAGCCTTAAGACAGCGAAGTAAAGCGTCTGCAGCGATCAGTTCAAGTGTCAAGGCTGAGTTTTATTCTGTGTTGCTCAGTGAGGTCGAGCAAAGCCACGAAAACAACAATTTGATCTATTCTCAGCCCGTAAAAATGTTAATATAATAAAATATTCAGCAACATCTGTGCTGGAAAAAAAAAAAGGGTCTTTTTGAAGCAATGCTGCAACACAACATGTGAGCGCACATAATTATCATGGAGGCAGAGATTTACTGTGGGAGGGGACAGCCGCAAAACATCAAAGGCTTTGCATGCATGCAACGCTCGGATCCTCCATCTTATGCAAATCATCATGCAGGGTTTTGCATTTCCAACACGAGGCGCGCGCAAACGGAGAAATCAAAGGACGCACAGGAGGAGGAGGTGTGAGTCGTGCTGCGGTTCGGAAGCCATTTTCCTGGAGGGTGAAAAGTAAAATGAAAACAACGTGAAAAGAAGTGTTTTGCAAAATCAACAACTGGAGATGACAGATGGAGTCGGGAGTGACCTGGTTTATCTAAAGCCGAGGTAGCTGCTCTGATCAAAGATTGACACTTGAAGAGACAGCTTCCAGGCCACTTGAGGGAGGTGATGCAACGATAATGACTTATTGAAGGCGCGTCGCGTGTGCTATCGACTTCTGAAGAACCTACCATGAAATCATCGCTCCCCAAGGCTTTTGTCATTTGCTCGTCGCGGTGAAATATTTCAGGATGGATTTGAAAGTGTTTTATGATATATGCTCCGTTCTGGCTGGCAATTCACGTGTGAGTCATGAAGGGATGTTATTACCTTTCCAGAGCCGTGTAATCACATTCCCCCTCCTGTATTTCCCTCATCACATGAAAACACTCGCTGAAAACAATTCGTTCGCCTGTTTTTTAAAATACTGAAACCCCTGTTTAGTAAAAGAGTAGAACGACGGAGGAGGGGAACATGGGGTGAGAGCTTGGCTGAAGAGCTGAATGGTACTTACTCTCTGTGGGAGAATTATCTAAAAACATGTTGACGACTTACCCCCCGGCACTTTGAGTTAGATTCTACTGAGCGTGCACTGTACTGGCTCTTTGCATATGGGAAAATCTACTGAAGTGCTCTAATAGAAGTGCTGATGGCTCGTGTGCCATGCTGTTTAATAGAACGTCGTTTCATTTGGGCCTCAGATTCTTATTTCTGAATGATCTTTTATGCTTTAAAGGTTAATTCGCCAGCCTCCTGTTTGTCTTTATCCACTGGTGTATCTTTCATTTCATCTTCTAGGAGCTGTTAGGCAAAGACAGACTCTTCCACCTCATGCTGTCAGAAAATTAAAACGAGACACAAGCTCGAAGCTATTATAGACTTTCTGGAAGGGAGGCAAGAATCATTTATTGGTGTGAAATAACGGGGATCCAAGATAGAAATACAATTGGTTTTTCCAATTTGTTCATAATTCTAATCATTTTTCTAATCTTTATTCGAGTTTTAGAGGTCGTTGTGAAGCCTTATGGACGCCCTCTGGTGAATATCATGTTTTTTTTTACCTTGTTAACATGTCCATATGATGTTTCTTATATTCTAAAAGACATATCATTAACAAAACAGGCAGCAAGCAGCACAGCTGAGCATGTCTACCGATGAAAGTCTCAAAAAATTCAGACTCTCAGGGTTTCATTTGTGACAAACCTGAAGCACCGAGTCTGTCGCCCTCCTGGGTGGAACAGCCTGTACCGTTATTGTTTCTCAGAATTAGTTTCCGGTTCAGACATGGATGAGTTACTCCAGTATTAGTGTGGAGTCGTTTTATAGTGTTTGAGCAGAGTGTTAGGTGAGCTGGTGTGCTCGAACTGCAACAAGAAAGGAGATGTGGGTGGAGATAGTTAATCAAGCTGCACATTCTAGAAGAAGGAAGACTCCTATCGATCCTATTTCTGTGTATGTGTGTGAAGGTACAAGTGTAAATCAGTGTCTTTTTATACTTGTTGTAAAACTGTATTCATGATGTGCAAAACAAAAAAAAGGAAAAAGAGTTAAAATATGTTTTTTCTTAATGAAGCAACCTTTATTTCACTCTTAAAAGTCATTTTTATGGAGCTTTTATGAAGGAACCAGTGATCACCTGCAATAATACATATATACCAATCAGGCATAACATTATAACCACCTGCCTAATATTGTGTTGGTCCCATTATGTGCTCAAAAATGCTCTGAACCACTGGGCATGGACCAGAGGACCTCTCAGGGGGTCCTATGGGGTCTGGAACCACTGGATCCTTTGGCTACTCTGGCTTGTGCAGTGGGGCCTCTGTCAATCCAACTGGTTCCACTGCATCCTGTTGATGCTTGATCAGAATGGGCTGTAGGAAGTCTGGAGGTCACATCAACATGTTGGACCATTGTCATGTTCCTCCACATGTTCCTGATTGGTTGATGTTGTTTCCATGTGGTGGGGTGCATTTTCATCCAGTGACATTTGGGATTTCCATCAGCATGAGGGAGTGTGTTTGTTGTGGGACCATGTTTATTTGGGTGTCTAAGTCTGATCAAGGTTTTCCATCAGAACACCACATAGAACCAATATGATCAATGATATTCACTTCACCTGTCAGTGGTTTCATGTTCCGCCTGATTGGTCTACATGTGTTCTATTCTGCTGGCATACTATTCTGTTGGCAGAAAAGCTTTGTGCATTGTTGTCTGCCATAACCAGAGACATCAAAGTCAGTCATCTCAGTCCATTTCATTTGTCTCGACTTCAAAAGCAAAGATGTGCACAACATGGGCGAGAGAAAACTCTTAAAAGCTTCACGTCAACAAAGTTGCACTCAGAAGGCCCTCTCTGCTCCTGCTAACAGTTTAAATGTCTATTATTACGTTTCTGTTACTGTATATCGCCGTGTCAGCCGGCTCTAAGTGCAGCGTGAGATGAAGCTGAGCAGTGATCCGTGCTGAGAGGAGGCATGGATGACATAATTACAGTAATACGTTACATGAAATCAGCCAAGTGGAAACTCCTGGGTGTGTTTTTTTACCTTCCCAGCAGCCTCAGCAGGTCAAACTCATTCAGTTTGAATCAATTTGATGATGATATGCGGGGACAAACTGCAGTCTACATTTTGTTGGGGGAGGGACAGGTTCACATTAACATGTCTACGGTGCGTATTAGTGTAAAGCAGCTCTTGTCATCCTGCTATTATTGAGGGCAAAATTCAAGAAGATTTTTAATTGCATCTTCAAGGCTGCAATCACTTCACTGTATCCCGTTTTCTTTGCTGTTCTCCATTGTTGCTGTCATTGCTGTGACTTTTTGTGGCTTTAGCTTTGCAGCCACTTCCCTGTGAAGAAATCTGTCTTTTTTAATCTTGTGCACATGAAATACTTTATTGTGTAGATGGTTTGAGTTGGAGCAACGGTTTAAGAGAAGGGGGCACAATTAGTCATCAGTTTAAGGGTAAGATGTGTCTGTGAGGCTGACCTCAGTAGGTAAAACTGAGTAAGAGTAAAGTATAAACTGGTTTTACTGCAGCCTAAATGCAGCATTTAGTTTTCTGCACATATAGCAGAATCTGTGCAATGTCAGTATTTTCTACTCATTTGTCCAATATCAATATTTTTCTTGTTATAGAAAGCCCCTGTTCAATATTATCATTTTCCACCTTCAGAAGATTCTCTGCAATATCTAGAATTTCTACAAGTAGACGAATCTGCAGAATATCAACAGCACTTATGTAAACGGATCAGGCATAACATTATGACCACCTGCCTAATATTGTTTTGGTCCCCCTTATGCGGTCAAAAATGCTCTGAACCATTGGACATGGACAAGAGGACCTCTGAGGAACCCCTTTCCCACCGAGCTGGTTCCAGGTCTAGTTCGGAGCCAGAGCCTGACTCAGCACCACTTCTTTGTGTTTCCACCACCTAAGCACCGACTCCAGGTTCTATAAACTGGAGCTCAACAAGCACCGACTCTCTGCTGGTCCAGAGCTAAGCACCGAGTACATCAGGGGCTGGGGGCGGGGTTATGGTGACCAACCATCAACGGTGGAAAGGGACACACAAGCGCTAATTAGTGTCCTTGTTCTCCAGGACGTCCCTGGTCCCATCACACATGTATTGGAATGACTCCCGGAAGTTTAGCACAAACTGTTGACCTGAAATCCGCTACAGTTGTGTCCCACCAGTAGCGTGATCACGGATGTGTCCAGGCAACAGGAGGACCTCCGCCTCACAATCAGCCTTAAGACCATCTATAGAGATAAACATAGATATTATCATCAACTTACTGCGTTTGTTTAACTGCTATGTAATGGATGCTAGCGTAGTGGTTTTACAGTGACACAATGGCTCCAACTGAACAGGTTCTTAGGAGGAACCAGATTTGAACCAACTAAGCACCAGAACTAGACCTAGTTCTTCTTGGTGGAAAAGGGGTAAGGGGGTCCTATGGGGTCTGGAACCAGGACCAGGGCACTGGATCCTTTGGCTACTCTGGCTTGTGCAGTGGGGCCTCTGTCAATCCAACTTGTTCCACTGCATCCTGTTGATGCTTGATCAGAATGGGCTGTAGGAAGTCTGGAGGTCACATCAACATGTTGGACCATTGTCATGTTCCTCCACATGTTCCTGATTGGTTGATGTTGTTTCCATGTGGTGGGGTGCATTTTCATCCAGTGACATTTGGGATTTCCATCAGCATGAGGGAGTGTGTTTGTTGTGGGACAATGTTTATTTGGGTGTCTGAGTCTGATCAAGGTTTTCCATCAGAACACC